>JAWZYV010001861.1:0-600000 GCA_038373885.1 Cheiracanthium punctorium
AACTGCTGCACCAAAAAAGGCGATATGCTAGAAACGTGAAATTTAAACGACAAGGAAAAAAATGCTGTGACATGGAAATGATTAGCTTTTAAGCGCTTTAAGACAAAGTAGGCGGAGGTAGCGACACCTGCAATGTGCTTAAATGAGGAAATAGTACAGCAGGTTTCTCACAAACAAATTGAATCTGAATGTTGCTGCCTGGTGAAAAGTTGTTCTGGTGTCTTGTGTAAGAAAGAGAAATGCGTACCAGCACGTTTCTGACTTTGATAAAGGTGGAAATCTAGACTACCGGGATGGCGGTTTATCCTATCGCAGTATTGCTGCTCGCGTCGATCGAGATCCAATGACCGCTAGCAGAATATGGCATGGATGAGTTCAGGACAGTAACACGGAACGCTTCCCTGGATCTCAACGACCCGCTATCACTAACAGCCGAGAAGACAGCAGTGGCGGCCCGTGGCCCAAACTGTTAGTGCAGCCGGAAGCATATGAGTCCCCACCCCCTTCCTCCGGACAGGAATGGAAAATCTTTGTTACTGAATTCGAAAGCTGACGGATTAAGCCCTCATCGAGGAAAAAAAAAAAAGAAATTACATAAAAAATGTAAGAGATCCTATTTTACTTCCATAAAATGGACTTAAATTTTAACCAGCCGCTCTTATACTCAAAATTGCGTTAATCCGTGTCTGATTCGAAGTTTCTTTAGAATTTTCTTTTGTAACGATAACTTGAGAAGAAAAGAAAAAAAAAAGAAAACTTATTTATTTTTTATGAGTCAAATCAATCCTCCTTTCTTTTAAACTTGCGAATCGGTCAGTAATGCCCTCATAAAAAGGCGTTGTTTTAATTCAGATATCAATAATTTTAAAAGCTCTTTAAAATTTCCCATGTTTAAAGAATTTTCTCGCTCGCCATGTCCTCTAAATGCCAGTTCTTGCTTACTTAAAAACAATACTGCTTTGATGGTCCATTCATAAGCGTCTATTCAGGCTTAAGAGTTTTCTGAACATATTCTCCTCCCCCCCTCCCTCACTTCTCGAGCCAATCAGTTCGTCGAATTCACTAGGGCAGCAAAAGTCATAAAACCTCTTTTCGGCTGAGTCTTAGCTAAAACACCCTATGCCATCCTAAGCCGGAGAAAGTGCTTATGTAGTCGTTACCATGGCAACGCTGCTGCCAATTTTCTTATCAGCGCTCTGGGCTGTACCAAAGATTTTCCCAATTGAATTGCGGGAAGATTAAAGTGCTTTTTATCTGAATGAGCGATCCGGCCACAATACGGTTTTTTTGTTTGGTTTTTTTTGGGGGGGAAATTTTTTTAATTTACCGTAGGAATTCCATAATTCTAATCTGAATTTAGGAAAATTAGTAAAATAAATTATTTTAAAGTATGTGCTGATAATTTCAAGTGCAGCCCGGCTGTACTTACTGTATCCCACGAGCCGCCACTGGAAGACAGACATGTTAACTGCATTGCTTTAATGGATCGTGCAGTCCCGTCATGAGCTCCGAGTCAAGATATGGGGTCGTTTGCAAGACAACAAGTGTCTGCACGAACAGTTTGACAACGTTTGCAGCATGGACTCTCAGCTCGGAGACCATGGCGACCATGGCTGCGGCTACCCTTGACGATGCATCACAGACAGGAGTGCCTTCAATGGTGTTATCAACTACGAACCTGGGCGCGAATGGGGAGCCGTCATTTTTTCATATCAGAGAAAAAATGAAAGCCTGAGAGTTAGGCGGATGTTGTGGAGATGACATTGTATATTCTCAATAAATTTATTTTGGATATTCACAATATGCTTTTATTTCCAATTACAGACCCAGTAAAACGACAAATAAGAAGAAGGAATGGTAAAAAAATTAAAGTCGAGATTGAAGGTAAGTAAATCATCAGCAGTTTCTACTACTAGCCACTCAACTGTTTGACAGAGGGGCGCAAGTCTGTTAAATCAAATAAGACGCTTATTTATACAGAGTGTCCCGAAAAGGTGGTGGCGGGCATTAATTCTTTATCTTTTAGAGATAAGTGGGCAGTATAAATTGAAAAAATCTTCAAAATGAGGTCGGAAATAAGACTCCGTTAAGAAAAAATTCCTGTCTTTAATTTCCAAAAAGTTACACTTTTTAAATTTGTATGCGGGCCCCCTTACAAAATAATTCCCAATCAGTAAAATGTGACTCATACACACATGAGGTGACATACAAAGTTTGACAGTTATACCTTAAAATGTGCCAGAAATATGAGGATAAATATAACGCCGACTTAAACCATTTTTCCATGGCTCTCGAAGGAAAAAAAATCACGTCGAATGATCACATATCAGGGGTCGTACAGAAATTGCGAAAGAATTTTTTTTCCCCCACTCTAGCAATAAACGTTTACATTCAAAATTTCGTATCGTCCCGATCATCTTTCTATAAAGATATCTCTTAGACGTAGTATGATGAAAGGCTCAAATTTGGTACATCATCTCATTAGTGTTTGCGGCACGAAAATTTAAAAAGTTTAACTTTTTGTAAATGAACGAAAGGAATTTTTTTCTTAACAGAATCTTATTTCCGACCTTATTTTTAATATTTTTTCAATTTACACTGCCCACTTATCTCTAATAGATAAAAAAGCCCGTTACCACCTTTTTGGAACACCCTGTATTTTTCCTTAGCTAACTCTAGATTCCGAAAATATTGGAGTGAACCCGAGGGCTCATAGGTGGTAACGCTCATGGTGCGTTTAACATTGCGGTCTTGGGAAGTGATTCAAAAGTGTTATGTGATAAAGAACCCGCGGAAAATGAACACATACATTCATTAGATGTCCTGCAGTGGCCGAGTCGACTTATTCGCGGTTCCCATAAGTACACCGAAAGTGAATTTTCGCCAACCTTGGTCAGTACTTGGTAGAGTGACAACCTCTCGGGACTTACTGATGTGGGACCGCGTAAGATAAAAGGAGCTGGTGCACGTAGAATCTCGTGGCTCCAATGTCCTCATGTTGTTGTCCTATAGTGGTGCCGATCCAGGTGCTATTCTTGTATCTCGAATGGGCTCCAAATTAGGAAATCTCGAGCCAAGTAGGTCTTCCTCCCACAGGGGCTCAATAAAATGGAAGTCGCCCCATTTCACTCATCTGCGTACTATACGCATGTTTTGGGACCACTCCATGGTTAGCCAGAAGATTTCAGCGACATCAAAAACAACTTTTTAAATGATTGTATACTTGGTATTTTTTAGTGCGTTTTCAAGCTTTAAAGTAATACTTAAAAAATCGCTTGTTACTCTCATAGCTTACATCTCAAGCAAGATCATTCTTAGAAAGGCACCACTGATAAAAACACTTACGTATAGTTTCCCCTCTGTATTTCAGTACATTTTCATTTAATACTTGTATTCATTGTTAATTTTTTCTTCTGTTTTTAGAGGAGCCGGAAATTCTTGTCCTTTTTGAAGGAAAACCCAGTCGAAGTAAGTAAAATGGTCATGAATGACAATTTACTTTTTTAACTCTAAAATGTAAAATACCCAGCAAACACAGCCGTATCGGGTAAGGGATGGGCCGACATCGGCAGTACCGTTTCGATGTCGGCATTGGCATGATGGTAACTGGAGCGGTGTCGGTTCCGTGTCGGCAAAATGCGTTGGCGTAGGCAAAAGAAAGGTGATTTCGGGCATGCAACGGTCCGATTGCGGCAAGTCTGTTAGGGTTAACATGCGATTTCGGCGATGCACTGCATAACCGATGCCGGTCCAGAAGTGTAATTTCTAAACTGAACGGTATAGAACCAGCAAGGAGCACATATATGTTGTTAAAGTAATACTTTTTAATTTATGGTTTCGATACTTACATGTTTTGAGCCCGTAGGATTGAAGTGTCCCCTTCACAGACAAATAAAGAAAAAAAAATCATTATATCTGGTTAATTTACCGACTTTGCTTTTTATAATTTGGTATTGAAGGGGTTTCTAACGCCGCCCCCCCTCAACCCTCAAAGGGGGCAGTTTCTGTCTAGTTATTCATATTTCTAACTAAAATCATACGACTATAAATTTCATTTTATACAAAGTAATAGTTGTTCTTAAGTACTTCCAATAAAAAAAAAATTAAAAATTAAATAAATAAAAATAAAATACCTGCAAAGCAGTACATAAAACGTTGCATTTTAGAGGTTCACAAATAGTTCCCACCATGGCCGAGAGGATAAGGCACCCAACATGGTTGAAGCGTGAAGGTCCAAAGTTCTGGTCTACCGCGTATCTGTCAATCTACAGTTTAGATTTTGGGTGATTTTCCCCAAATGAATGTGAATGTGCGTTCGATAAGGTAACCAGATTTTTGAACATATAATTGAGGATAAATCACCGTTGTATCCCCAATTCTAGAACAGAAATTGGGGGAATTTGATAAAATTTTTATACATTCAAAACATTATCTAATATTCATAAAATGAAGGAAATGTGATTGATTTTCATAAAATTAGGGAATAAATCATTATAACTAATGTTCAACCCCGATTTTATTCTTTATTAATTGCTTTATATTTAGGAATAAACGTTAGAGCCCTTTAAGAATTCCTCCGCTCAGGACACCGACATCCTAGTCTGACTTACACAACAGAACTTTCTGAAATTAAATTGGATTAAAATTGTAGAAAAAAGATAGTTTCATTTGTATTGCCATAAAAAATTAAAAATATCAGCACAATTTATAGTTAAGGAACTTTTCTATATAATAGATAGTTGCTAGCAGAAATGAAGCCTCCCGATTAAATGAAGGTTCATAAATCAGGATAATTAGAACCTGTGCTTTTTGTGGTGTCTGTGCTGTAGGGTCACCGAAGTCACCGATTTTAGGGGTTTGGGTTTAAATGCTGCATTGAAAGATTTATTCTCTGAAGTAACTTTAGTCACTGAAAGAGAATTTTCATTGCTGCGTCTTTACAGTTATGAGTATAAACTGGTGAAACCGAATGTAGGGGGGGGGGGATACCACCACCAGAGAAAATACCCGCCCGGGAAAACTCCCCTCAGAATTACAATTTTCAATGGCGGATTCAAAAGGGGAGGAGGAGGGGACGGGGGTACGTACACCCTCATGACAAATCAAATTTTGACAATAAAAGATGGACTTATTTTTAAAATTATAATGCATTTATGAGATAAAGGAGTACAAAAATGTGCTTTCGACCCTGATTTTCTTAAATATTGGATATAAACTTATTTTGCTTTTAATAGGACTCTTGCATTTGCAGAGAGGGGGGGGGGCAGCACCCAACCACACCTAATGATTACAAATGATTAAAATACACTTTAAGACAGTGTTTTTACCGTTAAAAATTATTTTAGGTAATTTTGGCTATTTTGTCATTACGTAAAACAGAATTGAAACCATTCAATAATAGAAGGATGTTATAAATTTTCCTGTGAAACGACACCAAAGTTTTATTTTTACCCCAAGGGGTAAAGAAATTATATTCATGTTTACTCCCTAAATAGTAGTACTTTTTTGCCAGTTTCGCATGGTGAAAATCTAGGTACGACCAGTAGCGGATTTATAGGAGGGGCTAGGGGGCTTCAGCCCCCCAAAAGAGATTGCTAAAGAGTAACATTCTACTTCATTATGCACTTTGAGTATGTAAAGTGATCTTTTTTAATCACTTAGACCCTCCCAAAAGTTTTTACATTGGTTTTGACTAAAATTTTGCTTTGTTGTACATTTTGTTTGGGTGAAATAAGCATTTTTCAAAGTGTAACCTCTCCCAAAACAGACTTTCTGGATCCGCCACTGGGTACGACTATTACGCGAGGAAAATCTACTACATAATATTGTGCACTCTAAAACTATTTTTTTCTGCTTCAAAACGGGGGTGCGACTATTACACGAGTAAACACGGTAATAAAAGGCGCATGTGTAGTTCTTTAAAATACGCAAATTAATGTACACTAATAAATAATATGTGTTAATCAAATTTTCCTCGGTCAGTCAGATATATATTCATATTTCACTTTCAAATTTTTATTCCTTCAGATATAAAAACATCTCAGATTATCAAAAACTCGAATTCATCAATAGCCAAATATGGGGGTTACTTCAAATATTACACGCCAAATACTTAGACGTCAGCAAGGGATAAAATAAGCGGAGTGATACACCCCTCAATAGCCACCAGTGTTATTTCTATGTCCATAGCCCCTGCCTGCCCTGTGGGCGGGGGGGGGGGGTTGTAGGTGTAGTAATGCCTTTACTACACCCCCCCCCCCTCAAGGAGAAACAGAAAAAGTTGAAAGCATCTCCCTCTCGCCCTTGAAATGACCTGCGGATGCGGAACCAGTCCTGCCTTGACCATTTGTTTTCACGGAAGCACGGACTCGGAAGGAAGCGCAATTCGTTCTTTCAGCTCGTGCGAAAAGACGAAATATAATGTATATATATATATATTTTAAATATTAGAAATATGATTTACTCTAGCAACAATCTAGGCCATTTGCTCCTGTTCGTTGGCAAACCGATCAACAAAGTTCTCTAGGATAGGATGAGATTTTTAACAATATCTCGGTTAAAAGAAAGCAGGACAATATCTTATAGAAAAATAATAAATCTTTAAGCTACTTTGTAAGGATACGTAAAAAATGTCTTTTTGAAGCCAACTTTAAAAAAAAAAAATCTCTGGTACCTGTACCAGGAAGACACTATGACAAAATGCGTCCCCAAAATGGTTTTTTGGTACTTTATTATCCCGGCCGTCATTCCCACCTAGGGTTGGAAAAAAAACGGGTTTTTTGGTTTAAACCAGGTTTATATTTATAAATAAAATTTTTTGTAAGATGTTCAAATAAAAATTAATATTTCTTCTGAAAATAATTAAAACAAAGTAAATAAACAATTGTTGCCATAGTGTTAAACGATAAAGTAACTAAAAAACTTTGTAAAAAACACACATATGAAGAAATAGGTAAGAGGATACGCACGTTTCGTTCAAAAATTGTTTTGAACCTCATCAGTCCAAGCCCTTCGTCGTAAAGAACACAGGGAACTGAAACTGTCGTTCAAAACAATTTTTGAACGAAACTTGCGTATCCTCTTACCTATTTCTTCTTATGTGTGTTTTTTACAAAGTTTTTTAATTACTTAATTGTTGCCATACTTATGTGGACATTGAAATCATTCAATTTTAATATTTTATTTAGAGATACTATTTTTTTTTTAAATTTAGTATCTTCTTATATAATACGCTAATGTATGCGGTACCAAAATTGACGATATTTTTATGCTGGAAGCGGCAACAACTAGATGTAAACATTAGCGCAATAGCAATAACACACACGCAAAAATCCAAATTAACAGCTCAATGACGTCAAGTGAAGCAGGCATATTCGTTACTGGTTACGTATGTCACGCAGTAACTAGATTACAAAATAACAATGCATACTCGAAAAAGCAAAATCTTTCGGACCTTTTTACTTCACGTTTATCGCACATAAAAAAAAAAAAAAAAAAAAAAAAAAAAAAAAAAAAAACGCTTTGGAGTGGGCTGAAGCATACTTTAGCCATTTCCTGTTTCCATACACGATAAAGCAAAATGTTTCTGTTTGGTTTGATTATGGCAATGCTACTCTAGGACGATCTGCCAAGGATCGGGGGGGTGCCTTAGTAAGAGGACTTTCTAAGGTGTTCTATTTCGTATTCACGTTACATCGTTACATCTGCAGAAAAAAACCTACAAAAACTCCAGACTGTAGATCGACAGCCGCGCGATGGGCCCGAACCTTGGACTTTCAGCCGTCTATCATGTTCAGTGTCTTATCTACTCGGCCAAGATTAAATCCCAATGGGATTTTAAAACTTTGTTTAATGTTCAAAATGCACACTCTGTCGTATACACACTTTAGTCTTAGCCTCACACTTATACTCAAAATTGCGTTAATCCGTGTCTGATTCGAAGTTTCTTTAGAATTTTCTTTTGTAACGATAACTTGAGAAGAAAAGAAAAAAAAAAGAAAACTTATTTATTTTTTATGAGTCAAATCAATCCTCCTTTCTTTTAAACTTGCGAATCGGTCAGTAATGCCCTCATAAAAAGGCGTTGTTTTAATTCAGATATCAATAATTTTAAAAGCTCTTTAAAATTTCCCATGTTTAAAGAATTTTCTCGCTCGCCATGTCCTCTAAATGCCAGTTCTTGCTTACTTAAAAACAATACTGCTTTGATGGTCCATTCATAAGCGTCTATTCAGGCTTAAGAGTTTTCTGAACATATTCTCCTCCCCCCCTCCCTCACTTCTCGAGCCAATCAGTTCGTCGAATTCACTAGGGCAGCAAAAGTCATAAAACCTCTTTTCGGCTGAGTCTTAGCTAAAACACCCTATGCCATCCTAAGCCGGAGAAAGTGCTTATGTAGTCGTTACCATGGCAACGCTGCTGCCAATTTTCTTATCAGCGCTCTGGGCTGTACCAAAGATTTTCCCAATTGAATTGCGGGAAGATTAAAGTGCTTTTTATCTGAATGAGCGATCCGGCCACAATACGGTTTTTTTGTTTGGTTTTTTTTGGGGGGGAAATTTTTTTAATTTACCGTAGGAATTCCATAATTCTAATCTGAATTTAGGAAAATTAGTAAAATAAATTATTTTAAAGTATGTGCTGATAATTTCAAGTGCAGCCCGGCTGTACTTACTGTATCCCACGAGCCGCCACTGGAAGACAGACATGTTAACTGCATTGCTTTAATGGATCGTGCAGTCCCGTCATGAGCTCCGAGTCAAGATATGGGGTCGTTTGCAAGACAACAAGTGTCTGCACGAACAGTTTGACAACGTTTGCAGCATGGACTCTCAGCTCGGAGACCATGGCGACCATGGCTGCGGCTACCCTTGACGATGCATCACAGACAGGAGTGCCTTCAATGGTGTTATCAACTACGAACCTGGGCGCGAATGGGGAGCCGTCATTTTTTCATATCAGAGAAAAAATGAAAGCCTGAGAGTTAGGCGGATGTTGTGGAGATGACATTGTATATTCTCAATAAATTTATTTTGGATATTCACAATATGCTTTTATTTCCAATTACAGACCCAGTAAAACGACAAATAAGAAGAAGGAATGGTAAAAAAATTAAAGTCGAGATTGAAGGTAAGTAAATCATCAGCAGTTT
This sequence comes from Cheiracanthium punctorium, assembly GCA_038373885.1. Classification (NCBI taxonomy): domain Eukaryota; kingdom Metazoa; phylum Arthropoda; class Arachnida; order Araneae; family Cheiracanthiidae; genus Cheiracanthium; species Cheiracanthium punctorium. The sequence continues at coordinate 9,152 of JAWZYV010001861.1, forward strand.
CTACTACTAGCCACTCAACTGTTTGACAGAGGGGCGCAAGTCTGTTAAATCAAATAAGACGCTTATTTATACAGAGTGTCCCGAAAAGGTGGTGGCGGGCATTAATTCTTTATCTTTTAGAGATAAGTGGGCAGTATAAATTGAAAAAATCTTCAAAATGAGGTCGGAAATAAGACTCCGTTAAGAAAAAATTCCTGTCTTTAATTTCCAAAAAGTTACACTTTTTAAATTTGTATGCGGGCCCCCTTACAAAATAATTCCCAATCAGTAAAATGTGACTCATACACACATGAGGTGACATACAAAGTTTGACAGTTATACCTTAAAATGTGCCAGAAATATGAGGATAAATATAACGCCGACTTAAACCATTTTTCCATGGCTCTCGAAGGAAAAAAAATCACGTCGAATGATCGCATATCAGGGGTCGTACAGAAATTGCGAAAGAATTTTTTTTCCCCCACTCTAGCAATAAACGTTTACATTCAAAATTTCGTATCGTCCCGATCATCTTTCTATAAAGATATCTCTTAGACGTAGTATGATGAAAGGCTCAAATTTGGTACATCATCTCATTAGTGTTTGCGGCACGAAAATTTAAAAAGTTTAACTTTTTGTAAATGAACGAAAGGAATTTTTTTCTTAACAGAATCTTATTTCCGACCTTATTTTTAATATTTTTTCAATTTACACTGCCCACTTATCTCTAATAGATAAAAAAGCCCGTTACCACCTTTTTGGAACACCCTGTATTTTTCCTTAGCTAACTCTAGATTCCGAAAATATTGGAGTGAACCCGAGGGCTCATAGGTGGTAACGCTCATGGTGCGTTTAACATTGCGGTCTTGGGAAGTGATTCAAAAGTGTTATGTGATAAAGAACCCGCGGAAAATGAACACATACATTCATTAGATGTCCTGCAGTGGCCGAGTCGACTTATTCGCGGTTCCCATAAGTACACCGAAAGTGAATTTTCGCCAACCTTGGTCAGTACTTGGTAGAGTGACAACCTCTCGGGACTTACTGATGTGGGACCGCGTAAGATAAAAGGAGCTGGTGCACGTAGAATCTCGTGGCTCCAATGTCCTCATGTTGTTGTCCTATAGTGGTGCCGATCCAGGTGCTATTCTTGTATCTCGAATGGGCTCCAAATTAGGAAATCTCGAGCCAAGTAGGTCTTCCTCCCACAGGGGCTCAATAAAATGGAAGTCGCCCCATTTCACTCATCTGCGTACTATACGCATGTTTTGGGACCACTCCATGGTTAGCCAGAAGATTTCAGCGACATCAAAAACAACTTTTTAAATGATTGTATACTTGGTATTTTTTAGTGCGTTTTCAAGCTTTAAAGTAATACTTAAAAAATCGCTTGTTACTCTCATAGCTTACATCTCAAGCAAGATCATTCTTAGAAAGGCACCACTGATAAAAACACTTACGTATAGTTTCCCCTCTGTATTTCAGTACATTTTCATTTAATACTTGTATTCATTGTTAATTTTTTCTTCTGTTTTTAGAGGAGCCGGAAATTCTTGTCCTTTTTGAAGGAAAACCCAGTCGAAGTAAGTAAAATGGTCATGAATGACAATTTACTTTTTTAACTCTAAAATGTAAAATACCCTCTAAGGGCCCGTTTACATGTGCAAAAATGCGGAGTAAATCCCGGGACTTACACTGCTTTCTACCCCGCTTCCCCTACACATTTTGCATAAGTGTAATACACCCTCTCCTTCCTAGGATGTAATATCCGAAGAAAGGGAATTTGAATTGCCAGTTAACGCCCAGAAAAAAGGCGTCCTTTTAGTTCTAATTTTTTGTAAGATTCATTAATATGTAATGACTCTGCTTTGATAAGTAAATATTAAAGCAGAGATCAGGTTTTGATATCTCGTGATTTAATGAGCTACTTGTGATCCTTGTATGTGGCTATTAAAGTTTGATAGTTTAGTGATAAATCTCTAAAGAATCTCTTTTTAAATAACATTTGAAATTTGGATGTCAGAAACATTTATAATCTAATTTTGATTCAATTTCAAGGAATAGAGCATAAATTAAAAATGATCCAGCTGCTTACATATTATAGAGATTTTATAAACAAGTCATGGCTTTAGTTTGTTTTATATAATCCCCGCCTTTTTTTATGAAAAAGGGGGTGAGTAGGTCAAAGATAAGGTATTTTAAAAGATTATATTTTTAAAATTTTTACTATGACTAATGATGATAGATTTTTTAAAAAATCACAGATACATACACAAGTTTTATTTAAATTAGAATCAGCCTTTTTCAAAACACCTAAAAACTTCTGTCGATTCCATTTGAAAAGTAATTTTCAAAACATAAGCTAATTATATTTGAAAGCTAGCTTCAATTCTTTCAAGGGCAATTGTTTTCGCAGTCGGCCTGGGGTTTGGAGCGGTTAGGGGCCATTCATTAATTACGTAAGGGTTCCGAGGGTGAAGGTGGTTCTCAAAATCTCTTTGGCCTTATCTCGGGGGAACTGGTGGAGGGTAAAAGTCATTCTTACGTAATATTTTATAAGTCGAAATGTGCGATTTTTAACATTGGCTGCATTCGTAAACGCCAAATGAGTTGCACTCGTGCAACGATTTTCTATCTAAGGTGTTCGTAAAGGAAATTGAGTTTTAAAACTGGAGCGTTCGTATACAAAACTGAGTGCGATTCAAACGAAGTAAAACGATTTTCAAACGAAGTAAACTGAAAGCGGATAAAGTTCGTTCCGTTGTTTCGAAAATACACTTGCTGCTTACGTTGTTGTTTTCAAATGGCGTCCGTTGTCATGGAAAATTATGTTGTTATGAAAAGCATTTCACGTTTGCTGAAGCTGCAAATATTGTTTTTTCGAGAAGGAAATTCATGCGTACGTTAGAAAATGCTACGAAGGTACATAATGTTTCAAAGGAAATAATTTTCTTCTATTTATAATTTTAGTAAATTCAAAAATGCATGTTTTAGTGTTGAGATTGAAGTTGATTTAAACCGTTATTAGCGAAATTTGAACGTCTCTTGCTAAATGCTTTTGAAAAAATGAAGGTTTAGTTGAAATTTCTAAATTTTGATCTGTGCAGTTCAATTATGGCCACTCTTTCTTTTAAAAACCCTGTTGATTTTATTTTGAGTAAGTACTGAAAACTCTCAGCAAAATTAACGCATTCGCGAATTGTAAACAAATACGTCTCCTATGCGACGAAACTAAATAAACTGAAGTTGTTCGTAAAGTCAAAAGAAACTGATAACCATTGACAGCACTAAACACACGCTTTCCAGTTTTCTTACGAAAACTCGTGCAACGAGTTTGTCATTTACGAATACAGCCATAGAGTAATGGATATTTGAGAGCTAAAGAGGGTTAGGGACCACGGAGTGCCACCCGTGGACCAGTTTTAGTTTTAGGTGTTCTTAAAAGCTCACTTTTTAAACTTAAGACGGTTGACAGTTGTTCCTACAGTCAACTGTGATTGCAGTTGAAAAACTAAACCTGGGGCATAAGCCAGTTTATTCTGTTTTGAATATTTATTTTTTGCATCTGGTATATTTATTACCGGAGTTGTGTGCTTAGTTTCCAGAACCCGCTTATAACCCCTCCTCGTCGAAGGATTGTAGAATAGACTTTTTTGTCACATAAATTCCTAGCATCTGTAACTGAAATGATTAATGGTTACAGAAACGTATACACTTAAATAAAGAACTTTAGTTATTCCATAAGATGGAAAATCAAACATAAATAACAATGATTCGCCCCACCAGTGGCCGAGTGCATAGCACTCTGAACTTGGAGGCGGAAGGTGCCTGCTTCAAAACCGGGAAACGTAGCGTAAATACGTGTTAGGACCCCTTACAACGACCCCTAAGCAGGGCACAACCCTTATTGTGTTGACGGGGATTTATAAGAGGGCTCTTCGGAACCAATCTCACATATCCGACATACATGCTAACAATGATTTTTTTCATGTATTATTGCAGAATTGCCAAGAAGAAGATGATTATTATGAGAAGAAAAAAAAGATGATTATTAATAAAGTAAGCAAATATTTTCATTAATTTACTTCTGCATAATTTAAGTGTTCTTTTTATCTGCTCACTGATTGTATCTTCTACACACTGGCAGTGCATGAACGACTGCATGCATGCACACCCTGGTCATAAAATTATTCGAGTAAAAACCTGATGTTCTATTTCAGTTTTGAGAAAACCGAATAGTTTTTCGAAAAACAAATAACTCGAAATAAATAAGAGAAGTTATTATATGGACATGATTCAGTTTTTATGGATAACAATACTTTATAGATGAGCCAACATATGAAATTTTATTAATATTCGAAAATTTTTGAGAGGATGTAAACCAAATTTTAGTTTTATAAATATCGCATTGGTTTATCAAAAAAAAAAAAATGACATTATAAATAAATATTTTAAACTCATTGCTAAAAATTTTCTGATTCTCTGTATCTGGCTTAATGCTGAAATTAAGATAAATTCATTATCAGCCTGTTTCTATTTAAAGCATATTTCTTTTTATAAATTAATTTAAATCGCAATTGTATCAGATAATAAGCTGAAGTAGATGCGTTGACCGGTTAGTATGTATTGCAGATTTCCAAAAAGCCTGAATTTTCGTCATTGTATGAGTACAAAGAATGGAAGTAGCATACTGACAAAAGTATACAAAGCAAAGTTATAACTTTTAACTATGGTGTATTGTTAAAAATATCGCAGATTATCGAGTAAGTGCTGAGTGAAAGGGTCAATAGAGAAAACATTTTATTTTCAAAATTAAAGTTTTATTTTAGTGGACAGAGGTTACGTCAAGAGGCCATTACTCGCCTTTAACTAAATTCTTTTTGATTCACTAGATATTTTAATATAATGCCTTCAGAAAACTTTGCACAAATTTCAAAATATCTAAAAGCAATAAACAAACAAAATAGACGAATTAAAAAAAAAAATAGCTAACTAATACATTAACTCCGGACGTTTTAGTGATTCCATTAACAAAAAAAATGCAATTTTTGCAAATGCATGTAGTTTTAATTTATTCAAATTCAAACTCATTCATTCGCTAGCTTGGAAGGTGTGTTGAAGTGGGATCTCTCAGTTAAGCTTGTTGCCTTGTACAGCTACGGAAAAAAAAGTCCCACTTGTACACTTTTCGGCCGTCGTTCGTCGCACAGCAAAGTTACAGATACCAATCGTTTACGATTGACGCACACTTTAATTTGCTATGCATAAAAATTGCATAAGGGGCCATCTACATATTAAAATTCGCACCAACTTTTTTTTTTCTCAATAGCAACCCCTAGATTTCACTTCATATTTCAAAAATTTAGCTCATTTTAACCCCGGACACCAATTTTCAATAAATTTGGACAGAAAATGAGTGAGTTATGAGCACCCAAAATCCCCCTCCCCCAATGTTAAAATATTTTTTCATACTTCAATTCATATCTCATATAATACTGGTAGTAAGAAGCTGATTTTTATTCGTACTATTAGAACTAAACGACCCAAACATAATTTAATGTTATTATGATTTTTAATAAATTATTAATATGAATTATGAATTATTAAATCAATATTCAAAAAAATTACGAATAGCGACCTAGCCAAATTTCGATGGAAATAGATGCAGAAATTAATATTACATGGCTGTGCAAAATTTCAAATTTTTACGTTCAGTAGTTTAATTTATAAATAAAATGTGTTATTTTCATGAGTTAAGGGACCATATATAAATTTATTAAGTGAAAATTTTTTGAAAATTCCATAAAATAAATGTAAATTAGATTTATTTTGTGCAAAAACACAGTAAAAGATACCAGTATTAAAAATATCAAATTTTGAAGCAAATAAATTAGAGGTTTTTACAGTTTGTTGGGGATTCTATAAGCGTGTATTGTTGCGTCCGCTACCATATTACCCCAAATAAAATATTTTCCAGCTATAGAATTAGATGCAATATATGTATGTCTTCTAATACAACGTCCTATTTCTGAAAAACTAACATCCTCAACTTTCCAGGCATGAATGTGACCTTTTTTAATATCGGAAACATTAGGTCTTTGGAATTCCCCATACTTTATCAAACATTCAAAATCACGTTTTTCTGTAAAAAAAAAATTCATCTAACTATAAATTAAAATACCGCCAAACGTCTTAAGAATATTGCACATTGCAGGCGATAGTATTAAATGAAGAAAGTGAAATAGCAAACACAGTGATGATATTGGGTCGGCAAAAAAGTAATTGCGTTTTTTACATGAAATTCAAACAAATAAATTTTCAATCATGAAACCATTCTTTAAGTTCGACCATAGCTGAGTCGAGCAATATTCATGCTTGTAGTCAGAAGAGCAGGGAGCAGCCTCTAACTCCTGCCAACATTTCAGCTGTCTAAGAGAAACATCAAGGGAAACACTGAATAACAATTTCAAAATTACAAAGATTTTCAAAATCCTTAGCAGTCATTTTGCATTTTCCCCTTAAATCATGTGTACGAACCAAGGAAGTTATGAACTCACGGGTCATTTGGACCACACAGACTAAATATTCTATTCTACCCTTGATATTCTCAGTACAAAAAACTTTAAGATAGATGGGAACAATATTTTCCTTGAAAATAATATTAATTTCTTTTAATTCTTGCGAGCGAAATAAATGAAATGCGAAAAGTTCGGAACCTACAAATAGCGTTTTTCAATTTGCAGAAAGTCCCTTAAAAACGCGCAAAAATGAATTCGCAATATCTCCGGAAATTATCGTAGAAATTTGGTGAAAATTTATATTTAGGGTAATTTAAAGGTTTTCTTTCGTTTAATAAAGTCAAAATATGGGGTTGCCATTGAGAAAAACGAAATTGATGCAGAATTAAATATGAAGACGGCCCCTTATGCAAATTAAATTAATAGTAAATTAAAGTACGCGTTATTTGCAAACGAATGGTATATATAACTTTGCTATACGACGAACGATGGCGAAATAAAGAGCAAGTGGGACTTTTTTTTTCCGCAGCTGTACATAGTGTAACTATCTGTGTATAGTCAACGCCCCCTCTGTGTATAGTACAGCCCCTGTTAAAATTTTACAGCCTAAAAAATTATTTTTAAGTGTTACTGTTAAGTTATTATAATATATCATATAGTACTTGCATATTATAGTTATTTGTAATCTATTAATATACACTGTAGCAGGGAGGTGGATGATGGAGTTGCAGCACCCCCAAAATGAGTAAACATAGGATATGTAGAAAATCTAAAATTACGTATTTGTGGATAATTTGGATAGTGTAAATTGTTATCCCCCATGATATATTTGGATGTTTTCCTTGATTTCATGAGGTTCAGCTATAGACCTAACCTAAGCCAAATTTATTTATTCATATTTCCTTTCTAATGCATGTTTTTTCAACTACAAAAATTTTAAACTCTGTTTTTCTCCTCTTTCTTTCCTTTAATTCATTTTTATATGCGATATTATATTAGGCCAAAATTAACTTATTTCAGGCCAAGCATGAAAATTTTATATAATGCGATATTATTTTCATTAAAATATGCTTCAGTTACACTCATTAAGACAAACATTTGTTTTTATTTTATTTTCAAAATTTGCAACTTTATTCCATTATAAAAACATGTGATTAATCTCAGGGTGAATAATTACACACTTTTAAAAAGTCGAATTTGTCAATAACCATTTAAAGTTGAAAAAGCAGTGTATTTTGAAAATTTCTCAACAAAAAGTGTTTACTCCAGTTGAATTACTGATATTTTATAAATGTCTTCAAAACCCTTGAAAATACCAAAATAAAATTAGTTTAAAATATGTTACCGTGTTAATATTCATAGCTGAATATATTGCGTAGATTTCAGCATCAAAATTCGTTATAAATTTCCCTACAGGTACAGGCTTATGCTAACTTATCTGAAAATTTATGTGGAAGGGAGGGGGGATAAGATATCTTAATATCCTGATATAAAGTAGTGTACTAGGCTTGTCAGATACTTTTTTTTTTAATCTGACTATCTGCACACATACTCCAGAACTATCTGCAAGCTCATAATAATTCGTGATAAATAAACACATAGTGCATATATGAACATGTGTATATTCATATGTGCACACATCTGTGCAACGCGCTTGGGCTATAATGACTTAAAAAAAGATATTTCTTTTAGGTAACTGTCCACTTAAAAAAAAAAAAACTTGGATAAGGGAAAACTATCTGCAAGACCCTTGAATGTATCCGTGCACGCCTGCGTCTACATTATCTGACTATGGTACTAGGCGAAATTGTCAAAAATTTCCCAGTGATGTTAAAGTAAAAGTATGACGAGTATAGTGCATCAGGATTTCTGTTTTGAGTAATTTAAAACGGCATGTTAAAATTTTTTTTAAAGAAGTACTTGTTCAAGAATTAAATTACATATTTTAATTTTTATCCAGATTTTTTAAAAACTTATTTCATTGATAAATATCTCATGTGTGTATTTAATTTCTGTTATTTTTTACAGGTTTGTGAATTGCATCTTGGTTTTTTGGTCGCATTAAAATGTGCAGTTTGGTCTTCCTAAGAAGTTCTGCCCTTCTCATCCCTCGACCTTATTTAAATATTGGCATTAATTTCTTTGATTTCACATTAACCTAAACTGTAACAGAATAACTTTAGATGGCAGTCTTTTCCAGACTTAAGTTTTCCCTTCGATTAACGTTTCTTTTACTGAAACGTGTTATCTGCCTATTTTCTATTTTAATGAATAAACTCTTTCTAGTATATGTCAATATGCAAGTTTAGTTGCATGTTATATTATTGTCACTGTATTATCCATCAATAAAATTATATTTAATATCTTTTATTTTGTCAAAAAAGTTTCTAATACGTCAAAAATATACCAATCAGATACTTGGTATTCAGCTAAGTACTTTAAAAATAATTCAATTGTATGAAAAATATTAGTTTTCTACTTCGAGGGAGAATTAGCATTATTTTAAAATGAACTATAGTAAAATCTTGGCACAACAAACGTAAAGATGCCAAAAATCAAATTTGTATTTCTCTAAATAATTCTCAAAAGTGAAATTTCAAGCAAGTCTGAATTTGTTCCCATAACACTTAATAGAAATTTTATTTGTTAATCTGGTGTATTCATGCATGAAGTTTGTTAAAATGAGATTGTATAACCATGTTCTGAGCCTTCTTTAATCAATTACAAGAATCAATATATCTACACAGGATATTGATTAACATTTCACATTTTTATGCAATGCTTTAAGCGAGTACAGTTGAACGCCAGAAATCCGCCGACCTAAAATCCGCACACCTTCTCTGATATAAATAATGAAATTCGCAGTATTCCACCAATGAAGAAATTGTTGAAAAGTTTCTTGAATCCAGATAAATATGATTCTGATAATGATCTAAAACTTGGGTAATAATAATAATAAAATCCATTTGATAAAAGTTAAAGTTAGAAAAGAATACCCTAAATTTTTACAGCAGCTAAGTTCTATAACAAAACAAAAATTAATCATAATTCTGTTTAAATATTCTGATGAAAATATGCAGTTTAAACAGTTATTGTTTAAACTGCATATTTAAACAGTTATACAATTTGCAAAATTAAATAAATAAAAGAAAGAAAGAAACAAAGTAGAAAAAAATATTTTAAAACAAATCACCATAGACGATGTTTTCAAAATTAGAGAAAGGAAATTTTGAAACCATTTGCTTTGTTAGTCTTCATGTAATTTCTTTTTTCTCCTATTCTTTTGTATTTAAACTGAAAATATAAATGAAATACTTTTGACTGTGTTTTTATTTCATTGTAATTGTATTCTCCTTTTCTTAAGTCTGAAATGTAATAGGATTTATCTTTTATGGCCTGAAATCTGCAAAATCCTAAAATCAGCACAAGCCTTGGTCCCAAGCTGTGCGGATTTCTAGCTCTCTACTGTATTTATATTTAGCAGTTTTCCCCCCCCCCATAAACAGTAAGTATTTATGACAAATCTTAAGCAAAAGCTTGTTTAGAAAAAAAATTCTCACGTATCCTTCACAAGATTTTTTTGTAGTTTTTGATTTTGCTTATCCACAGACCCAGATAATATAGACGAACGTGCCAATGCCGGTTGCAAATAATTTTCAAACTTTGCAGACAGCTTTGATACTTTTTTTTTTACATTTTTTTTTTAATTGAAAAAAAATGGAAATAAAATAATGAAAATATATGCCAATGAAAAACAGTAAATAAATCATAATAATATGATTGACTTTTTGGCAGTAATACAGGACTCGGGCAACACACAGCTTTTTCAGCAGAAATAAATTTAAAATATTAAAGTTTGAAGACAGTTTTAAATTTTATCCAAGTCTATGCATACCCTAAGATTAAAACACACCTTTCAAAACTAAAAGAACACTTACTAGCATGAAAAACTTTTATTTAACACATAAAATATTTTATTAAAAATATACATATAAAATAAACTATTTTTATATCTGTGGAACTAATCGCCCTCTTCATCTGTAACTTCCAGAAAATTTTGATGTGATCTAACAGATGCTGAAATGAGATGAGACAAAATTTTAATAATTTATATATTTAAAATACATAAGCAAGATACTCACAAAATCTAGACTAAAAAATTTCCCAATTTCGACAATTTCTTTAAAAATTCCCCGAGAAGAGAAATTTTCAATGTGTGATTTTAACTACAGTAAAACCTCAATACAATGATACTTAAGGGACCCAATAAAATTGTCGTTCTAGAGGGATGTATCGTTATATTGATGGGAGATTATATTATATGGATATTCTGTGTAACACACAGCAAGATTTTATGTTGCAGAGGATTTATCATTGTATTGAATATTGCTATAGCAAGGTTTTACTGTTCCAATTACGCTTCTCTGCAAATACATAAAAAAGGACATTTTGACTGCAACTGTCAAAACTGAAAGTCAGGTCCTGATACTGGATAACAAGCCTCGCTGAAAAAAAAAAAAAAAAAAAAAAACTGCTCTACTTTTTAAGCCATGTGCCCTGTGCCATTCTGTCGTTCACGTCGCTCTAGCCTGGCACCATTGCAGTCGTTGGCGTCTATGTTGTGGAACCTAATGGATGCCATGAGTGCAGGCCACTAGCAACCAATTGACGGGAAATGGTTCTGGTCGATATAGGAACATCCAAGGTGTCTTGAACATGTCACAGAATGGAGGTTGAAGTAGCTTGCGAGGCCGCCACAGCTTGTCGGTGGATGCATCGATCCACGTGTGCTGGTGTCACTCTGGCTGCACCGACACCCCTTAAAAGTGCTACATTTCCTTGTTCCAACCATATTCGCCACAGCCAGTGTACAGGCCAGTAACTATAGGTCGTGAGCATGTGTAAATTGCCAAATAATGAAAAGTCGCCATGGGTGGCAAGCTATCCTAGCTGTTCCGTAGTTTTTATCAAAGAAAACACGTGAAGTACTGTTTTCTTAGAGCTCATTATTAACTATACTATACGCAAGTCGCCAAATAATGAAAAATCGCCATGGGTGGCAAATACGCAAGGTGTTTTACATAATTAAAAATACAGCTCAAACAGATGTTTTGATTTTATTACGCTTTAACTCCTAATTAATATAACTTTTGAATGGCAACATTAAATATCATTGTGTTTCTGAGGAGTGTAAATAATTTTTCCAGTGATTATATGCGGAGTCCGCACTCCGGTGGAGTGTAGCTCAGGACCCGTAGAACACGGATTCCTAATAACAAAATATCTACCGTGATATATTGGAGTAGTCTACTGTAGTGTGAAGTTTAAATTTTTAAGTGCCAATGAACATGCAAGAACCAAGCGACATGTAGCTCGGTAACATTCTATCTGATCCAATTTTTGGGATTTGTCTGTTGAAATTCTGTCTTTTTTATGAATAAGCCTTATTAGGGGCCGAATGCCTCATACGAAAAGCGAGCGTAGCGAGTCTAGGGGCCTTGGCCCCTAGTAAATGTAAATAAAACATAGCTGTTCTGGAATGTCCCTTTAAATTCTGTTAGCAGGATCAGATGCTTGCACGTTTTTGACGATAGCTCAGGTAACTGTGGGAATTTTTAATTTCGGTTTGTTTTAAAATACTCAGAATAGTTTGAGAAATAACATATTTTCTCTCTATTCTAAAAAAAAAAGTAAAGGCCGCTGTCAGAGCTTGTTGACCTATCTTCTAAACCGTGGGGATTTGAATTTCGAGAAACATGTTCCCGAATGCGGAAGACCCCGAGAACCTGATAAGGCGATTTAAATTTCGAAAATCGAATTACTTTAGAAGATATTAATAAAAACTGAAAAAATTTGAAAAAAGGTTGCCAGATTTGGCATAAAATCATTCATTCCTTTGCAACAAAGCAATTCCAATTATGTTCAATCACGTGAAATTGTCAAACATGAAGTAAGAATTACATCCATTTTACGCCAAATTAAAAAGTATATGAAATAAGTAACTCAAAATGTGTTACACAAAGTTGACAATTTTCAAATAGTAAGTTCGCTTAGACAACAGGAGTTTAGAATTAGCGATTATTCGTTTTTCCAAAACAGAATAACTAATATCTGAAAATGAAAAATAATTAAAATGCAGATTGTTTTAAAGCCGGTAATGAACAGTAATTATAGGTTGTGAGCATGTGTCAATCGCCAAATAATGAAAAGTCGCCATGGGTGGCAAGCTATCCTACCTGTTACGTAGATTTTATCAAAGAAAACATATGAATTACTGTTTTCTTAGAGCTAATTATTAACTATACATATACGCAAGTCACCAAATGATGAAAAATCTCATAGTTGGCTAATACGCAAGGCATACGATGGGTTTCACATAATTACAAATAGTGCGAGGTTTAAATTTTTGTTCCAAGCAACATGCAAGAACTAAGCAATGTGTAGCTCGGTAACATTCTATCTTATCCAACGTTTGGGTTTTGTTTGTTGAAATTATGTCTTTTTAACGAATAAGTCTTTTTAGGGGCCAAATGCCTCATACGAAATGCGAGCGTAGTGAGTCTAGGGGCCTTGGCCCCTAGTTTGTTAAAAATAAATACATTTTTTAAAGATAAAATCTAAACTAATTTTTTAACTTTATGTGCATTATCATTAGTTATTAGTTCACTTAAAAAAAAAAAGAAAAGTAATTCTGCATTCAAATAGATGGGGATAGCAAACCTATTTCATCTCTTCATTCACATAGCCTTTTCTTTATTCTGACCAACCACAGATGAACTCTCATAGTCTGGGTATGCCTGTTCAAATCCACCAGTCATATAATTAACAGATATACTCGAAGCTACAGGGTCAAAAAGTTAAGTTTGTTAATTGCTATTTTCTCCATTCATAAAAATCTAGAGCATTTTATATAGAATTGATTGTTTTATATTTATAGACTATATTTTTATCTGCAAGTGGTTTATATTTTTAAAATTACATGGTCTATTTTAAAATTTCAAACATTCTTACAGTGTTGTAAAAGCATTTTTTACTAATGAGCTTTCTCAACTTGTCAGTTTGGTATGAACTGCACTGTTCTTTAAATTACTCATTAATTAAAACTTTTTGCAATGAAAAATAACTCTTAAAGTTAAGACTGCTTAAATACATTTCTAACACTTCTGAGAATTGTTGACAACTTATTAAGTGTCCTTGTCAAAATCAGTCTTGATTGGTTAAAAGTAAAACCTTGATTTAATTATTACACATAGATAATACTAAGAATGATTTTTTTCAACCTAAATTACTAATTAACACCTTTTTTAAAGGTAAGTGCACTTAGGCACTTTTTTTAAAGAAGAAAACAAAAAATTTTGATACAATTTCTAGATTTTTAATTAAAATGGAGTATAAAACTGAGATTTTAAGTGCAGTTTTGATTAAATTAAATTTTGAACTATTGGGAGATTTAAGTGAATTTTGGTAAAAAATTGCATTTAAGCCAGACTTCGTGTTACAAAAATTTTAATAAATATATCTAATTTTTTACAGTACAATAAATGACATGTTTAGTTCATCTGTGTTATGAATTAAAAGATTTGCAGTATTTCTAATATTTATGCAAATATTCAAATTTTTATATAAAAATTCATTTTTTGAATAAACAATGATCATAAAAAATTAGATTCTAGTTCATAGCACAGCTAGTAATGATAAAAATACTGTGGCAAAATTTCAAATCAATACCTAGAACGCATTTTGAGAAATGACATTAAAACATTTCAATGCTGGGGAAAAAAAAAAAACAATTCTACTTAATAAAGAGTTTTAAAACTCACTATATTTATAGTTTAAATTAGAGATGCAAGGAATATCTGGCAAACATACTGCATCCGGCCAATATGCCAGCAGGGTGCGAATTGAACATTTTTTCCAGATGGGGACATGTGAAAAGAAAAAGAAAAAAGGAGAGAAGGTGTAAAATGCTCCACTCACGTAATATATTAGGTATTAGATGACAAATGCAGTCGCCAACATGCTTGGGAAGTGGCTTAAATTCAAACAAAAGTCGCCCCCGATTTTCTATGTACATATATTCCTGCCTATGTCGATTCTACGTCTAGCCTTAAATTTGGCGCGCGGAGGAGCAGCGCTTGTTCATTCATTTCACAGTCTTAATTTGAAACCTGACCCCAGGTACAGAATGAGAAGTGGTATCAGGTATGTGTATATATATTTCGGAGGGATGTTTGTAACTTGCTCGTTTGTCTAGTGAGCAAAAGAAGAATTTTTATTCTCAATAATTAAAATCTTTAGGCATTACTGCTGAACTTGTAGGGACAGAGACTAATTTTAACATTTCTCCAGCAGGGGATAAATAGTATCCCTAACAGGTAGTGATCGCGATAACGCCTCTAGATGCGTATTTCACGCCTTAGAAATTTAGAATAATCCTTAAGAATTTCGGAATGCATGATTTTACAGATTGCTTTTCTTAAGGCGTGCTTTTCTAAAGCTGCTTTTCATCATGCAGTACATTCTTATATCCACACCAACTATCTGGCCCTTCCGGACACTGTCTATGAGTGGGCTTTTGGTTGCTAGAGCAATAGTGAAAACAACGTTTTATTATGGAAGTTCGTTTATATTATTATAGTTCGTTTTATTATGGGTGATTACGGCGAGATTTCCCCTTGGAAATGATTTTTATTTACAGTCAACTTTCTGAAATCTGCGATAGCTTACATTTAACACTAACAGTGTACCTAGATTATGAATCAATTATTATTTATGATTTATGTGTTAAATGCAATTTAATTATGCATTTGAAAATGTAGCATAATTGTTCGTTGCTTTAATTACTCCTGTGGATAGGAAAATACTCCTTCTAAAAAGGTTAAGTAGTATTTTTACTCTTCTGAAAAAATCTTCGATCGACCACTGATGGCAGGGATCCATTAATATCTCCCTAGCCAGTGATATTACATTCTTCAGCCGGGGACACAATCCCCGTCAATTCGCACTCTCTATATGCTGGACAATTGGCCGTAGCCGGATATTATATACAGAGAAATAACATAAACAAACATAATAAATGAATAAAGTTTAAAAACTGCAATAATAAAAAAATGGAAAAAAAAAGTTTTGTGAAAATATTTTGTTTTCAATACTTTTTAGAATGTATTTTTATCATGTATAGAAAAAGGGGAAAAATTAAATACTTCTATCTTTAAGATTGAAGTAAATTACTACTGAAAGAAATTATTGTACAAAAACACTGTTTTTCAATTTTTTGTAAGAATTCGGTTACTTTTTTTTCCACCATAAATTGTCTCTCTTATGAGGATAGTGTACTTGCTGCAGTACTGCTGGTTGGTGAGAAAATGCCCCCTCCCCCTGTAATTCTGATAAAGTAAGGAAATTTGTTACATTTATTTTCCAACAGCTATGGGCATGTGTCTCTTTCAAGAACTGATCTTTTAATATATTCATCCTAACTCTTGAGGGAACATTCATGACATTGTTATTTGTATAACTTTAATTATAGTAAAACTGGTACTAAATTCAAGGAAACAATCCCAAAAGGATTTCTGATTTTTGAATTAAATCATTTGAAACTAAAGAGAAAATTTAAAGAAAAAAGTTAAAGCTCAATTTAAGAAAACTAGTGAAAATAAAACAAAAAAGAAGAAAACATACTGCTGCCGGATAACCGGCTGAAAGTTTGGCCGGATATTCTGTATCCGGCCAAACTGATATCTATTGCATCACGAAGTTTAACCCCTTCTTCCCTTTGATTTTAACTTATTTTCTATTTCTTTATTAATTTAATAGTTTTTAGGGTAACTTTGTAGTAAATAGCAATTGATGTTTTGATACCTAAATTTTGTTGACCTTGGTGGATATTTTTAAAAAATAAACAAAATAATACTTAGACATTTTTTTAGTTACAGTGCATAGAATAGTATGAAATTAAATAAATTTGAATAGAATAACCATAAAATTTCAAACTTTAAACAATTTTAAGCAAAAAATTGGTAAAAATTTGCATATATGTAACAATTCAACTAAATTAAACCATTCATATTAAACCACTAAATATTCGAATAACCTTTATACAGTACAGGGAATATATTTATCAGTGTTAGGAACTAAACAATTTCCAATATTGCTAAAAGTATGAAAATATTCCTAACTTTGTATGAATACTATGTGTCTAAAAATGATTATAACATTGACAAAATTTCAAGAGAGTATCTTAAAAATATTTTGAAAAATGACATTTATTATAAAGGAAAATACGAAAAAACAGTATTTCAGAAAATACAGCCTGAAGATTTGAATACAGAAGCAATACTTCTTTTTACTGACCTTAGATTCTTAAAACTCACCATATTTGTAAATTAAACTCTCATTAGCTTCATTTTTAGCTAACACTGATTTTCTGTTATCTTTTTGCTTTTTCCTAGATAGTTTTGAAAGGGCCAAGGATTGACGTCTTGATTTTGCAATTAAATCTTTATCCATTTCCAGGTAGTTCATAAACATTAGTAAATAAAGATAAACCTATACTCGAAAATGGACAAGTCCTGAATAACCAGAATTAAACAGTATTACTACAATGTAGGCACCTACGAATAATTTTTTTTGTTCTACGAATGTTTATTTTGGTAAAACAGTCCACAACACATTATTGAAACTTTTAATGCCATGCAAGCATTTTGAAACAAATTTTTGTCATGAAGTGCAAAATATGTAGGCTTTTCTGGGAACATAGATTTTTCTAAAAGCACATAGATATTACAGCAGACTGTGTGCTTTCCATATCTTCAACATTACTGCAGATCACAATTTCATAGTAATTTTGGAGTTTATTAATTTATTGGTTAGTCTACCCCACCCCCCCTCAGATTCCCTCCGTACTCTTTTTAAATATTTTTAGTCGTGAGCCAATTCCCTTTTGGATGTGCCCAATGCATTCTAGCTTTGTAACAGACTTCCTTCTACTAATGTCTTTTAATTTCATAAAAGCCTTCGAATCCCCATCGCCATAATATACTGTGTACTAGAGTTGTCGTTTCACCACAGAACGTTCAAAAATTGTAAATGCTCCAAGAACTTCCATAGCCCTTTATAACTCATACGTATACATGGTCGGTGTTGGTGTTGTATTGTTTACATATTCTACAATTGTTTGTCACAGCTTGGATATCTAAAACTCTACCATCTATAAAAATAGCTGATACACATCCATTTAGCTACATATACCCTCTTCGCTGTTCCATCTACAGATACGCCACAAGTGTTACTCTTTATTAAACTTCTTACTTCTTTGGCAGGTGCTTTCATGTTTTCTTCTGAAGCAAACTGTGACGCTTCCAATAGTTGAACTTCATATTTCATGCTTTATGAAATCAACGTGCAGACATTTGGCAAATTGAATGTAACAGACTTTTCACCAACTGAGCAGAGGCCTTCATCAGAGTCTTCTGTCAATTTGAATTCAGTTGCAAAACATTGTAGATAGCAGAGAAACAAGGAAATCTTGCTTAGAGTTTCTATGCCTATAATTCTATTACCTTTCAACCAATGCATGGTTTTTCTTATCAAAAATTTTAGTAACCTTCAATTTTGAAGAACTTGCCGTAACAGTGTGTGATGCATAGCCTCATTCACAGTTTAAATCCGTATCTTTAGTACAACGAGTGCCGAAAAATCTACACTTTTCAGCCTTCGTAGACCTTGCTTTTAGCATTTATTTATTTATTTATAACTAAATTAACCTCCAAATTAATGTATAATAGGATAATCTAGTTTAAAAGTTCCACAAAATAGATAGGAACAACGCCACGGACTACAACGCGCACCGATAGTAAACAAACTGCAAGTGTTGCCGTTTAGAGCAGAGCGTTTAATAACTCAAAGATAAGTAGAAATACTGTTGCCAAATATAAAAAAACACACTAAAAAAGAAATTGAACTTCAGTACATGAAATAATAATAATAATAATGATAATTTATGATGCTCCAGAGTAAGGTACAGCAGCAGCAGCTCAAACTGTTTACATTTTACGGCACTTTGTATTTACAGAAAAAAAGGGGGGGGTTGAATAGCGTAGAGCCTCATAAAGTAAATATCTACTGAAAGGCTAGAGAGAATCGAAATCTCTAAATATATAACAAACTGTTTAAAAAAAAGAAAGGAAGAAATATAGTAAATTAAAATTTACAATACTTTGTTGCCAATCCAAAACAGCGCCAAAAAGAGATGATATCGAAGCTGTTTCCAACCCATTTTAGATAAAATGCATTCAAAATAAAAGCAAATTAATTCAATGCAAATCCTCATTGATTTAAAAATCACAAAATTCTTTACTTTGCTTAGCATACAAACTTTGGCACGTTTTAAAAAATCGAGGAACTTGTAAAAGCAAATGGAAAAAGGCATGTACTTTGTAAATATATTAGATATGAATTAAGAAACAATTTTAAAATAGTCACACATTTGCCATTAAATTATAATAAGGTTCAAAATCAATTTGCAGCTAAAAAAAGAGAAAGATCGGCGATAATTTTTAATAGCGTAATCCACTGGAGTCCTTTTTTAAAAACAAAACAAATAACAGAAAAAAATCTTAAAAAGAACAATATTTTTATATAAACACGTCAATTTTTACCACTGCACTGCAACAAAAT
Source organism: Cheiracanthium punctorium (assembly GCA_038373885.1). NCBI lineage: Eukaryota > Metazoa > Arthropoda > Arachnida > Araneae > Cheiracanthiidae > Cheiracanthium > Cheiracanthium punctorium. Next base: position 28,327 of record JAWZYV010001861.1, read on the forward strand.
CCGCTAAAAGCAAAGCAGACTTTTATGAATTTCATAACGACATATGAAACTTAAATAAAAACGTAACCTACACTAAAGAAAACTACAAGCAAATAATTCAAATAAACGATTATTATGATTATGAATTAAAATTTACTTACCACGTGCAAACACTGCAGGGTCAACCAGCTACCCGCGAGGAGGGAGCCATTGCAAAAGCAGCGCCCTCTGCCGAGCACTTGAAATTTGCTAATAGATCGTCAAACAGGTTGGCGCGACTCTAGGCCCATTACGGCTCCGGGGAGAAAAGTTTCGAATCGGAACGGGCTGTCGCGCCGATATCTTTTCGGCCACCGTGTACGAGGAAGAAACTTAAAGATCGGAACGCGAGACCGCGCGGCGATACTGCGACATCGTTAGAATATTGACGGTTATACGCCAATCAAAGCGATCATTGGCCGATTATTTACCCATTAGTCTTGCTACTTGGGACTGGATATTAAAGAGTACTACAGTTCTATTAATAAGAATAAGAATTTCTTGTGGAGTATGAAAGGGTGGTAAAATTTTCAATATTCCAAAAATCTATTTGATTTTCTAAGAAAATCTACTTGTTTTTCCTTTTGTCAGTAGATGAGTGTAAAATACTAGTTTATGATTATAAACAACATTTGTATTGAGTGCTTAGTATTTTTCATAAATTTCTTTTCATAAACATTTGTAAGAAGTGTATTAGAAAAAATTGCGTTGATCTAAAGAAACACTGAAGTTTATGTATATTTCACGTTCCAAAAGGTCCTAGAATTTCTGATTTGGTAATGATAATTTAAAAGCTTTTGCAGTTTTTTTCAACAATGTGCGGATCAAACAATGAATGGTAAAATTCAAAATGTAGTGTACTGGTTCAGAAAAAAAAATAATACAATTTCATTAAATATATATAAGAATTTATTGTGTGCCAGTATTAGGAGTTGTGAAATTTGCAGTATCTGATGTATCCTGTAGATTGTCTATGTAAATATACTAGTTTTTCTTTTTCTGTTGTGGGCAGATGAGAGCGTAATAAATAATTATAGATAAATACATACATAAGCAAAATTAGTTTTTGAATGCTTGGTATTCTCTAAAAAGTGCTATTTAAAAGAGTACTTTTAAGGTATCCTTGAAATTCTCAAAATTGAGAATGAACATTTTTAACAGGAGTGTTTGTCAGCATTTACAGATTAGAAAACTCAGTCTGTAATAAAATTATTTTTACAAGTTAAAAATGTGAAGGGTGATTACCTTTTTTATTTTAAAAGCTGACACATAAGTTTTGAAAAAAAAATGTTCGTATTGATCTGGAGAAACAATTAGATTTATGTATATTTCTTGCTTTAGAAAAGTTCGTGGATTTCAGAGCTTTGGTTATTTAGTAAAGGTGAATTCAAGGACTCATGTGGTTTTGAAAATTTTGAACACGAGCAGTTAGAGAAATCAAACAAGCTATCATAAAAACAATAATCTAGATTGCTGAAATATAACAATAAATTGGAAACATTACATTGAATCTACACAAAAATGCAAATGTCTGCCAAAGTTAAATGGGGAAGTTAATTTTTTGGTGTGACAGAGGCAATTATTTTTACACTGTCCAATGAATCTACTGATTTGTATTTTCCATATGTTTACATGTGTGTAAATGACTATATAAAAGCTGAATTTCTCCGAAAAGGATTAAGAAAAAGTTCTTATCACTTTTATCTTTTTATTTTTTCACATTCCTGCCCTCATGTCTATTTATATACTGTAAATTGATAATTTTTGAAAAATAAAATTAACTTGAAGTCTGTTCATTTTCTTTATTTCAGTATTTTTTTTTTTTCAGGGGAAGGGGAGGGGATGCTTTATTATTTTTCCAGCAGTGTTTTTAGCTGAAATACATTATACATAATGCTGTGCATTTTGCAAACGAACATCGTAATTGACGGTAAAATTTCTTATGAAAAAAATACAATAGCAAAAACTACTATAAAAATGCATTTACAGTGTTTTGCAAAGGTTAGGGGATATTTTCCTTTTAACATGTTTACTTAATTATCAAACGATTTGTTCGTATAACATAATAAAACAAATCTAATCAACCAATTACGTATTAAAAATACGCAAATCAAATAAAATCAAAGAAAAAAAATATTTGATTAAAAAATGCTGTATGATAAAGCTCTTAACGCTACAAAAATTAAACGTTTGCAGTTAAAAACATCCAACGCCTTTTAATCAGGACTGCTTGGAAACTTTCCAGCGAAGTTCCTCTCGGCGCTCGCGGAAGAGAGGAGAAAATGTTTACCTAGTCGGTGTGACGTCACAAATAAGCGCCGCGGCCTTCCTCGAGGGGGCGTTGGTATAGTAGGCTTGGGGCCCGATTCAAACGAAACGCGATCGGTCGTCTCCAAAACGATCGTTTTCTCTCTGGAAGTTCGATCGCAAAAGTGTATTCAAAGTGAAACAAAATAGGCGATCGAACTTACAGGTTTGCTAGATCGAAACTTTATCGCCACAGAGTGAAAACGCAACTTCCGGTGACGTAGAAAGTCGCTGTTAACCAATAAAAAAATCGCATCTTTCTCTGGAAAAAAATTTTAACTTAATGGCGACGACTAACTGTTTATTTATTTATGTTTGAGCTTTTTCCCCAACAGTATTGTAGGTTAATGTTTTAAAATTTTAACTGGTTTAGGTTAATATTTTTTGTATGTTTATAATCATGGAAACGCATTTTTAATTTATGAAGATTTTTTTTTTAGAAAATTATTGATAATAGTATTGTTCGTCATAATTATCATGTCGAATTGTTCGAATTATCGAATAATAATTGTTCTCTAGTTTGCCTACTATATTTTATTTTTCTGTAGCAGAGAAGCTGTTTATAATTATAATGGAGGGGTAGAATTACTATATATTTCATGTTCTGATATATAATTAACAATCAAAGACATCCTTAATATAATGATATGAATATTTGCATTTGTTTAGGAGGGGTTGCTAGGATGCTTATTTTAGCGAGAAATTATTCGTTAATGTATTTTTTCGCGCTGTTTCAAATATCAAACATTTATCGAGCAATAAACGATTTAAAAAAAGGACTACAGATGGCGCCTGCATCGTAGTGTCTGCTAGAGTAGAACTCAAAGGCCGACAGAAAATAAACCCTACAGATATTCTGTTCTGCGAGAAAATTCAGCTTTCCGCAGGCCTAAATCTTTTGCAGAATTCCCTGTCTGATAATTGCAACGGATTGCTTCGTAATTTTAAATAACGAGTCTTCATTGTTGTTGTAATCTTCTCATCAACCATCCGCCGATCGATCCGCCATGTTCGAGAAAACGATCGCTTTTGGAAAAACGATAGCAAAACACCAATCGCAGTGTCACGTGATCCAAAAGCGATAGACAGGTTTCACTTGAATAGGAAACATAGGAATCAGTCGAAAATTTCCGCGATCGCAACGGAAAACGATAGAACTCTGTTTCGTTTGAATCCGGCCCTTAGTTGTAAATATCAAGCCGGGGTGTCAGCGGGAGATCACTGAGCTTCGCTCTTCACGGGAATACCGCGGAAGCCGGTATTTGACGGGTACGTGATGCGGTCGGCCCAGGGGGAGATTTGAGGGGTCTCTGCCCGCGGCGAACCAAGTCCGTACTTTGACTTACTGGTGAAAGCGGTGCCCTGCCAAACTGAACACTAACTTTTTCAACATCTTCAGACTGTTATGCGCCCTGGTCCTTCTGGATGGTGGTTCCTGTGCCCCTTGATGCTGGAAGATTGTCATCGCTGTTCTTCTTCACTGTTCGTGGGTCCCGACTGTGAGCTGCCGGCCGACTATTGTGTATGCCCAAGACGTTCCTACTGCTGTGATAATGCCTTCGACTGATGTTTTCTACGCTGATGTCTGCTCTTCGACTCTCATTCCGACGGACCTGTGCTCATCAACATCACTTGGCCGAACTATTCGCCTTTCAACATCAAATTGTTCGTGACTCGTCATGAACTGGCCCATGGACTGACCGAAGCCGATCGACCCCACCTCTGCATGACGGACTACCTGGTTGCTGACGTGGTTTGCGGGTGGCAGCTGACCTACGGTGTTGCGGATCGTCTGATGTCTAGTGGGGGCCTGCTAAAGAATAGCTGCAACCAAACGACGCTTGACGTCGCAGCGAGACCTCTGGATGGATGCGATACGTGACTTTACGGATGTGGCACCCTTCGGAGCGACGTGGGGCGCAATTTCATCTCCCCTGTAGTTCCTGTCCTGCTGATGTTCGACCATCGCTTCTGTCGCTCCTGTTCATTGAACTGGACCTTTTTTTCTCATTTTTGCTTCCTTCATTTCCTGGTCGCATTTCCAAATTCCATCATGGATCGCCGAACTTCTTTTTTCAACATCTGGTCGCAAATCGAGCAACCTGCCCATGGAAGCCCTTTTTTGGGGGGAGGACAGGTCGATTTTCCTTGCCAAGCCTACTGCCCTTCTGCGGGCCTGTCATCCAAGGCAATTACATCGCCTTATCTGACTTTTCTGAAACTTACGGGGTTCTTTACCCCATTATTTGTAGCATTTGCTACCTTTTTTCCATCTCACTTTTCACCAATTGTACGCACAAAGTACATTGAGCCAACTGGAGATAAAGCCTTTCAGGCTAGGTACTCCCTTAATAGTATTTTTCAGTCAGTCAGTCAGCTTAGTTGTAAATATTTTAGTTAGTAGTTGTAAATAGTTTTGCTAGTTATATTGCATTCCTGCTTATATTGTATTCAACTGTTTTCCTCTTCGGATCTCAAGAGTTTTAATATTTTTTACTGTGAGTGTTGCAGCGAGCCCTCTTCTTTGCGGACACATTCCTTCACTTTCTTCAAGTCTTTTTGTGATTTCAGACTGCCTGTATTGCGACGACTTCGAACACACGGCTTCCTGCCCTCGTCGGTGGACTGCTGCTTGCATTTTTTCAATATCTATCCGTTTCGGCATCACGAAGAGGACCGATTGGAAAGGATTACCCTACTTGGTGTCAATCAATTTTATGAGCACGCCAAATAATTTTATATAAAACGAATTTTTTTTTCCTTCATGAAAGAGGAATAATTATTATTTTATTTATTAATGCATTTAAGATTACGTATGTCGTGGATATGTCTATACAGTTGAACTCTGTATTTATAAAGGCGAAGTACTGACTAATTTTATTTAGAATAAAAAAAATTTCGTTTTAAACTGCAATTCACTTCCATGAAAACAGAATACACCCTCCAAAAATAGTATTCGAGCAAGAGAGAAATTTCCTATTTTAGATTTGCTAATAATAGAGTTTTTGAAAAACGCACAACTTGATAGAAAAATGGAAAGTCATTTATACATAGCCTAATTCATATTCTATGATAAATAATTTTTAATATACGAAACCAACGTAGGAAATTTCTCTCGAAAACAAAATGTCCGTGAAATTTAATAACGAAATGGAAATTGATTTGATTGAAGAAAAATAAATATCAATCCGATCCGAAGGTACACGAGGTATAAGCAACCAATGATATGCTATTTATAATTACATGCTCTAGCAACCGCCAATTCGGCGAATCTCTGACGTTGTGAACGCAGAAGGGTTTGTTTACTATGGCAACCCTGCGTGCTCATCTAGGCTCCCTGACTTGCGGAAATGAATTGCAGCAACTGGTTTCTGCAACCAAAATTGCTGTAAATTTTGACCGTGTAATAAGGCCTTTAGAGCAATTATGGTTGCAGTAACCAGTTGCTGCAATTCATTCCCGCAAGTCAGACAGGGCCGTAACCAGGATGAAATGTTTAGGTAGGGCTTTGAATCTAGTTAGGGGGGGGGGCTGACCGAATATAAGTATTATTTATCGAGGGGCGAGGGAAGAGACTGTTTTTCAATTTGTACATTTTTAGAATATATTTGTTTCAGAAAACGCCGTATTTTTAAAATATTTAATATTCAATATGTTAATAAATTTTTCATTGAGATTGCATGAAAAATATTCAAATGAAAATTTACTGAAAAATCCATTTTATTCATGTTTCATTTTAAATATGTATGATAAAGCAAAATATAAATATTGTACAGAGCGATCAGTTTAAAAGAGTGCCCGTTGGTTTTTCTTATTACCTTTAAATCTGACGAATGTGGGAACTATACGATTTCGAGCACTATTGGGGACTGTTACAACTTTATGTGTGAGGTAAAACAGAAACGGAGACACACGATACTTAATCCTGTGTTCATTTTGTTTTTGAAAAACATAATTGAATTCCAATTTTTTACAGTATCAATCTTCACAGCAAATGTTGAAAATGTTCGCCGCCATTTTGAATGCAAACATGAACACGTTGAAATTTTTAAGTTTTTTCTCCCCCTCGAAAGCTTTGCATGGCAGTTTTGTGTTCTCGGAAAAATCCAAGATACGATGCTACAAGCAACCAAGAGCAGCAAAATAATTAACTGTATATATATAGAAGTCTAACAATTGTGATAAGAAATTCCTCCAAAACAATGGTTATTTTTAATGATGTAAAATTTAACGATTGTTAAAAATCATTCATTTAAAAACAATAGTATTTATCTATAAATTTACAAATTTTTTGAAAATCTTAGGGGGGGGCTGAAAGCCCGCTAGGTAGGGGTCAGCCCCCATAGCCCCACTCTGGTTACGGCCCTGAAGTCAGAGAGCCCAGCATGAGCGCCCATAGGAATTTTTCTAGGGGGGGGCAAATTTCAAAAAAAAAATTTCTAAGGGGGGGGGGGTAAATTTCAAACTTTTAACAAATTCAGTTCTTTTTTGCGATTTGTTTACATCATGAGACACTAACCTAAAATTCTAGGGGGGGGCAAGTGCCCTACCTTGCCCTCCCCTATGGGCGCCCATGGAGCCCAGAGGAGAACGCAGGGTTGCCATAGTAAACAAACTCTGCTGTGTTCACAAAGGCCAGAGATTCGCCGAATTGGCTGTAGCTAGAACATGTAATTACAAATAGCATATTGTTGGTGGTTTATATCTCGAGTCTATCTTCGGATAGGATTGTTATTTATTTTTCTTTTCTTCAATCAAATCAATTTCCATGTCGATATTCCATTTCACGGACATTTGTTTTCGCACACGCTCATCCCTTTCACTACGAGCGATATGGCTGACGCTGACTCTTCCGACATCTTGCGTTGTGACGTAGAAACAGGGTGCGAATTGACGGGGGTGATGCCGGGGGTGATGCCGGGGATCGTCCCCGGCTGAAGAATGTAATATCCCTGGCTAGAGAAATATTAATTGATCCCTGCCAGGGATACTATTTATCCCCTGCTGAAGAAAGGTTAAACTGGTGAGTGAAGATTTGGGATTGAAGTCAAGAACTCAAAATGAAGGTTGTATGTTATCGTTTGTTACTATACTCTAAGGCGACTGCCTTAAAATTTCGTCTCTTTTCTAAGCTAGAACCCCTCAAGGGTGGCTTCCAATACAGGTAACTTGTATGTAGCTTGTGTATCTGTGAATATAAGTCAGTTCCCACACGTGTCGGCGACTGCATTTGTCAAGTAATATCATGCGAGTAAAGCATTTGCACCTTCCCTCCTTTTCCTTTTCAAGTGTCCCCCCCCCTGGTAAATGTTTTCTTTCAAATGTCCCCCCAGGAGAAAATGTTCAGTTCGCACCCTGCGTAGAAATAGGAACACTACGATTGGCTGGAATTCCAGAAAACTGCAATATTTTCGCCTTTGAACGAAAAAGTTGGAGTTGACTGTTCCCTAGGTAACCGAGGGAAATTTTCAAGAAAGAGGTTTCTGCAACTGGTCACGGCTACCTCAACTAATTGATCCCAACTATTGTCCGAGATAGCCGTGAACTGGTTGCAGCAACCAAATCTCACGAAAATTCCTTCGTATAATGAGGCCTTTACATGTTTCAGCATATGTGCTGCGAGCAGGAGGTTGATGTTTTTAATAAGTTTGTGGAGATAGTACGGATATAGACTGGGGGAGAGGAAGGTTCGTATACAGTAGTTGTGTAGTTTTGAAGGTGGGATGAGGGAGGGAAAAAAAAAAAAAAAAAAAAAAAAAAACGCGTACGCGTGTAAAAAAAAGTAAAAGTAAAAAAAAAAATTAAATTTTAAAAAAGGGTGTAATATTAGGGTGGACGGAATGAAACAATATTATTGTTTATTACGTAAACCCTTTTATTACGATAGATGGAGTGACACGTGAAGCAGGCTCCTCGTGCCTCACTCCGGTAACTGTGTCAAGCAGGCTAATGGCTTCACACAATATTTGGTTGTTTATTCTAAATTTTTGCAGTAGTCCGCTTAAAATAAACGGGGGGTTGAGAGGGGCAGCCCCCCCCCTCCCGTAAAAATCCCAATACCATTGCATTTGTTTTTATTACTAACCCTAAATTCTTTTTTTTTTTTTTAAATTAGTAGAAGCTCCGTTTTCGGAAACGCGATTTCACGGCCACCTCGTTATTTCTTGTGCCGTCGAAAACGCCACTTTGAAAAGAATTTCGCCTTACTCGTGTTTTTTTTTTTTTTTTTTTTTTTTTTTGGGGGGGGGGGGACAAGTGAAAATAAAAATTATGGTCTTCAGCACCAAATGATTCTGCAATACTTAAACTTGCCTGCAAGATTTAAAGGAACAAAGGAGGTTTAAAGAATAATAGTAATAAAGCGATAATTATGCTTCTTAACTTCATATACAGGGTGTCTAAAAAACAATGACCCAGGCTTTTATTACTTGAATATTGATCATACATTAAATTACAAAGTTATCCAAATAAGGCACAGAATTTTATGGTCTAAAAAACAATGACCCAGGCTTTTATTACTTGAATATTGATCACACAATAAATTACAAAGTTATCCAAATAAGGCACAAAATTTTATGGTATCTATTAAAATTTGCAGGGAATTTAAATAAACAAAAAATTAAAACGTTTATGCTGCTCCCGTGCAAAAAATTCGCAATTAATAAAATGCGTCCCATACATTAATAAGGTGGTGTTCAAATTTTCAGCATTTCATCGTTAAAAGGCCGAGATGTTTAAAGAAAGTTTGAAAGGCACTATACAATGCCAGAAATAGCAAAACTTTATGCATTTATGCAATCATTGTTTATTTCGTGCACACAGCCCCTCAAACGCAATCTGCTGATGTGATTTTCTTTCCTCTTCGAGAGCCATTGTTGTCAGAGTAGTTTAAGCCAACACATTTATTTTCATATCTATGAGCCTTTTTATAACGAAAGGCTGAAATTTTGTACGTCACCTAATTAGTGTGCGGAGCATATTTTACTTAACTCTGGAAATTTTTTTTGAACGGAAGCCATATAAAAAAATTAATTTAAATTTTAACCATCTCCATACAAAATTCCGCAAAAAGTTTTTAATTTTTATATATGTCTATGATCAATGCTTAAGAAATAAAAGCCTACTCTCTTAAAAATTTAGAGTGACATTGTCACTCTTACAAAAAGTCACCGGCAAATGATCCCAGATAGAGTGAGATAAGAGTGAGAAAATTGCATTATGACTCTTCATCGATAGGATTCTGTCACCCTAACTGCAAGAGTGAGACAATGTCACTCTTAGAGTAAGGGTGAAGGCGCTATTTGCTCACTCTAGCGAGAGAGTCACCACCTTTCCCATGATGCATTCACTTCAGTAGGAGTGAGTGCGTTGCTTCCATACACAAACGACGCCATGTTGGATGCCTGCTGTCTACACCTTCCAAACATAATGGAATACTTTTAGCTAACAGAAGTAAGTGAAACCTTATAACTTTTCTCTTATCGTAAATTCTATTGTAATTTTGAAAAATCACCACATTTAAGTCAGTTTAATTCAGTTTCGCTTCCAGTTCTACTCGATTCTTTGAAAAGTCACTGCTATGAGTAGGGTTAACATTTTGCTTTACTATATGTACATTTTGTTTAGGTCAGGTACAAATAAGCATTTTTCTTTTCATTATAGACCACCAAGAAAATAATTTTTGTATCCGCTACTACATTTGATCGTAGTGCTTTATTTATATTTCTGTATCTGAAATCTTTCATTCGTTATTTGCTTCTGAATATAATATTTCAGCATGTTTTGATACATGTATATGCAGATCGGTAACGTACCTGCTGAATGCGCCTGTTGCAAATAGTATAAGCAAAACTTTAAATTAAAAGCAGGAAATAATGATCAATTATAATATATACGCGATTATCGAACCAAAATAAATAAATACAAATAATTATGTGGTTCACAAAATAGATTTTTTATTTAGTGATCATAAGTTTGCATCAGCTAATGCTTGTACGTGGAGACGATTTCATCACAAAACTTCTTTAAATGCAATACATTTGTTCATAGCCGTATCAGAAAAAATTCCACACGCGTTGTAATATATAGTATAGCAACCGCACATCTCCTTTGCTTTAATTCTCCTAGAGCATAGTCAAGTGGCTTATTTATTACCAATAGCCCCTTTTCCGGCCCCACACATGAACAGATGCGGATGCCTCTTCTGGAAGGCTCACTTTAAACACGGTTGAAAGCAGGGTCAATACCATCCATGGGTTCTATCGAGAACATACAGTTACACTGAATTTATCAGGCATTTTGTAAGTAAGAGCTAGTTTTCATTGCAGAGAGCCAAGATTAGTGCGCACTAATGTTCACAAGACGGATATACCAGATTTTCAGCCCTGTTTGCGAGTAATTCAATAGTTACAGTAGGTTTAATTTTACAGTAAAAAAAGGTAAGTGTCGTAATATTATATTTAATAACCTGTTACCAATGCTTGATCATAGTTTATCCTTATTTGTTTTTTAAAGCAGCCCTTTGTACAGAAAGTTAAGCATTGAAAGTAACACGAACCAAAATACTTTTCGAGAAATTGTTTTCATGACTAGAATTGGTTTGTTTGAATATTATCGGATAAAAATGTTGTTAATTGGTCAAGGATATTCATTTAATAAAACTGGTTAGTTAAATACTAGCGAGAATATATGCTAAGGACTGGGCTTTATTTCTAACTAAAGTACAGAATCTCTAACTCTTTTTTATGTTAATAACAACATTAATTGTCTTAGTTTATTGTGAAATTAGGTAAATTTGTGCTTATACTATTACAATTGTTTACAGTGTTGTAGAATTAGTATCAATTGAAACAATAATGAAAGTTTTAAAACTTTTCCTTTGATGGAAAGTTTACTGAGCTAAACACAGAAAACTGTTGAGAAGCTGAGCAGTTAAGCTGAGCTGTTGTAAGTTTCCGTGTAAATTAAGCCCTGGTTGAGGACATAATAACTGCTTGAATGTTGTGGCCCAGTGAGTGAGTGTAAGGGAGCATATTAAAACAAATGAGGGGGGGGGGATGCTTCTTAACAGAGCCAAAGTATACTTTAAAAATAATTTATGATACAAATGAAAAAATAAATATAAATTGTGCAAAGAAACTTTAAAATTCTTTATTCTTATTCACCTATTAAAAATAAGTGCACAACATTAAGTTTACAAATTATTCTAAATATTGAAAAGTTAAGTAAAATAATAAAATGCTGTTAGTTTTCTTTACATACATTTGTAAAATCAAATTTTTGCTTTCAAAAGCACCAGCCTTGTAATAAATAATAATTTCAGTGGCAGATACAGGAATCTTTTTAGGAGGGGAAAAGAAAGCTTCTTTTGTAAAATAAATGCACAATAAAGCAAAATGCCATTGTTAAGGGATTATTTGAAATTTTTATGTCAATTATACCAGGTGACTAAAAATGACTGCAATAATGTTACTGTGGTTATCTCTTAAACTATGAGTAATTGAAATAGTAAAATTTGACAAATTTACAGTAGCTTCCAGATATAGCAATTTTTTACTAGGCAAAGTAAACATATAAAAATACTAAATTTAATTTTCATATTGTCCCCCTTTTCATATAACATATTTGGAAAAACATTGTTCTGTGTCTAAGGATGTAAATAAATAATGTCTCTAAGTCATGTTTTTATCAAGATATCACAAGTAAAACATTTTACCATTTGTCACCAAATGCTAAGGAGATGTCTCAAAAGTGAGAAAAAAAAAAATACTTTTCAACTGACACTAATTTATCTTAGTGGTCATTCTACAGCTAAATGTGACCTTTTGAAATCTTATTTTGGCTGGAACTATGCATATTTTACGGTTTCTATTAAAATTTACCTGCATTATTTTCTCTATCTTTCTATAATTACACTTTTAAATTCCTTTTCTAGAAGCATGATATAATGGGTGAATGACCCCTTAAAAGGAAAATTATTGATAATTTCATAATGTATTTTGTATTAATGTAATGCGAGTTTTGAGCATATTCAGAATTGTTGCTGTCAGAGTCTATCTTAGGACTATAATACAGTGTCAATTTTGTCACTGTCAATCATCTAAAGGTTATCAGTGTTCTCATCAGAGTTCAAAAACTCTAAAATATCATTTTTTTCAAGAATTTAATTTTATTGTGTGATTATACTGTGGTTTTCTAAATTTGCAGATGGCAAGCTACATTTCATTATTGACATTGGGCAAACAGCATAGATTTTAGTTCTCCAGAGTTTGTCTTCTACTAAATCAATATTGGTAAATAAAATTCTCATATTATTATAATTTATTTTTTACCTGGATTTAAATTCAAAATAATCTTTTTCATATTGAATTTTTAAATTAACACATGAAATATATCCACAATATTAGGTATATATTGGAAATATTTCTGATTCTGAAGTAGTTCCACTACCAATAAATTTTTAAATGGTAACTTAGGGCTTTGAAAACACAAACCAGTAGTTTTACATAGTAGCAATTTAATATTTAGCCCAAATGCATTTAAAATGTATCCACAATATTAGGTAAACATCGAAAATATTTGTAATGTATTCCTAATATTGACAAGAAATTATTTTTAGAAATTTTCATAGCATTTTCATTTTTTAATGTTTATTTACTTAATTACTCAATATTATTATTAAATTGCAAGTCAAAAGTAGTGTAAAAAGTAGCAAGTTATATTTAAAATGTATCCACAACAGTGGCATAGCCAGAACTTTTTCATGGGGGGGGTATGACTACTGCAACTCACATACATGTATGTGTGTGTAAGGAAGTGAAGAAAATGCATTTCGTATGGCAAAAAATTCCTCATGGGGGGTGACCCCCCCTATCCCCCCCCTTGGCTACCTTGGCTACACCACTGATTCCACAGTATTGGGTTTATATTGCAAATATTCCTCATATTGTACAAGCAAATATTTTTAATGTGCCAGCATCTAAATATCATATTAATACTGGCGAATTACCACTGTTTATTAATACATACATTATTTTTTCTATTAAAATCTGAAAAATTATTTTAGGCTCATTTATATAGAAATTTATGAAAAACATACTTATACAAATACAAATTTATGAAAAACAGTCAAATATTACTGAAAACTTTAATGCGATATAATTGGGTTTTGATTATCGCAGGGACAAGGGAGGCATATGCCCCCGGTTTCAGATTTTAAGGGTCCTTAAATTTTAGCAGAATGTGAATTTAGTTCATTAAATTTTCCAACATAGTAAATGGGTGTTTCTTTTTTTCCCAAAAAGTTTGACGTCTCAGTGCCAAAATAGACCACAAATAAATAAATGTGTCGAATTTAATGTGGTTTGTTTTATGTTAAAGATGATTTAATCAGGATTGTTCTTAGCTGTATTTGATAATATTCACTTCGTCTATCCTCCTTATAAAAAAGCTTGCTTTATACTTGTTCAATCTTAGACAATTTAAAGAATTGTTGACATTCAATTAATTTTTATTGATGAATGAGCAGTTGTCGGTAAATAAAAATTTATCATTTTCATTTATATCATGAAAAAGTTAAGATTTTAGCTTTACTTTAAAACTTCATTTTTAGAAAGCTAATTTCATATATTGCATAGAAAATGTTCATGAGCATTCACATTTAATTAGCATATTTCATGTTAAATTTATTTAATCGTGACATTAATTTGTACAAGAGCACTGTGGGAAATACAGGAAGACAATTGTCAGAGACAGTAAAGACCCCCCCCCCCCCAAATTCAGATTTCTAACTTCTGACCTGGGTCCCAGTCTGTCATAACTGGTGCCTGGATATGAGGGGTGGGATGGGATGAAATTGTGTTGCCCCCTCCTTCTCCTCGATTTGCCACCAATTCATTTGCGTTTGCGATGATGATGCTTGAATGTAAATTTCAACTGGAGACACTTATATTTATATAACTTGATTGCTTTAGGAAACTAAACTTTAAGGATACTTTTTATTTTCTAAATGTTCATGTTCTTTAAATATAGGAGACTGTTAATAACAGCGATGCACTGCGTGATTTTTAAGTATCTTTGAAGAAGAAGAATGCTACTTTGGATGATCTAAGGTGCAAGTATTTATTTATTTACTGTTTTAGGTTATTTTTTAAGTTCAGGAGTTGGTTTTATATTCATATCATTTGTTATGCATGTTCAGTATGCAATATGCATGTGTGTGTGTTAATTTTATGTAATTCTTTTGGATTTTAAGCATTACAATCCCATTTTAGAAGAATATAAACCTAAAGCATTCAGTCAGATGGGCAGCATTTCTCACAAGATTATTTTGTTAAGTATAGTGAGTAGTAATAAAATGTTTCTGTCAAGGTGCTTTTTACAAGAAATAATACAACTTTTGAGTAAGATTTAAAAGAATTCAGTTGTATTAAACACTTGAAATTCAGAATTTCTCTTGACTAGCTGTACTCATGCACTTTTACAAATGGTTAATTTACATTTACAATGGGTAGTTAGTGAAATATTAAGAGAAAAATCCATAACATATTGTATTTCCCCAAATAGAGGTAGTATTAGCTATCAGATGGGATTTCCACAATTTTAAATTTCCCCTTAAAAGTTGCATAAGGCCTGCAGTTTTGTTGTTCTATAAAAGTGCACCATGCAATCCGCGATGAAGCTTTTTGCATTATATCGAGTTTTTCACATATCTATCTAGCTTGTCTTTAAAGCTTGCAGAGCCAAATGATGAATAAAATATTTTGCAAGAAAAAATGATTAATTTTGGTTGTTTATCAAGTTATCTTTTTATTTTCTAGTACTCTTGAACTGGTCCTGGGAGAAAACCATTGAATTTTGTTGTCAGTGGTATTCTGTTAAAGAGAAGAAGATTATAGCTTTATATAATTCCTAATCATATTTTTTTGTTTTATTTATTTATTTATTTTTTCAATATTCTTGATTACTAGTTCAGAGTCTGCATGCTTTTGGTCTCTATCTACTGATTTTTTCAAAGCTTGTATCCCATTATTTTGAACAACTTTTTTTGAATTGTTCACTTCTTTTTTCAGATTATTTTTTCTTCTTATTTTTCTTAAGAATTATTTTTCCTGTATTTGTTTATTAAAGTTATGTGATTTTGGGGCAATTAGTGACTATGTATTAATATTTAAATATTTCATGTAAATCGAGAAAGTTATTGGGGCTGTTCTTAAAAAAAAAAAACTATGTATCTTTTTTGGTAAAGTTTCATCAATGATTAAATCAATGAATATATATACGTAAGTAAGCTATTATATATTATATATATATATATATATATGACTTGTTTTATTTCATATTTGGCATCAGGTTAATAAATTACTGGCAAAATCAAGTCTTATTTGCAATATTTTATCAAGTAACAATGAAATAAAGTATAAAAATCTATTTTTAGTCCCTTCAAATTTATTTTTTTACTCGTTCACCTTCTCTACCTCTTAAAAAGAATGTTGTAAATAAAACCTAAAAACTCCTGTAGCTTTTATTTTTTTTCTTGTTGCTGTTGCTCAAAAAGTAAACTGTAAAATGCTACTTTCAGAGATGAGATTTTTCAGAGTTTTGTCTAATTTTCAGATCTTAGATCTTCAACTTCCGATCTTATTTAAAATGAACTGAGTTTTTTTCAATTTTTCAAAAAATTTCTGATTTTTCATTAAGTTGTATATAAGTAAGATAGATTTAGTATCAGTAATAATTAAAGTATTTATTGAACTTGAAATTCATAAGTATTATTGCTCAAAAGTTGTTTAGACATTCTTTCAGACTTTTTCCTTTTTTTGTTAATCTCATATCTGTACTTTGGTATACACCAAATCAAAAGCAAGCAGATCAGTTTTGACACCATATCACAGGTGTCACCATTAGTGGTAAAATGAGATGAAATATACTATTTTTTTCAATTTTACTAATGTAATATGTAAATGTAAATTTTACTGCTAAATTAAGATAAATTACAATTTTTTAACCCTGCAGTATTCACAAAGTGTAATAAGCTTGTCGGTGTGCAAATGTTGTCATATGTATATATAAATATTACTCAAAAATATCTTTAGTCTAGTTTTTAACTGACTTCAAAAATATCTAGGTTATCAATTGGGTTCAGTACTCAGACATGTAGCAAGGATTTTCAGCTCCCGAGAACAAATTTGCGCCCCTTCCTGTTTTTCAAAATGCACTGAAAAAAGTTTTATGTGTAAATTGGTTCCTTTTGAGTGCTGTGCCCCTCCTTGTTCCCCTCTATCTACACCTCTGTCAGTACCGAATCCTTGTAAATTACCGGATTGGAAATTAAAAGTACTTTCAAACTTCAGTTTAGTTATTTCTTTCTCTTTCACTTATAGATGTGATCTTTGCTAAGCAAAAGAATGTTGTCATTTGATGATATTTTACTTACTGTTAATGAAAAGTTTTTATTGCAAAGTTATTTTATTTTTTACTCTGTTCTTATTTACATGAAATATATTACAAGTCCTGAATATTTCTATTCTTTAATTGATTGTAATAATTTGTAAATTTAATTTACCAATATTAAGTAATGTGATAGTAAAGTAGTTAATGTGAGTTATATTTATTTTGTCACTATTAGTTTGATGTTAGTTATTAAGCACTGGTTACTGGTTTGGGGATAATTTTGTTCCAAATTGATTTGAAATGTGTCTTTTGCTTCAACACTGTCCTCAATTATTATATTTAAAAACATTAAACTAATTGCTGGCTAAATTAAATATATAAATATATCTGCTGATAAGCTCTGTTAATGTATATATCATGTTTGGAAATTTAAGAGAAAACCTATTTCCCCCCCCCCCCCCCAAGTTAAAGGAATAAAGTATTTCTAAAATGGAAACAATTTTTATTTAATTTTTTTTCGGGAAAAGGGGTAAAGAAATGTTTTTGTTTTGGCCACTTCTTCATGAAATGGCCCTCTTTCTATCCTAACACATTGGCGCAGTACATAAGTAATATAAATAGAAACAATTTATATTCATAATTCCCCAACATTGCCCATTTAGTTGAAATCCCCCAGTATTTTTGTCTTGACCCAAAATCATAAATTAAAGTTTAGAGGTGTGAGCAAGAATACGGGTTAGAATCCCTTAAAACATCACCCACCCCCAAGCAGACACCCCTCTTGTAGACTTGCCATAACACAAAGAAATAATTTAAGTTTAGAACATGAGGGTGAATTATAATAACCTCCATAGATAATGTTTGGGCGAGGGAGTGGGATTCACAGAAGCTAAGAAATTTTCTATTTTTCTGCACCTCTTAAAAAAGTAAAAGTCTGTTCTGAACATAATTTATACATGTCTCATAAGATATTTCTTAATTTTTATAATATGTATACACATTCATTTATTTATTTATTTTTAAGTGTGATTTTGTTTCATTAAATTTCACTTTTACAGCAAAATAGCTACAAATTACTTAATCTTTTACAAACTTCAAATTGAAAAAAAAAAATTCTTTTAATATACATTTTATGCAAGAATTATTATACTATTGAATTAAATAAAAACTTTGGTAATGGAACTTCCAAGTCCAGAGCAGTCTTCAGACTAGCTAACTTTAGTTTACCATGCATAACCTAAGTTTAAAAAATTCAAACGATTGCAGAACTACAATAGTAAAAAATAGCCTGTGAATTGAAAAAACTGAAAAATATTCTTTATTGACACCCATTGCATACAGGTTTGAATAAATTATAAAAGCAATGGCAGTGAACACACAACAAACTTATTAATAATTTTGTTTAATTGAATTATTTTGTTTCATCAATATAAAATACAATTACTGGATAGTGTTTCAATAATACTTCACATTCAGAGTTTCTTCTAACAGCATCTGGAAGATAAAAATTATGACTTTAACAAGTAATTACAGAATTAATAAAAGTTAAAACATAACTGCTATTCTATCCTAATAAAAGAAAATACCCCCCCCCCCCCCCAATAATTTGAATAAGACTGAAGACAGGTTCAAAATCAGGAAGAGTTGGCAGCTAGAATATACTAGAGCACAAAATAGATCTATGTTAAATACATACCAAATTAAAATTAGTTAAAATTAGTTTTGTGTGTACATGGCTTAGTGTCAAATTTAAATCTCCAAATAAAGTACAAACTAACACATTCAACTAAGTGATGAATTTACAGAGAAGTAAGTCAGCAGAACTTTTCATTTGACCCAGAAAACACTAATGAGGTCACAAAACATTTTGGTTATAGTTTCACTAAAATCGGAGGATAATTTTATAATAAAAAGTGTGTAAATCTACATACATTTTAGAACACCTTTAGGAGCAGGTTAAATACAATTTTGGAACAGCACAAAAGCATATCAAAAAAGTTTATACGTATGGTAATAATAAATACTCTCAAGTAACATTTACATATATTGTAGCCTTTCGAGTAAGAGAAGGAAGAGAAAGGGGGCACTTACTGTTAAAATTATGCAAAAAATGAATAAATTAATAAAATAAAGATGTAGAATTTAAGCCAACTTTTGCATTCTAATTTTGTCTCTGAACACAAAAGCTACATGGAATCTGCAATGTTGTTGTTGTTGTCGTGTCCATGGATAGACCATGGAAAGAGGGGTGCCAGAGCCCCCGAGGGGGTTGGACTTCTACTTGTTGGTCCCTAATTTTGAACCGATTCCAGATGAGGGGGAATCTACAATAAAACCTAAATATAGCAGCTCCCAAAATACAAAAACAACTAAAAAAAAACCTTTTCTATTTCTTTACATGGAAAAAGAAAAGAAAAGAAAAGAAAAACTTTAATTTTACCAACATGAAATGCTTGTAATTTTTTGTAAAATAATCTGTCCTCTTTGTCCTATTATTATTAGAATTCACTGATATGCAAAGTGATTGAGAGCATGAAATACTTTATTAAAAGAAAGGAACATATAATATAGCTTACCCCACAAAATAAGATTTTGTGAGGTAACACAAAATATAATAATTGAGGACAGTGTTGAAGCAAAAGACACATTTCAAATCAATTTGGAACAAAATTATCCCCAAACCAGTAACCAGTGCTTAATAACTAACATCAAACTAATAGTGACAAAATAAATATAACTCACATTAACTACTTTACTATCACATTACTTAATATTGGTAAATTAAATTTACAAATTATTACAATCAATTAAACAATAGAAATATTCAGGACTTGTAATATATTTCATGTAAATAAGAACAGAGTAAAAAATAAAATAACTTTGCAATAAAAACTTTTCATTAACAGTAAGTAAAATATCATCAAATGACAACATTCTTTTGCTTAGCAAAGATCACATCTATAAGTGAAAGATGAACAAATGAAAGAAATAACTAAACTGAAGTTTGAAAGTACTTTTAATTTCCAATCCGGTAATTTACAAGGATTCGGTACTGACAGAGGTGTAGATAGAGGGGAACAAGGAGGGGCACAGCACTCAAAAGGAACCAATTTACACATAAAACTTTTTTCAGTGCATTTTGAAAAACAGGAAGGGGCGCAAATTTGTTCTCGGGAGCTGAAAATCCTTGCTACATGTCTGAGTACTGAACCCAATTGATAACCTAGATATTTTTGAAGTCAGTTAAAAACTAGACTAAAGATATTTTTGAGTAATATTTATATATACATATGACAACATTTGCACACCGACAAGCTTATTACACTTTGTGAATACTGCAGGGTTAAAAAATTGTAATTTATCTTAATTTAGCAGTAAAATTTACATTTACATATTACATTAGTAAAATTGAAAAAAATAGTATATTTCATCTCATTTTACAACTAATGGTGACACCTGTGATATGGTGTCAAAACTGATCTGCTCGCTTTTGATTTGGTGTATACCAAAGTACAGATATGAGATTAACAAAAAAAGGAAAAAGTCTGAAAGAATGTCTAAACAACTTTTGAGCAATAATACTTATGAATTTCAAGTTCAATAAATACTTTAATTATTACTGATACTAAATCTATCTTACTTATATACAACTTAATGAAAAATCAGAAATTTTTTGAAAAATTGAAAAAAACTCAGTTCATTTTAAATAAGATCGGAAGTTGAAGATCTAAGATCTGAAAATTAGACAAAACTCTGAAAAATCTCATCTCTGAAAGTAGCATTTTACAGTTTACTTTTTGAGCAACAGCAACAAGAAAAAAAATAAAAGCTACAGGAGTTTTTAGGTTTTATTTACAACATTCTTTTTAAGAGGTAGAGAAGGTGAACGAGTAAAAAAATAAATTTGAAGGGACTAAAAATGGATTTTTATACTTTATTTCATTGTTACTTGATAAAATATTGCAAATAAGACTTTATTTTGCCAGTAATTTATTAACCTGATGCCAAATATGAAATAAAACAAGTCATATATATATATATATATATATACACTGCTGGCCACCCAAATTGCAACACCAAGAAAAACAAGAGATATCACAACAAAATTTATTGTGTAGATAACATGTTGACCAAGTAACAAATGATTAAATTTACAGCATTCTATGAAGCGTGGTTCCTGCCAAAATCAGTACCCAGAGTAGCCGCCGTTGTTGGAGATCACAGCTGCCACACGCCTCGGCATTGATTCAAAGAGACTTTGAATGTGTTCTTGGGGTACAGCAGACCAAGCAGCTTCCACACGTTGCCAAAGTTGATCTGGTGTGACAGCTGGGGATGAACTCTGGGTCAGTCGTTGAGCAACCATGGACCACATGTTTTCTATCGGCGAAAGATCCGGAGAGCGCGCCGGCCAGGGAAGCAATTCAATCTGGTGATTGACGAAGAACCCTTGGACAATGCGTGCCACGTGTGGCCGTGCATTATCCTGCTGAAATATGGCTGTTGGCAAGCCCTGAAGGTAAGAAAGGACAACTGGCTCCAACACCTCGGAGATGTAGCGCTGGCTGGTTAAAGTACCGGCAATGCGTACTAGAGGAGTGCGAGAGAGATATCCGATACCGCCCCATACCATAATACCCGGTGCAGGACCAGTGTGACGGTGCATAATGCAGCTGTTCAGCATCCTCTCTCCACGGTGTCTCCAGACTCGAATCCGACCGTCGTGGTGTTGCATACAGAAGCGTGACTCGTCAGTAAAGAGAATTTCATTCCATTCTGTCGTCCACATCCTTCTTTCATCGCACCATTGGCGGCGGAGACGTCTGTGGTTCCGCGTCAGAGGTAGACAAAGCAACGGACGTCTTGCGGACAGACCATTCTGCTGTAAACGACGTCGAATGGTACGCGCAGACACTGGATGATGCGTTACAGACTGAATCTGCTGTGATATGGTTCGTGATGTGACTGAGCGGTCCGTCACTGTCATGCGTACAATCTGCCTGTCATCACGTGACGTGGTGCACTGAGGTCGATGCGGTCGATCACGTCTGTCCGTCGTACCCTCCTGCACCCAACGATCACATATCCGCATCACAGTTGTTTGGTTTCGTCCAATACGACGACCGATTTCCCTGAAAGATAACCCACAATCTCGGTATGCCACTATCCTTCCTCTGTCAAACTCGGATACTTGATCAAAAGATGATCGTTGTTTCCTACGAGGCATAATTTATCGTTTTTTTGAAAAAAAAGCAAGAAAAACACAATTGCTGTACTTGAAACCGTCGAAATCTCCAAGCCTTAAATAGCGCTTTGAGGTGGCGCCACAGGCGCGCTTGATGTGCGTCTGCGCTGAAATTCTAATCATTTGCATATCTCACCTCAGCTAATGCATGTTGTAAATTTCATATTATTTGCATGCTTCCTTCAGGGTGTTGCATTTACGATGGCCAGCAGTGTATATATATATATATATAATATATAATAGCTTACTTACGTATATATATTCATTGATTTAATCATTGATGAAACTTTACCAAAAAAGATACATAGTTTTTTTTTTTTTTTTTTTTAAGAACAGCCCCAATAATTTTCTCGATTTACATGAAATATTTAAATATTAATACATAGTCACTAATTGCCCCAAAATCACATAACTTTAATAAACAAATACAGGAAAAATAATTCTTAAGAAAAATAAGAAGAAAAAATAATCTGAAAAAAGAAGTGAACAATTCAAAAAAAGTTATTCAAAATAATGGGATACAAGCTTTTAAAAAATCAGTAGAGACCAAAAGCATGCAGACTCTGAACTAGAAATCAAGAATATCGAATAAATAAATAAATAAATAAAACAAAAAAATATGATTAGGAATTATATAAAGGTATAATCTTCTTTTCTTTAACAGAATACCACTGACAACAAAATTCAATGGTTTTCTCCCAGGACCAGTTCAAGAGTACTAGAAAATAAAAAGATAACTTGATAAACAACCAAAATTAATCATTTTTCCTTGCAAAATATTTTATTCATCATTTGGCTCTGCAAGCTTTAAAGACAAGCTAGATAGATATGTGAAAAACTCGATATAATGCAAAAAGCTTCATCGCGGATTGCATGGTGCACTTTTATAGAACAACAAAACTGCAGGCCTTATGCAACTTTTAAGGGGAAATTTAAAATTGTGGAAATCCCATCTGATAGCTAATACTACCTCTATTTGGAGAAATACAATATGTTATGGATTTTTCTCTTAATATTTCACTAACTACCCATTGTAAATGTAAATTAACCATTTGTAAAAGTGCACGAGTACGGCTAGTCAAGAGAAATTCTGAATTTCAAGTGTTTAATACAACTGAATTCTTTTAAATCTTACTCAAAAGTTGTATTATTTCTTGTAAAAAGCACCTTGACAGAAACATTTTATTACTACTCACTATACTTAACAAAATAATCTTGTGAGAAATGCTGCCCATCTGACTGAATGCTTTAGGTTTACATTCTTCTAAAATGGGATTGTAATGCTTAAAATCCAAAAGAATTACATAAAATTAACACACACACATGCATATTGCATACTGAACATGCATAACAAATGATATGAATATAAAACCAACTCCTGAACTTAAAAAATAACCTAAAACAGTAAATAAATAAATACTTGCACCTTAGATCATCCAAAGTAGCATTCTTCTTCTTCAAAGATACTTAAAAATCACGCAGTGCATCGCTGTTATTAACAGTCTCCTATATTTAAAGAACATGAACATTTAGAAAATAAAAAGTATCCTTAAAGTTTAGTTTCCTAAAGCAATCAAGTTATATAAATATAATATAAGTGTCTCCAGTTGAAATTTACATTCAAGCATCATCATCGCAAACGCAAATGAATTGGTGGCAAATCGAGGAGAAGGAGGGGGCAACACAATTTCATCCCATCCCACCCCTCATATCCAGGCACCAGTTATGACAGACTGGGACCCAGGTCAGAAGTTAGAAATCTGAATTTGGGGGGGGGGGGTCTTTACTGTCTCTGACAATTGTCTTCCTGTATTTCCCACAGTGCTCTTGTACAAATTAATGTCACGATTAAATAAATTTAACATGAAATATGCTAATTAAATGTGAATGCTCATGAACATTTTCTATGCAATATATGAAATTAGCTTTCTAAAAATGAAGTTTTAAAGTAAAGCTAAAATCTTAACTTTTTCATGATATAAATGAAAATGATAAATTTTTATTTACCGACAACTGCTCATTCATCAATAAAAATTAATTGAATGTCAACAATTCTTTAAATTGTCTAAGATTGAACAAGTATAAAGCAAGCTTTTTTATAAGGAGGATAGACGAAGTGAATATTATCAAATGCAGCTAAGAACAATCCTGATTAAATCATCTTTAACATAAAACAAACCACATTAAATTCGACACATTTATTTATTTGTGGTCTATTTTGGCACTGAAACGTCAAACTTTTTGGGAAGAAAAGAAACACCCATTTACTATGTTGGAAAATTTAATGAACTAAATTCACATTCTGCTAAAATTTAAGGACCCTTAAAATCTGAAACCGGGGGCATATGCCTCCCTTGTCCCTGCGATAATCAAAACCCAATTATATCGCATTAAAGTTTTCAGTAATATTTGACTGTTTTTCATAAATTTGTATTTGTATAAGTATGTTTTTCATAAATTTCTATATAAATGAGCCTAAAATAATTTTTCAGATTTTAATAGAAAAAATAATGTATGTATTAATAAACAGTGGTAATTCGCCAGTATTAATATGATATTTAGATGCTGGCACATTAAAAATATTTGCTTGTACCATATGAGGAATATTTGCAATATAAACCCAATACTGTGGAATCAGTGGTGTAGCCAAGGTAGCCAAGGGGGGGGATAGGGGGGGTCACCCCCCATGAGGAATTTTTTGCCATACGAAATGCATTTTCTTCACTTCCTTACACACACATACATGTATGTGAGTTGCAGTAGTCATACCCCCCCCATGAAAAATGGGCTATGACACTGTTGTGGATACATTTTAAATATAACTTGCTACTTTTTACACTACTTTTGACTTGCAATTTAATAATAATATTAAGTAAATAAACATTAAAAAATGAAAATGCTATGAAAATTTCTAAAAATAATTTCTTGTCAATATTAGGAATACATTACAAATATTTTCGATGTTTACATAATATTGTGGATACATTTTAAATGCATTTGGGCTAAATATTAAATTGCTACTATGTAAAACTACTGGTTTGTGTTTTCAAAGCCCTAAGTTACCATTTAAAAATTTATTGGTAGTGGAACTACTTCAGAATCAGAAATATTTCCAATATATACCTAATATTGTGGATATATTTCATGTGTTAATTTAAAAATTCAATATGAAAAAGATTATTTTGAATTTAAATCCAGGTAAAAAATAAATTATAATAATATGAGAATTTTATTTACCAATATTGATTTAGTAGAAGACAAACTCTGGAGAACTAAAATCTATGCTGTTTGCCCAATGTCAATAATGAAATGTAGCTTGCCATCTGCAAATTTAGAAAACCACAGTATAATCACACAATAAAATTAAATTCTTGAAAAAAATGATATTTTAGAGTTTTTGAACTCTGATGAGAACACTGATAACCTTTAGATGATTGACAGTGACAAAATTGACACTGTATTATAGTCCTAAGATAGACTCTGACAGCAACAATTCTGAATATGCTCAAAACTCGCATTACATTAATACAAAATACATTATGAAATTATCAATAATTTTCCTTTTAAGGGGTCATTCACCCATTATATCATGCTTCTAGAAAAGGAATTTAAAAGTGTAATTTTAGAAAGATAGAGAAAATAATGCAGGTAAATTTTAATAGAAACCGTAAAATATGCATAGTTCCAGCCAAAATAAGATTTCAAAAGGTCACATTTAGCTGTAGAATGACCACTAAGATAAATTAGTGTCAGTTGAAAAGTATTTTTTTTTTTTTTCTCACTTTTGAGACATCTCCTTAGCATTTGGTGACAAATGGTAAAATGTTTTACTTGTGATATCTTGATAAAAACATGACTTAGAGACATTATTTATTTACATCCTTAGACACAGAACAATGTTTTTCCAAATATGTTATATGAAAAGGGGGACAATATGAAAATTAAATTTAGTATTTTTATATGTTTACTTTGCCTAGTAAAAAATTGCTATATCTGGAAGCTACTGTAAATTTGTCAAATTTTACTATTTCAATTACTCATAGTTTAAGAGATAACCACAGTAACATTATTGCAGTCATTTTTAGTCACCTGGTATAATTGACATAAAAATTTCAAATAATCCCTTAACAATGGCATTTTGCTTTATTGTGCATTTATTTTACAAAAGAAGCTTTCTTTTCCCCTCCTAAAAAGATTCCTGTATCTGCCACTGAAATTATTATTTATTACAAGGCTGGTGCTTTTGAAAGCAAAAATTTGATTTTACAAATGTATGTAAAGAAAACTAACAGCATTTTATTATTTTACTTAACTTTTCAATATTTAGAATAATTTGTAAACTTAATGTTGTGCACTTATTTTTAATAGGTGAATAAGAATAAAGAATTTTAAAGTTTCTTTGCACAATTTATATTTATTTTTTCATTTGTATCATAAATTATTTTTAAAGTATACTTTGGCTCTGTTAAGAAGCATCCCCCCCCCCTCATTTGTTTTAATATGCTCCCTTACACTCACTCACTGGGCCACAACATTCAAGCAGTTATTATGTCCTCAACCAGGGCTTAATTTACACGGAAACTTACAACAGCTCAGCTTAACTGCTCAGCTTCTCAACAGTTTCTGTGTTTAGCTCAGTAAACTTTCCATCAAAGGAAAAGTTTTAAAACTTTCATTATTGTTTCAATTGATACTAATTCTACAACACTGTAAACAATTGTAATAGTATAAGCACAAATTTACCTTATTTCACAATAAACTAAGACAATTAATGTTGTTATTAACATAAAAAAGAGTTAGAGATTCTGTACTTTAGTTAGAAATAAAGCCCAGTCCTTAGCATATATTCTCGCTAGTATTTAACTAACCAGTTTTATTAAATGAATATCCTTGACCAATTAACAACATTTTTATCCGATAATATTCAAACAAACCAATTCTAGTCATGAAAACAATTTCTCGAAAAGTATTTTGGTTCGTGTTACTTTCAATGCTTAACTTTCTGTACAAAGGGCTGCTTTAAAAAACAAATAAGGATAAACTATGATCAAGCATTGGTAACAGGTTATTAAATATAATATTACGACACTTACCTTTTTTTACTGTAAAATTAAACCTACTGTAACTATTGAATTACTCGCAAACAGGGCTGAAAATCTGGTATATCCGTCTTGTGAACATTAGTGCGCACTAATCTTGGCTCTCTGCAATGAAAACTAGCTCTTACTTACAAAATGCCTGATAAATTCAGTGTAACTGTATGTTCTCGATAGAACCCATGGATGGTATTGACCCTGCTTTCAACCGTGTTTAAAGTGAGCCTTCCAGAAGAGGCATCCGCATCTGTTCATGTGTGGGGCCGGAAAAGGGGCTATTGGTAATAAATAAGCCACTTGACTATGCTCTAGGAGAATTAAAGCAAAGGAGATGTGCGGTTGCTATACTATATATTACAACGCGTGTGGAATTTTTTCTGATACGGCTATGAACAAATGTATTGCATTTAAAGAAGTTTTGTGATGAAATCGTCTCCACGTACAAGCATTAGCTGATGCAAACTTATGATCACTAAATAAAAAATCTATTTTGTGAACCACATAATTATTTGTATTTATTTATTTTGGTTCGATAATCGCGTATATATTATAATTGATCATTATTTCCTGCTTTTAATTTAAAGTTTTGCTTATACTATTTGCAACAGGCGCATTCAGCAGGTACGTTACCGATCTGCATATACATGTATCAAAACATGCTGAAATATTATATTCAGAAGCAAATAACGAATGAAAGATTTCAGATACAGAAATATAAATAAAGCACTACGATCAAATGTAGTAGCGGATACAAAAATTATTTTCTTGGGGGTCTATAATGAAAAGAAAAATGCTTATTTGGACCTGACCTAAACAAAATGTACATATAGTAAAGCAAAATGTTAACCCTACTCATAGCAGTGACTTTTCAAAGAATCGAGTAGAACTGGAAGCGAAACTGAATTAAACTGACTTAAATGTGGTGATTTTTCAAAATTACAATAGAATTTACGATAAGAGAAAAGTTATAAGGTTTCACTTACTTCTGTTAGCTAAAAGTATTCCATTATGTTTGGAAGGTGTAGACAGCAGGCATCCAACATGGCGTCGTTTGTGTATGGAAGCAACGCACTCACTCCTACTGAAGTGAATGCATCATGGGAAAGGTGGTGACTCTCTCGCTAGAGTGAGCAAATAGCGCCTTCACCCTTACTCTAAGAGTGACATTGTCTCACTCTTGCAGTTAGGGTGACAGAATCCTATCGATGAAGAGTCATAATGCAGTTTTCTCACTCTTATCTCACTCTATCTGGGATCATTTGCCGGTGACTTTTTGTAAGAGTGACAATGTCACTCTAAATTTTTAAGAGAGTATCCTAAACTAGTTAATAGCCAGAAGCAAGGCGTATTGGAGGAATAAAAACAGGGCCGTACCCAGAAAAAAATTTTGGCGAGGGTCCAAACGGTAGAAAAGGCAGAATTTTTCACAAAAAGAAGTCATTATTATTGTTTTATTAACAAAAATCGATTTTTTTTTAGGGTGGGGGAGGGGTCTGGACCCCTGGATATGGCCTTGAATAGTCACTCTATAAAAAGTGCCGGTCACTCTTAAAAATAGTCACAGCTCACTCTTGATTAGAGCAGTCCACTCTTTAAGGGATGGCGTGCTGTCACTCTTTCCTTAGAGTGAGGCACTCTTTCCCGGAGTGCGCTTTTGAATTCTCACTCCTAGTCCAGAGTCAGAAATGTCACTCCTGGGAATAGTGCTTTCTCACTCTATGGAGGTTGGCTGATTTTTGTCACGAAGGTAGGGTGATATATCACTCCTCAGCACTGGTTTTTCACTCTTGATTATTAAGAGAGTAGGTCATTGTTTTTGAGATACCCTGTATAATGAAAATAACTTTTTTAAAGACAAATTTTATTTTTCTCAGAAGATATTTTTCTTTCAGAAACACCTTAAAGAGTTACGTTTTCTTTAAATTAAAAAATGGCACTTTATTAAATTTATGGCATTAGAAGCAACTCCATGTCACTTAGAGGTGTGCCAGTTAAGGTGCTATCACACGAGAGCTCTACACACTGCAAATGCAATGCACTACACTTTCGCTTTGCAATTTTGCCCTTCAGTCAGATGAAAATATCGTGTGATAGCGTTTTTCTTGTAGCCCGACTTTTTTCAGCACTGTTTGAAAAAGTAAGGCATGCAATACGAAATCAGCCAATCAGAGCCCAAGAAATATCCATGCCTTAATTCAAGATGGCTGCCTTCGCGTCGGCAATGTGGACGACAGAAATCGAAGCCGATTTTATTAATGAAATCAGTTACCGCAATTATGGAAAGACAAAGTCTTTGTTGCTCCAAATCGTTCATTCTTTTACTTGAGAATGCAGACACGCATATATAAAATCCCCACGTGCGGAAATCACGAATCTAATTTTGCTTCGTCGCAAAAATAGCCAGTAATAGTCGGTATTTGTCACAGAAAGAGCGTTTAGGGATGGACGCGAGACGACTTTTTGCGAGACGAGACAGAGATTTACAGCTTTTTTGCGAGACGAGACAAACATTTTTAACATTATGATATAGGGATTTTTGCGAGACGAGACAAGTTTTTCGGATGTTTTGCGAGACGCGAGACACCAATTTTTTGTCTTGCGTCCATCTCTAAGAGCGATAACGTCGCCAAGTTTGCAACTCTGAGCCTTTCGTCTAGGTGGTATTTTCGTACTGCAAAACAACCCCTATATATTGCTTTTGACGGGCAAAATGCAGCGCGAAAGTGCAGTACATGCATTTTGCAGTGCATAGAGCTGTCGTGTGATAGCAACTTTATCCATATCCGTATATACACTGCTGGCCACCCAAATTGCAACACCAAGAAAAACAAGAGATATCACAACAAAATTTATTGTGTAGATAACATGTTGACCAAGTAACAAATGATTAAATTTACAGCATTCTATGAAGCGTGGTTCCTGCCAAAATCAGTACCCAGAGTAGCCGCCGTTGTTGGAGATCACAGCTGCCACACGCCTCGGCATTGATTCAAAGAGACTTTGAATGTGTTCTTGGGGTACAGCAGACCAAGCAGCTTCCACACGTTGCCAAAGTTGATCTGGTGTGACAGCTGGGGATGAACTCTGGGTCAGTCGTTGAGCAACCATGGACCACATGTTTTCTATCGGCGAAAGATCCGGAGAGCGCGCCGGCCAGGGAAGCAATTCAATCTGGTGATTGACGAAGAACCCTTGGACAATGCGTGCCACGTGTGGCCGTGCATTATCCTGCTGAAATATGGCTGTTGGCAAGCCCTGAAGGTAAGAAAGGACAACTGGCTCCAACACCTCGGAGATGTAGCGCTGGCTGGTTAAAGTACCGGCAATGCGTACTAGAGGAGTGCGAGAGAGATATCCGATACCGCCCCATACCATAATACCCGGTGCAGGACCAGTGTGACGGTGCATAATGCAGCTGTTCAGCATCCTCTCTCCACGGTGTCTCCAGACTCGAATCCGACCGTCGTGGTGTTGCATACAGAAGCGTGACTCGTCAGTAAAGAGAATTTCATTCCATTCTGTCGTCCACATCCTTCTTTCATCGCACCATTGGCGGCGGAGACGTCTGTGGTTCCGCGTCAGAGGTAGACAAAGCAACGGACGTCTTGCGGACAGACCATTCTGCTGTAAACGACGTCGAATGGTACGCGCAGACACTGGATGATGCGTTACAGACTGAATCTGCTGTGATATGGTTCGTGATGTGACTGAGCGGTCCGTCACTGCCATGCGTACAATCTGCCTGTCATCACGTGACGTGGTGCACTGAGTCGATCGGTCGATCACGTCTGTTCGTCGTACCCTCCTGCACCCAACGATCACATATCCGCATCACAGTTGTTTGGTTTCGTCCAATACGACGACCGATTTCCCTGAAAGATAACCCACAATCTCGGTATGCCACTATCCTTCCTCTGTCAAACTCGGATACTTGATCAAAAGATGATCGTTGTTTCCTACGAGGCATAATTTATCGTTTTTTTGAAAAAAAAGCAAGAAAAACACAATTGCTGTACTTGAAACCGTCGAAATCTCCAAGCCTTAAATAGCGCTTTGAGGTGGCGCCACAGGCGCGCTTGATGTGCGTCTGCGCTGAAATTCTAATCATTTGCATATCTCACCTCAGCTAATGCATGTTGTAAATTTCATATTATTTGCATGCTTCCTTCAGGGTGTTGCATTTACGATGGCCAGCAGTGTATTTTAAGAAAAAAGATCCATGTCCGGATCCGGATCCATCAGAGCGAAAAAAAAATAATTATCCAAATCAGTCTTAGCGAAAAAAAAAAAAAAAATTATTTGTATCCGTATCTGGATCCTTTTTTTAGCGGATCTTCCACGTATCTTGTTAGCTTTTCGGGACAAGTCAAGTATTTGAAAAATAAAATCTGAAATTATTCCACTCGACTTTCCAAACACTTGACCTTCACCTAGCTTTTAAATAAAATTTATTCGAATCAGTCGAATGTATTGTCACTAGTGTTTTTTGAATAACATGAATGTATAAGCTGCGATGTATAATATTTTTTGTAGACTTGTACGTCCTACATACACCAAAATCTACAGTGACCTGTAATATGCTCACTGAATTTGAGCTTAATTAAATGCACCATACATAAACATGAACGCACTTAAATAATTTGCATTCCATAGGTCATCATGTATAAAACATCTTTCTTGTAGCCCTGTACAAAAACTATAAGCACCCCCCATATGCACCCCAAAATTTGTACTAGTTGGTGACGATGACCTGCAACCTATATACACACAATTTTAGCATATTCGAATTCATCCTTAAGACAGAAGAGCACTTTAAATGATTTACACCCATAGACCTTATTGTATAAGAATTCTTTCCTTCAATCCTATTAACAAAATATCAGTTTTACAACTGAAAAAACACTCAAAAAACTGGTGTTAAACGATAAAGTAATTAAAAAACTTTGTAAAAAACACACATAAGAAGTAAAAGGAAAGAGGATACGCACGTTTCGTTCAAAAATTGTTTTGAACTTCTTCAGTCCAAGCCCTTCGTCGTAAAGAACACAGGGAACTGAAAAGAGAAAAACAAGCAAGATGTTGCCACAAGGGGCAAAGAAAAGTCGAACAAAACCACGGAGAGGGGAGAAAAAAAAATTAAAATAGGGGATAAAAAGGAAAGGAAAGAAGCACAAAAAATACAGAAATAAAAAAGGAATAAATAAAAATAATAAAAAAGGGAACACACAAGTACAAACACACACACAAAAAAGAGAAAACAGAACAAACAAACAAAAAACAAATAGCACATGGTTTTTTTTTTTTCCCTTCTTCCTTCTATTGCTTCTATTGCTAACTGTGCTCGTTTCTATGCCCTTCCTAAAATTCATAAACCTTCTCTTGCCTTTCGCCCCATTGTTTCTAACATTGGTACTGCTTCTTATAACTTTGCACGTTTCCTCTCGCATACTCTTTCACCTTTGACTGCTAGTAATACCCACACTGTTAAAAACTCTTATGATTTCGTTAACAAAGTTAAACTTCTTTCTCCTACTAATTGTAAAATGCTTTCTCTTGATGTTAAATCTTTATTCACTAATGTTCCTATCCAAGGTGCGATTGACTGTTTGGAAAAGCGTTTACGCGAGTTTCATTATTCTTCTATTGAGATTAAAGAGTTTATAGCTTTAGTAAGCGTTTGTATTAAACAAACTGCTTTCATTTTTAATGGCTCTTTCTATAAACAAACCGAGGGTCTTGCTATGGGTAATTCTCTCTCCCCTCTCTTATGTGATATTTATATGCATTATTTTGAAGAGAAGCTCTTCAAGGTCTTTAATTTTCCGTGCTGGGTCAGATATGTTGACGATACTTTCGTTCTAATGGATTCCAATTGTGATATTTCTAATTTACTTTTGATCGTTAATTCTGTTGATCCGTGTATCCAATTTACTCTAGAAGAGGAGTGCAACAATTCTTTACCTTTTTTGGATGTTCTTGTTTCTAGGAATCCTGGCTGTTTCTCTACTTCTGTTTTCCGCAAGCCCTTTTCTATATCTTTACCTCCTCATGCCCTATCTAATCATCCTTACCAGCAAAAACTTTCTGCTTTTTACACTTATGTGTTTCGTGCTATCAAAATTTGCTCCGATTCTTCATCTCTTAATAATGAAATTAGTTACTTAAAATCCTTAGCTGTTTCTCGTGGTTTTAGCCCCTCTATTATTGATAAAGCTGTTTCTAAATTTAATAAGCCTAATACTTCTACTAATACTATTAATTTTCACAACGAATTAATTGTACTACCTTTCTTTTCACCTTTATGCTACAAAATTTCTAAACTTCTCAAAAATTTTGGTTTCAAAGTCATTTTTAAACCTGTTAATAAACTTAAATTTTCTTCCCTTAAAGATCCTATTCCTACCGAGAACCGTTGGGGTGTTTATTATATTCCTTGTGAATCTTGTGATTTGGGCTATATTGGTCAGACCAGAAGAGCTCTCAAATTTAGGCTCAAAGAGCATGAGAGATATGTCTCTAAGCACGAACTTTCCAAATCTTCTATTGCCTCCCATTGTTGGAATTCCAATCATCGATTTCAGTTTTCTAAGGCTAAGATTTTGTGCACTCCTCAGTCTTTGTCCCATCTGGATTTTTTGGAAGGTTTTTCCATTACCCAGCACTTGGATCGTCTTGTGAACGATGGTTCTTCCGTTCCTTTCGTTCATTCTGCTTGGAAGTTGCTGTTGTAAGGTTCTTTTCACTTTCTTCATCTACCCCCCCCCTTTTTTTCCCTGTTTCTTTATTGTGTATGTACGTGTGTTACTTTCTTTTTCGTTTTTATTATAAAAAAAAATTATTTATATATATATTTATTGTGCTGTCCTGTTCGTGGTTTTTATTTTATTTAAAAAAAAAACCACGTGCTATTTGTTTTTTGTTTGTTTGTTCTGTTTTCTCTTTTTTGTGTGTGTGTTTGTACTTGTGTGTTCCCTTTTTTATTATTTTTATTTATTCCTTTTTTATTTCTGTATTTTTTGTGCTTCTTTCCTTTCCTTTTTATCCCCTATTTTAATTTTTTTTTCTCCCCTCTCCGTGGTTTTGTTCGACTTTTCTTTGCCCCTTGTGGCAACATCTTGCTTGTTTTTCTCTTTTCAGTTCCCTGCGTTCTTTACGACGAAGGGCTTGGACTGAAGAAGTTCAAAACAATTTTTGAACGAAACGTGCGTATCCTCTTTCCTTTTACTTCTTATGTGTGTTTTTTACAAAGTTTTTTAATTACTTTATCAGTTTTACACTCATTAAAGTCTATGGACGTCATATGTCCATGAACTATAATATACGTACCGAATTTGCACTCAATCGAATGCACCGCTTAGAAACTAGCACAATTTCAGCAATTTGTCTCCACAGGCCGTAATAAGTAAGAATTCTTTTTGGAGCCCTGCAAAAAATATATATCCCATACACACCAATACCAGTTGGATGATGGTGACCTATAAAAACATACACAATAGGAGCTCAATCAAATGCACCGTTTACTTGCTATCATGTTCACTCACATACATAAACACGCACATATGCACATACATACATACATAAATCACAGTGAAAATTGTATATTTGATTTCAGAATACCTCAAAACGTGTAAATATATTAAAAGCTCAGACAATTTCATTTTTTTAATTTTTTTTTTGTGATTACAATACTTTCCTTACATAGTACATGTTCGGAAAGTAAAAATCAAACTACTCTGTTAACATTTTTATTTTTAATTAAAACAAATTTTGTTTAAAATTTTAAAAAATACTGCTTATAATTTTTAAGTGATTCTTATTTAGCACAGAAATCCCATGCTTAAATTAGTATTAGTAATTTAAATCTATTAGCATGTATTTTCCATTGGATTTACTTGGCATAAGCTTTTTGAATATTTCTACAAGATGTTTCATCCAGCCCCCTCGCCATCCCCATGTGATATATCTATGGTCATCCCTTCACCACCACTAAAAGGCTCCCCATCTCTTAATCTTGCTATAAAAAGTGTAACTTTCCAACAGGAAGTTAAAATCGTTCTAAGGAGGGCTTAGCCCACCTCCCAGTTCTGCCACTTGCACATAGTATATAGATGATTTTTGCTTTCTGAACATGTGCCATGTAAGGAAAATATTGAAATCATGAAAAAATTCGACTGAGAGTTTTTCGAATGAAAATCTTCGCGTGGCTGACACGTGCCAAAATTGTATTTTATTTATTTATTTATTTATTTTTATTTTTTGAACTACCAGTCTTAATATAATATAACTGGAGGCTCCTCTGATTTAAAAACCTACATGGTTTGGTTGTAGCGATTCGATATTTTAAATTCTGTTAATATTTTTTTAAATGTGATTTTAACCAATTAAATATCTTTTAAACTGTGCATTGCACAGTATCTGAAGGTTATTATTGTGGAAGATTTAATCTCCAAAATAATCTTCAAACAAAAAGATCGGTATCTGCATATAAGACGGCAAGTGATTCGTTTTCACATCCGTATCCGCAGATATAGGAAACAAACAATCCGTTTTCGTATCCTTATCCACGGATCTAGCTTTTTAACGATCCGGCACATCTCTAATGTCACTAGGAAACTAAGTATAGTGCTAAAATCAATAGTTCAGTTTTAAACCCTCAGTATGAAATTAACTTTTATACGAGATATGGTTTTTAACTGAAATATTGTGTTGTTATGAGACTACAAAAAAGTTAAAGCGATATAGGGACATCAAAGTCTAAACTGTGACATCTTTTTCAACTATCTAGCTACCATAGGTGGATCCATAAAGGGGGCACCTACACCTCCTACCCTCCAACCGAATTAAGTTTAGACTATAAAAAAATGACTTATTCAAATGCATTCAAAAGAAAAATGAGGTAAAAAATAATGTACCCTGCCACAATTTTATTTTCAAGATCCACCTCTGCTAGCTACTGCCACAAGCCTAATGTGCTTTTTCTAAAATTTGGATATTTTTAAACATTCAATTTTAAAACCAGTTTTTGCAGTAATTCAATGAAGCTATAAATTATATATATTTTTTTGCTTGTAATTTTCTTACATATAGAATTTACCTGATAAAAACTTAATGTTTACTGAATTTATATTATACTTTATAGTATTACAAATTTTTAAATTTAAGTCTGAAGAAAATTAGTTTTCAGTTTAATATTTTGATTTTCTCAAATAAAATGCCGTGTACATGTGAACAAACGTGAAAAATCCAATTAATTGGCAAAACATTTTTTTTTCTTATAGTTAGTTTTAAAAGTCTTCCATAGAAAAAAAATTATACAAGATACTGATAAATAATACACATATATGTGTCTGATTAAAAAAAATCCTTTGTTCCATTAAGATTCGATTTCGTATTACAAATCATTCATTTCAGATACTGTGATTATCTAATGAAGAGTTCAACGATGCTCT
This sequence comes from Cheiracanthium punctorium, assembly GCA_038373885.1. Lineage (NCBI taxonomy): Eukaryota > Metazoa > Arthropoda > Arachnida > Araneae > Cheiracanthiidae > Cheiracanthium > Cheiracanthium punctorium. The sequence goes on from JAWZYV010001861.1 coordinate 64,833, forward strand.
ATGAAAGAGAGAATGTTCATAAAAATGGAAGAATTATGCTGTTAAATAATTATCGCGAAATAAAATACGATTGTAAATATATTGTAAAATAAAATACGGTTGTGTTGGCCTTGCTTCAATATTTTTGTACTTACCAGTCTAAAGATCTTTAATTGTGTATCTAACACTACAACATCAAAACTTTCAAGTGTTCTAAACATGTCTTTTGGCCAAGTTTAGAGAATGTGTCTTGGCTGACTTCATTGATTTTGTATTTGTCATATTTATTAATGTGTGGTTTATTTGTATGCATAGCTGCCAACCTTAGGGAATGAAAATAGGGAGATTTTGTAGAAAAAATTAGAGATTTTATTCTTTTCTAACAACAAAAGCCACACCACCAAGGCAGGTATGCACACATAATTGCATACCTGCCAACATCTAGTGAAGAAAATCCAGTAGATTTATGCAGTATCACAATCTTAAAGTCATAATTACTTATATGAGCCATAAAAAAAACTCTTTGAATTCTACAATCTATTCTATGTATTATAAAATCTTACAAAATATCTGCCTTTTAGCCACACACTTACACACACACACAAGATAAATAAATAATAGCTTAAAAAAATTGGATTTCCAAGAATCCTTTACAAATGAGTAATTAACATAAGCAAAAAATCTCCATTATTGGACCCAAATACCATGGTATATTGCTCCACATTGAATGAATACAGCCTGATAGTGGTAATCTTTCAGAACTGGTGGGGAAATAAATATTCCGATTATTAAAGCTTCAAAATGTCAGAAAATCAGGAGACAGGAGAAACCATAAAAATCCAGTAGTCTCCTGAAAAAATCCAGTACAGTTGGCAGATATGTGTAGGCAGTTTGGCAGGTATTTCTTTTGTACATGCCATGTGTATTACTATAATGCTGCAAAATCAAAATCTCCACTTAACTGAAACATATTTTGTCATGTGAAGTGCTTTTTGTGTTGAATTTTCAATATGTTGGTTTTTGTTTAAATGGATAAACTATATAAATGTGAGAAGTGCTTTCTTTTTACTTGGAGAGATGTTCAGCTTTCAGTATATGTTTTAAATGAAAGCTGAACATCTCAGATCAGTTTTGTTTAGCATTTGCCTATTTCATCATACATGTTTCCTTCAAGGGCGGCTCCAGTGAGGGGGCCATAGGGGCCATGGCCCCCTCCGAAATTTTGTTTTACAACTTTAGATTCGCATACTCACGATTTCACACGTTCAATTTGAATTTTGAACAACTTATAGACCTAAGTAAAAAGTTCGATGGCCCCCTCCGAGAATTCAGTCTGGAGCCACCCTTGGTTTCCTTAGTAAGTGCTTTCTTACATCAAGTATCAGTAAACAAATGCACTACTATCTTAGCTTTAAAAGTGAATGTACAAAATGCTATAATAATACAGGTTGTCGCAAATGGTGCTTTAATTCTTTGTTAAAGATGAGATTAAAGAATCAAAAGAATAAATTTAAAGAACGTTTAAAAAGTAAGGTGGGAAAAAAGACTACATTAAGAAAAAATTCCTCTCATTAATTTTCAAAAAGTAATACCTTTTAAATCTGGATACAACCCCTAGTACAAGAAATTTCTAATTAGTAAAATGTGTCCCATTCACTAATGAGAATATGTACAAAATTTCAGACCTTCATCATGAACTGTCTCAGAGATATTTTTAAATAAAGATTGTGAGAGATTATATATGAATCTGAAAGTAAATGTTTATTGCTAGAGTCCCAAAATTATTATCTTTCATAATTTCTATACATCTCTTGAAATACAATCATCTAATCATTCAACCAATCATTCTTGTTCCAACTTCTTTATACTATATAATTTAAGAAACTGTAAAACAGAATTTAAAATGCATACAAAATATTTTAACAGACTTTATTTAAATAAAGAGGACAATTCTCGGATGATGAGATTTTCAATTTGTAATTCATAAATAAAAGGTATTTTCATATAAACAAATGTGTAAAAGAAAGTTGTAAGAAAAAAGAATTCATTGAAAGCTATAAACATCACAGTAAGTGCAAGATTATTTAGATTTAAAAAGGGACAAATTTCATAGAAAACATTAAAACAGTGAAAACCAAACAAGTTCAACAACTAGTCAACATTAACAAATATAAAACAATATTTGTAAAATCGATATACTTTGAATGCATCAATATTAAAACAATGATTTATAACAAAAATAGAACATTTAATAGTTTGTTCAGTAACAATGTAACATTAAAACCATAATTTTAGGAGGGGGGGGGGGTGTGCTGTTTTTACTTATGGGTTTGGGCAGCAGAAAATAAGACTTATGTAATTTTACAAAATCTACACATGCATGGGTGCAAACTACATTTTGAAAACAATTTCTTAGAAAAAGAAATATATTTAACACACCACATTTAAAAAAAAAAAAAATTTGTGCTGCCAAAATAATGGCTTCAGACTGGAGGGGAGAAATTAGTTTTTCTATTAAACTAACAAAATATATGTAACAGAAATTTAAAATAGTATAATATTGTTAAGTACAATTACTTGTAAAGTTTTAATGCAAACATAAATAAAGCAATGTTAAGCTTAAGATCAACAATAAAAACAAAATATATATATAATGCTTAAGTAAAGTTAACAACATCTTAAAAGGCACTCTATAAAAAAATATTACAGACATTTTGAAGTAACTTCCAAACTTCTTTCTTGTACACACACCACAAGCTTAGGATTTACCTATTACAAGTTTAATATAATACACGGACAGTACCACTTTTTAAAAATCATACTTTAATTTAGGCAGGACTGATTTAGTATAAAATGAAAATATTTTCTCTGAAATTGGGAAAACTGCTTATTTTATGACAATCAAACAATGGGAGGTTTGCGGGCATGTGGTTGGTTGTAGGGGTTGGAGTAAGTCAAGGGTCCTGCTTCAGAAAGATATTATATTTTAGTACTGAACCACTTCTATGTATATCAGTATGTAAATCATAACAGCAATATGGCAGCTAGGTGGGGGGGGCATGGCCCCTCCCTGCCAATAAGTATGGGTGCCCATGCAATCAAAGGAACATGCAATGATCCAATATTTTATTTTTTTTTAACCTTAGATTTTATATACTTCACTAACTAAGGGTAGTTTTCTAACAACAAAAATCTTAAATATTTATCATATACATATTTATTTTTTGAGTAAATGTATTTTCTTCCCTTCAAGTTTAAATATATAAATACATAAAAATATAAAAAGAAGGAAAACATTTAAGTATATATCTTGCTTTCATTATAATAAAAATTATGCAAGTAGTGAATTAAAAAGAAACAGAATTTAACATTTTGAAGATGTTAAACTAAATTTGAAGACAAGTATGACATCTAAGTGCTAACTGAGTTAAAAATATTTTGAATAATGATGGAATCTAAACAGCTCTGCAAAAAATTTATTTTCAGCAAAAATAGATTTTTATAGTTAGTAAAAATATTTTTTCTTTTTCAAATATACATATATTTATGTATAAATATTTATTTATGCCCCATATCAAAGAGGTATGAAACACAGCTTTGCAGATGTTAAATTCTTGAAAGTGAAAAACAAAACTGCCATATTATTAAAATAATATACATTAAAAACTACACAGATCAACTTGTTAGTACAGAAGTTACATTTCTACATCTAGAATACATAAATGTCTCAGATATTGAAAAAAAAAAAAAAAAAAAAAAAAAAAAATTCAAGACACAAGTTGAATCACAGTTAAATAATTGACATGAGTTTTTAACATGTGCAGCTTGAAGTGAACATTTTCTTTTGAAACTTTACAGTATTAAATTGAATATACAGGCAGTAGTATATGCAGAATTCCAAAGTTGGGCCATGTCACTCATTAAAACTTCATTTGCTATCAATATGGAAGAGAAATTTTCACTGATTTCTCTGGAGATTTTATTTTTTCTCTCTAATTGGAATGACTGCAATGAGTCAATTTCAGATTATTTGGCTAATACTTTTATGGCAGCTGACATTAGCCAGCCACAAAAGTTAGCCTAGACTTAGCCATATGTATCAGAAGATGCATCTGATACATATGTATATTTACAGAGAACTACACATTATTTTTGCTTTACAGAAAAATAAAGGTCATAAATTTACTTGAATTAGTGAAAAATTATGTTTAAAATTAATTTTTAAAATATGTTTTTCAGTAAAAGTTACATATGAAAGCTTGAGTTTCCATAAAGGATCTCTGCACATATAAAATAAAGGGCTAGCAAAGGTCTCCCTTCCCTTCATAAATATATTCTTCTAATAAAGAATTAAATGTCTACTGAAAAAATCCTGTTTTTTTTTTTTTTTTTTAAAGGACTTTGTGCCTAAATTTGCAATGTAATCATCCAGCTCTAAAAAATAAGAAGTTCCAAATACAAATATTATATAAATATTTTTTAAAGCTAATTATACACATGTAAGAAATAAAATTTTCAGAAATTTCATATATTAGTTTGTCCTAAAACAAGAAATGTATAAAAGTAAATAAAACAATATTCCCCATCCCTAAAAATAAATACTCCCACGTACTAATCAAATTTAAATAAAGATTCTGGAAAACAAAAAAGGAATAAACTATCAAATAGTTTACAATTAAAAAAGAACTTTGTAAATAATACGCATATCGAAAAAAATAATAGTGCAATACTTATATTTAGGATGGCACAAAGGTACACCTTTTCTTCATCTGCAGAAAGTACCTACATCCACAAAGGCAGAAAAGTGAAAGAGCATTAAGACTTTACAGCTGAAGAAGGGTGGACACTGCACCACCTGAAACATTCTTACAGTATAACACTTTATAATGTGCTATTAAAAAATTTTCTTATTAATTTTAACTTTTAATAACCAGATTTTTTAGAAATTTTATAATCAATTAGCATATTCATAATAATAAACATGGGAGGTAGAAGGCAGAATACTGCATCAGAATGACAGAACACTGCAACTGAAAAAAACACTAATGCAATAATGTTTTAAAATGTTACATGTGGGAAGGCTTCACCCATTTATATGTTCCATAAAACTTGAAACCAAGCCTTTCAGTTAGCTTATCTGCTTCCTCAGGGCCACGGCTAGAAAGAAATAAAAATATACATTGAGGGGAAATTTTAACATTCAACGAACAGCAAATTTCTATTAATTCTACTTGTGAACACATGAAATCCAAAAAGGAATGCAGTTATATAAAGAAAGACAATATCAGAGAATTTTTGCTGCAGAATTTGTTGACATATGTTTTTTCTAGCTTATACAATGCACATGATTTTAATACAAAAATTTTTTTTAAAGTAGCGCATCTATGATATTATAGCAGGAAGGGGAGATGCACAAATTCAGTTGACCTCTGTTATACTAATGATAACGTTTTATGATGGTTAAGATATTCTGTACATCCAATCACTTGCCTAAAGTGCAGAAGCTCACTTACAATGCCACTCGTTTATAGCGTTCTAAATGGTCTGTTCCCTTCAATGACATTAAAATCGAGTTTAACTGTATGTAGCATTAACTGAGAAAAGTTATTTAAATCCAATATATTTTATTGAAGCTTTTTTAGAAATAATTTAAAGACAACTTTTATAATAATTTAATTCAAAGATTAAGTGACATTTCTCTAACTTAAAAAAACGTCACTGATTTTTATCTTTAGGAGGGAGAGGCTTCAGACCCTTTAGCCTCCTACGTGAATGCACCTGCACCTATAACATACCTCAATAAGTAGGAGAATGGAACTAAATAACATTCATATAATAAAAGAATAATATAAGAGTATATATATTTATAAAAATATATAGTAAGTGAGCCAAAGGAAGTTATAGTTCAATTTTGGGTTTTAGGTGATCATAATACAGTCAAACCTAGTTAGTACATCTCTCTCGAAGACAAGCCACTTAAAAATGACTTACTAACAGTGCCTTCTAAAGCGGAGTTTATATTGAATGCACATCCAAATTCTGAATGTTCATATAATACAAGTGTGCCTATAATTAACTTACATTATAATTTAAATAAATTAGTAGAATAAGAATTTAAGTTAATAAAATGGATGACAAATTAAGTAAATTATAAGATGATACATAGTACTTGTAATTTAACTGTACAATCTGTCCTATTTAATCTGTCAACGTACGGAAGTCGAAACGAAGAGTCCTAGATGAATCTCTCTATTCTAAAAAAAAGTAAAGGCCGCTGTCGCCGCCGCTGTCAAAAGCTTGACAGCGTATCTCCTCCTAAACCGTGGGGATTTGCGTTTCGACTAAGGTGCCCACAGATTCGAAAAATTCCGAGGAACCTGCTAAGCTGATTTAAATTTCGAAAATCGAATTATTTTAGAAGATATTAATAAAAAACTGAAAAAATAAACCGAATGGTTGCCAGATTTGGCATAAAATCATTCATTCCTTTGCAACAAAGCGTTTCCAAGTATCTAGAATCGCATGAAATTTACAAACATGAGTTAGAATTACGCCCATTTTATGCCAAAATAATATTATATGAAATAAGTAACTCAAAATGTGTTACACAAAGTTGACAATTTTCAAATAGTAAGTTCGCTTAGACAACAGGAGTTTAGAATTAGCGATTATTCGATTTTTCCAAAACAGAATAACTAATATCTTGAAAATGAAAAATAATTAAAATGCAGATTATTTTAAAGCCGGTTCTCGTCCAGCTGGATTATTTGCTACCAGTAGAAATATTTGGCGGCGTTAACTATGCCATTATAGCAGTTACAGTACACTTTGGATATTTGCTAGCGCGACGAGATGGTATAATTCGTGGTGCTAAGTACGCCAATCTGCAAACGATTATGTAAATGAAAATATGGATAACGGTTTTCCAGTAACCTTACATGAACAGTAATTATAGGTTGTGAGCATGTGTAAATCGCCAAATAATGTAAAGTCGCCATTGGTGGCAAGCTATCCTATCTGTTCCGTAGCTTTTATTAACTTTACATGTACGCAAGTCGCCAAATAATGAAAAATCGGAATGGGTGGCGAATTCGAAGGGTGTCCAATAGGTTTTACATTATTAAAAATACAGCTGAAACAGATGTTCTGATTTTATTATGCTTTAGCTCCTAATTAATATAACTTTTGAATGGCAACATTGGAAATCATTGTGTTTCTGAAGAATGCAAATAATTTTTCCAGCGATTATAAGCGGAGTCCGCACTCTAGGTGTAGTATAGCTCAGGACCCGTACAACACGGATTCCCATAACAAAATATCTTCAGTGTTATGAGCAGGGGCAGATCCAGAGAAACCATCTGGGGGGGGGGGGGGGCTCCGATTTTCATTAGGATGATACATTGATTTCCCAATACTTTTTCTTCCAATGTATAATTAGACATGGTATATCACAACTAAATAAGTATGTAGTCTGCTGCAAAGCCGTTGAAAGAAAACTCGGAAGGTGGGGGGGGGGAGGCAGAGCTATCGTGCGCCCTATACCGATCAAGTTAAGGCCGATGCTCATAAGCCACGTGTTTTATGTGTTTCAATGGACAACGGGACTGATACAGGAAAAATATGTTCCGTTGCTTTCTCCATTGTGTGGGGGGACAGGGTTTTCCGTTTAACACAATCTGTTGTTGGTAGAACAAGACTGGTCATTAAAAGTCGTAAATTTCACCAGAAAAATGTCGCCTTAACCCCTGTTGTGACGCTAAGACGTGGCTAATCAGCAACGGCCTTTATTAATGTTGTTCTTCGCGGGCCCTATCCATTAACATTTTAATGTGTACAGAATATAATTACTGAATGCATTATTGAACCCATTTCACAGCCACCATGCAATATACAGTGTTCACAGCATACATTTTCGCATTTTAGGATGGCATTAAGTTTTCCAGATTAAGTAATTCCCATCCTTTTCTGTGAGGACTGTAGTAAACCAACCTCAATTGTTATTTACAACTATTATCACTATTATCGGCCATTTACAAGAGATTTCTTTTTTAAAACCAGACCAGCTATACATTGCCAGGTATTCGCTTTGTTTAATATTTTAGAATATGTTTCACTTTTACAATGAGGATTTGTACCCATGCGTCTGGGTGGTGTGGACAACTTATGAGAGCAGTTTAAAGAATGAAAGCTGTACAAAATGCGGAGGGTTGGTTTGTTCGTTCATGCTTCAGCATCACTTAAGGCCGTTGCTGATTGCCACTGTGTCTAACGTGACTGCAATGGGTAAGAGGGCATACTCGCCGCAAATTTTACAACTTTTTAATGGCAATTCGGGGTTTACCGATAAAAGATTTCTGCACTAAACAGCAAACTCCTTCACATATAAAATGGAGCGAGCAACAGAAGATTTTTTCCCCGTAGCAGTGTGCCGTCGTCCCTTCAAATACGGAGGAACCTGCTAAAGTGACCACCTTGGTAAAGAGATCGCCTGTCTATAGTGACAACTTTAATGCAATTTCGCTTTACAACCATCACACTTTACCACCTTTGTACGGTGACCGTCTTTATAAGGTGGCCAGTTTTGTTCTTACCTAGGGTATTCCCATTAGACAGGTTCCACTGTGGCCAAAAAGAGTCAATAAAATTTGCCCCTCCTTCTGTTTAAAAATAAAAGCTATCATTTTTGTAAATAGAGAAATTATGTTTAGTCCACAAGGGCACAGCCCGACACAGCCAGCTGCATCAAAAAAGGGTCTCTAGATCTGTGGCAAGCGATGAACGTTTCGATCGTCCACCATCTTGCTGGTAGTTAAGTCGAGTGATGGCAACGGCTGCTTTTTTTTCAGCATTGAGAAAGGGTTGCGCCTCAAAGTGTTAAGAGCATCACACGTTTTAAAACTTTCAATATCGCAACACTCATGAGCAATACTGCTGGCCAAAATCGAGACAAACGACTGATTTTGAAATCAATTTCGTAGTATAATAGTATTTTATTTTGAAGAATTTCTATATTTGGAAATATAGAATCTTTTTTTTTTAATTCTATGGTGAACCACCCATAAAGTGTAGTATATTAACTAACTAAATTGTGTTAATTATATTAAAATTTATTTTTAATATAATTAGTTAATGGAATTACTAATGTTAATTAGATGTAAATAAAACTAAAACTCCCCTCGTGTTACACTTCACAGGGGCTTATCACATTCATTCCTTCCTCTTGCACGTTCTAATGTCCAGGTTTTGTGCGTAATAAAATAAAACATTTTTACGAACTTTCAGCAAATTTGAGAAACGCTAGACAATTAATGTCCATTCTCTTTCACAGATGGTGCCATCACACACTTTCGAAAGCTAAAATCAAGCTAAAGTCAAGCTTGTATTAATATGTCAAATTCAAGGAAATGTCAAGCTTGATTTAAGCTTATGGTGATGATTAAGCTATGTGCTGTCTGGGTACTAGAGGCATCTGCATTCTGGGGCTGTTGCCTTGGTCGGGGGATTTTTTTCAGAGGTTCTAACGCATATTCAAGTTAAATCTGGAGAAAACGGACCAAAACTCCAGACCGTTAGATCGACAGCCGCGCGGTAGGCCCAAGCACGGAACCTTTCACACTTCAGCCATCTATCATGTCGAGTGTCTTATCCCCATGGTGAGGCCCAGAAATTAGAATGTTGGATGCTCTTGCTTCATACAACCATTTGCATGCAGAAGTGCCTTGGCAAACTCTTCCAATCGGCCACATTGACTTTTCGGCCGTTTGGATTTGGATCTCGAACTAAATTTTTGTGCTGCTTCAAGAATTTTCTCTTTGCTTCTAAAATACCTTTGAGAATACACTCAGGCAGTTGAGATTGTCTTGCGATTGTAGACATTCCTCGACACTTTTTTCCCACTCTTAAAAATTTTCTCCCCTGTTCCTGTAGCGTAAGATGAAAAAAAAATCATTGTTAAACAGAAACGATGTTGTCTTTGAATAGAAATTTTTTACTTTGGAGTTGCTGGGACTTTGAAATATCGTCTTTGGAAAGAGATCGTCGTTAAACAGAGAATCAACTGTTATACAGTGCTACTTTTTAAATTTCAGTTCATGTGAAAATTAAAATTTTTTTTAAACTTTCCTAATCCATAGTGTATTTCTAGCTCTGAGGGGGGGGGCTCGAGCCCCCAGAGCCCCCCCGTGGATCCGCCACTGGTTATGAGGGGGAGGGGGTGTACTGTAGTGTGAAGTTTAAATTTTTATGTACCAATGAACATGCAAGAACCAAGCAATGCGTAGCTCAGTAACGTTCTATCTGATCCAATCTTCGGGTTTTGTCTGTTGAAATTATGCCTTTTTTACGAATAAGCCTGATTAGGGGCCGAATGCCTCATATGAAAAGCGAGCGTAGCGAGTCTGGGGGCATTGGCCCCTAGTTCCTAAAATTTGTGGATAAAGCAACAATCTTTGTAAGGAAAAATGCTAAGTCCTGCTCAACAAAAATGAAGTGGTTTTGGTAGATAACCTTATCAAAGAAACGGATTGAGCTTGTATTTTGCTCACTTAAAAGTGCCGTCTTAAGTGGAATGGTTGAAAAATTATTACACAATAAGCGGAGTAAAGTATGTGAAAAGACATATTAAAAAGGTTGATAATTTTCAAGATGATGTAGTATGCAGAGGGATGTCTTATACAGGTGACTTACTAACAAGGTTTGACTGCATTCTGGATAGGTGATTTTTTTTTTTTTTTTTTCCTTTTGTAACCAGGATTGGGCGATTTGCCCGCATAAAGGTATTTTTGTCAGGACAAGGCTGATAAAAACTAGGGATGGGGCGAAGGCAGTTACTCAAATTTAGCCTATGATAATTATTGAATATCACATATAATGTTGGTGTATTTATCTGTATATTACTTTAAATTATTGCTTCCGCTTATCTGCATTTTATTAGAATATTTTAGCTAATTAAACATAAATAAATTATTTTGGCGTGCTTTAAATACTCAATTTATATTTTATCAGTAGATACTTAGAAATAGTTACATTCAGAAACTAAATTATAACTACTTTTGAGAGTATAATACTTGACAGTTATTGTCATTATTTTAATAATCTGTAGAGTATTTTTAATTAATGAGTTGATGCATATAATACTTTCATTTGAAGAGAAAAACTACATAAACCTATAGATCTTAGATCCTTTTCATACAATAGTTTCCTTTGTTCGGACAGTTTAACGCTAAATATTAATTTGAAAATTATGAAAGTAAAGTTGAACTGTGAAAAGAAATTGTGTAATAAATTTATTTAATTTAATTATCTACTATTTAACATACTTTCATTCAGATTCACCATCCCAGAATTAAAAGAAAATCATAATAGTATTTAAAAACAGCTAATGAATACTAAGAAGAAATGGATCCAAACATTATGAATCATATTCAGGATTTTAATTTTCATAGAAAAGTAAAAGACCTTATAAAACACTTAAAAACAGTATCAATTGCATTGGACATTTATTAAAAAAAAATATATATATATACCATAGCAGATGTGTGCTATTATAAAGATGTGAACTTCTATGAAATGAAGATTTAAAACCTCATTATATTCAAAAGTAAAGAAGAGATTGAACAAGCCATTATGCCATGCCATCTTGTAGTTTATTTACTACACTTGAAATACAGAGGTGAATATTTAAACTAAAAGCAAAAGGAAAAAACATGCATAGATATCTGTGTATAACATGACTTACATAACATGACATGAATATTAAATCTGAGTATTGATTAGACTCATTGGTTTAAAATCTTAGTTTATTTATTTTTTCAAAACATTGTACAAAAGTAAATATAAACAGAACAGATACTATCCAGAGTGGTATGTAGAAAAAACACCCATGGAAAAAACACCAACGGTAAAAACGCGAATGGTAAAAATGCTCATAAGATTAATTTTTACCAAATATTGGACATAAACATTCTTTGGCATAAAATTTCTTTTGTTTCAGAGTAATAGGGTAAAATGTCAGTTCAGTAGGTGTGTGAGTGGTAAGCCTTCCAAAGTGGCAATCTTGCCTTCCAGACAAGACATTCTGTTATGGGTATTGGAGGCATAGGATTCAGTGTCTGAAGAACTTATAAAAACATCATTTAAAGGATGTGGAATTTTGAATGCTTTGGATGGAAGCAAAGACGGAGACTCCACTCTTCTCTCAGCCGTGCATTTAATGCACCGGAAGAGCCAGTAGAAGAAATTCGCAATCTCTGACGATGACTAAGGTCACTTTGAAGGGTTTTCTTCAAGTAGTGATGACTAGATATTTAAATCTTATGTGTAAAATCTTTTCTTTCTTTTTTTTAATAAATCAGTAAGTTTTAAATTTTGTTTTTTAACATGTTTTATGTACATTAATAGTTTTAAAAAAGAGTTCAATTTTATAATAATCCCGATTACAAGCCCCAGCCCCACCGAAATTTAAGTCATTTTAAACTTGCATGGGGGGGGGGCTTATAATCGGGATTTTGTAGCAAAAACATAATTTTTTCAATCAATTTTTAAGAAATCCTGAATATAAACCCCCTCCCAGATTTAACTAATGAACTTGCAGGGGGGGGCCTTATAATCAGGATTTTATGGTAATTTAGAAAAATGGCTACAGAACATTTGGATCAGATGGAAGACCATGGCATCGGCGAGGTCAAGATGGTGGAAGCTGACTGAGGCAGCATTGGCTAGAAACCAGTTGTAGAGCTTATGAAGAAGTTAATTACGGTTAGAAAAATACTACTGAAACGAATGATAATTGGTGATGTATTGCTCTTCAAAAGTTTTTACTGGGAGAAAAAAAAAAAAAAAAAACAGCATTTAAAAGGGCAAGCCAGTCAACCATTTAATCTGCACATTAAAACAAAAAGCAATTCATTAATGTAGTTCCTATATTTTACTGAAATTATTCAAATTTAACATCTTTAAAATTAAAACTTAAAAAAATCAAATTTCTGAAATTTCCTTCAGGCAAATATTTGTCTAATCCATGGATTCTTAAAGCTTTGCAGACCAAGGACCTCTCCCTCCCCCTCCTTAAGAATATTCTTGTGCACTACACACCATTCAAACCCTAGACATTTTATATTGTTCTTGAAAAGAAATTTCTGGGTTAATAATGGGGAAATTAATAACAAAGATAGTGAATAATATCAAGTGCACAGTGTTGCCACCTAGTCAATGGATAAATATAAAACATAAAAAAGTCAACTTCTGATAAAAATTTAAATATTCATGTAAATATTAAGTAATTTTAGCCAGTAAGATTTATTAAAGAAAAATTCATAAAAACCACAGAGAATAACAATAGCTTCATGTTTCAGTTACTGCCTTAAAAACATTTTTTATTGCTCTGTGCTTCTTGGCTTTTCATCAATCTTTTGAGCTGTTTGCTACCATTTTTCATAGTTTCACAGAACCCTAATATAGTGTATACACGCCCCAGTGGGTTTGCGGACCACAGCTTAAGAACAACTGGTCTAACCCATTGATTCACAATAATCATTATACAGCATCAAAAGTATGAACACAAAGTATTAATGAACTGGCTTAATAGTTTTAAGCAGAGATAATATGATTTATTAAATTTCTATTATCTGTATTGTTTATTAAATCAGAAAATGCTGGTTATAAAATATGTGAAAGACAACTTGGCATAGGGTGCCAGGCCATACTTTTTTTTTTTGTCTTTGCGATTTCTACCTCAAACATTTTTTTTTCCAGTAGAACTTATTCTTCTGTTTTATATGTATCCTAATAATCAGCAATCATAACTAATTTATTTTATCATTTATTACATTTTTGACAAGAATCGTATAAAAACTGCAAAAATTTTAATTTGCCTGATTGATTGATTGGTGTTTAATGGCACATTATTAAAAAAAGATATACTATGCAGACCAAGAATTCATCTGTTGTGTAAGGAATATATTTAAAAGGTGATATAATAGGACTTAGCTATGTTTTACAAATATATGTCAAGTTATGAACCTTTTTTTTTGAGCAATATTGGAATAAAAGAGTGACTAATCAAAATATCATTAAAAATAGCAATTACCTTCCATATTTATATAAGGATGGCTTAATTTTTTCCTTTTCAATCTGGTGTAGCAATGGAGTAAAAATTCTCCAAGCTTCAGCCAATTCATCACTTCTCACAAAATGTATTTGACTTCCACAAAACACATCCAATATTAAACGTTCGTATGCATCAGGCATAATCAAATTCTGAAAGACAAAAATGTTTTATTTTAGAGTTAAATCATAACATATGATATTATAATTTAAAATCTTGAACAAGTGAGAGCTTTTGGAGAAAAAAAAATAACATTTGTGTTTCATACAACTGAATGAAATTTACTGAAGATACCTCTCTAGATTCACAAAAGTAAGGCACATTAATTCAAATATGCGTGTCTTTTACATGCATATATACATACAGGTACAGCCATCTGTCTGAAGAGGCCTCATCGTAAACATTTTTGGAGTTTCCAAAAATGTTACAAACAAACAATAAAAATTCATAAACAACTAGACATATTTTTAAGAATCCTGCTAATAACATTTTAATGATTGTGATAGCCACAAGTTTGAGTACAAGGGCAGTATGTCCTCTCATTTTGTTAGCCTGCAAATAAGAGAAGGGTGTATAGCTAAGTATGAACTTGTTTTAACGGTAATACTAAATGTTATAAGAAACTATGAATTTTCTTGCACTGAAGAACACCTGAATAGAATGTCAATTGCTTCAAAGTCGAGCAGTAATGCTAGGATGTTGGTAAAATAAAATAACACTTTAATGATTTCTCACTAAATAAATATTCTGATATTTAAAAGTAAAAAACACCACAGTTGAAGGGGAAATAAGCACACTTAAAAACATAGAATAAGTGTTTTATCTAATTCCATGAATCAGCTTATTCTGCATTTAATGCGTAGGAATTCAATCTGCATAAATAAATGTACTATAGTTAAAACAAAGTATATTTTGGGATACCTCAACCTATGGCAGCTATCCGTGTCCATCACATCTTCCTTTTTTTTTTTATGTGGAAGGTTTTCCAAACATCTTCTGGAGATGCATACCTCGCCATTTATAGCACCATAGGTTATTCAAGAATTCCCAAAAAGTATGCATGTCTTATTTTTGTAATATATATTTTTATAACATCTTCTAAATTGTTAAAGTCAACATCGATTTCTGGGCTAAATGGGATGCCCAAAATGGGGAATAAAGCACTGCCCTATCCCATTTAGCTCCAAAATTCAAAATTGATGTTGACTTTAACAAAATCAGAAAACTTGCAGATTAAAAATATAATAAATATGCAGTTTTTCAAGAATTCTTAAAGATATCTTTAACAGATGTTTCTATAGGCGACATGAAGTATACATCTCTAGATCATGTATGGAACATCCTCATCACCATAAGGAGAGGAAGCTGTAACAGGCCAGTATTACTGAAGATGACCATGGACTGGGTTGTGATGAAATATATACTTAAAACGATTTTAATTTGGTAATCTTTTAATATTTTAACTATGGCTATGAAGAGTGTATTCCTTTAATTGCTTTTAATGCTAAAGGTAACCATTCTGGCCAGTCTTTGATTAGATTGGCTAGTGGATCACAAGTTGGGATTTTGATTTATACATTTTGAGATTTCTTTTTGATGTACATTAAGGTATTTTTGTTTTATTGTGAGAGAAAAACCCGTTAAAGCTGACTCAATAAATTAGTTTAAAACCTGCAGATTTTGAATTAATTTACTGCGCCAGTTTCCCTCAGACAAGACTGTTATTGTGTTTTATTTTTTACTCTTTTTCTGTTTTTAAATACAATCTTCTGGCAAAGACACAGAGTTCTTTGTTCTGTATAATGCATTATTTAATGTTTTATATAAAGCTGTAATACAGCACTGGTATTACAGGAATAGCTTTCACTATATTTTTGCTGTTTTGATTAAAATAAATTATACATACATACATACATAGACCATTATTTTAAGGTTTCTGCATCCTGCATTTTTTGCTGGCCACCACTAACTTTTCTTACAGTTTTGCTTGAGGTTTGGAAGGCCTTCCAAACTTCTGAAACAATACTATTGTTCATTCCAAAGTTCTGGTCTGCATTCATTTTCATTATCTCTCATCAAGCTTGCTAATCTTCAGTTATCCAAGTGGTTTCTTTTATCTACGTTGCACTATGAACGCATTTCTTGCACTGACAACTTTAATAATAATTTATGCACTTTTTATTGTTTTGCACTACAAAAATTAATTATTTGAGCCTTGCTTCTGATATTATTCAGGAGCGAGATTGACAAAAAAGGAAAGTCAAAGAATTTGCGAACAACATTTGAGCGATAATATGTATGAGTTTCAAGTTCAATAAATATTGTAATTGCTACTGATATTAAATCTATCCTACATATATAAAATTTTGCCTTAATGAAAAATAAAAATATTTAGAAAATTTTTGAAAAATTGAAAAACTGAACTTTTTGCAAGCATTGAAAATGTCTGAAAATCAGACAAAAGTCTGAAGAATCTCATCCCTGAACACAAATCACCTGACTAAATTAGGGTGGATGATCCATTAAATTGATTGAAAGCCCTTGCCTATGATACCAACCCTTCAAAATTACATTGTTATTTTTGCATGCCAGTGTTGCAATTATCCAAAGTAAATTTATTAATCTCTAGTCCAAAGATCTAAAATTATTCCTGAAGCTTCAGTAAAGACTCCAGTAAAAAAATTAAGTAGAAAACATACATACATATATATATATATATATATATATATATATATATATAATTATAATCAAGCACAGATAAAATTAATTAGAGCTAGGAATCAAAAGTTAACATTGAAATTCTGTGGCACTTGAACCAATATACACACAGGTAACTAGGACCAGACTGGACTGCAGAAATGTCCCAGGTGATTTGACAAGACCAGCTCCCAACTTCGTCCTAAATAATGAAAGCTCAGAGAGCACCAGTCCAGCAGGTCTAATTAACCAATAACATGAATACCATTCAAATTATAAACTTCCATAATAGTGTTTGAATATTACAACTTTAATAATATACAAACCACAAACTAAATTAATGAAAAAAAAATGTGTACCCATTAATTTACCTTATATCTACTGTTGTATGTAAGATCTAATTCAGTTTCTTCCAAGTCAAATGACATGCCTGGTTTTTTGTTCATCAGTTTAACATATACAGCTTCTCCAGGTTGCACTCTCAAAACTAATTCATTTCGTTTACATTGTTCACTGAATATATCACCAGGAACATCTTTAAATTGGATACGGACTTCAGCTTTTCTTTCATTCAAGGCTTTAAAGTAGAAATAGCAAAGCATTAAAACACATTTTAATTTTTATAAAGTACATACAGGTTGACAGTTACTGAGCTGTATAAAATAAAAAAAAAAATTCAAAAACTGCTGAGTTCAAAAATTTTATGCAAATTTTACAAATAACTACAGATATTTGGATTTAGTTTATGACATGTTTGATATGCTTGTCATCAGCAGTTATGAAGTGGTGCAGATGAACAGCAAAATTCTACACAACTCCCTGAAATGTAATTATCTACCAGTTCTCTTAAACTTTTGAGTCCAATTTTTGATTGTTGTAACTCTGACCGTCTTCTTGCACTATGTTGCAGCTCTTATTGTTCAAATAGTATGCTTTGACAATTGAAATATGCCCAGAAAAGCTGTATTTTAGTATTTTAACTTGAAAAATACACAATTAGTGGTTGGATGCTCAATGGAAAAAAAAAAATAAAAAAATCTAAACATGCCATACATTCGACAGTGACATTTTAACAGAATCTAACCAATGGTTCAAAAGTTATCAAGGTTTCTTTGCATATGGTTCAATAATTGTCATGCTGCACATGAAAATAATTTTCCTAAAATAATTATTTTAATGTCAAATATCACAGGGTGTCTACTAAAAAAAATTTTCAAACTTCCCTGACTTTTCCAGGTTTTCCATACAAAAAACAAAAATGTACTCAGGCATATCTTTTAATGTATGTTTGTGTCTTTTTATTGTAGTTTATACAAACAAGGGTTATTAATATGGGCTTGCTGCTAATTAATCGAAACCACTACATGTATCCATGTCCTAGCCCATTCCAGTTTTTAAAAAATTCCTTTGAAAATATCTTAAAAAATAAAAAACATTTTCAATAAAAAAATACTTTTTTACAAATACAGGTATATTAAATTAAAATTATTGTTATACATATTTATATAAAAGTTATAAGAAAATTAAGTTTTGAGCTAAAGTAAAACCTATAAGATAATAAAATTATGAATACGTATGAAGAAGGTTATAAAAAAACTTAATAATGAAAAATACAAAACTTTATGCACAAAATACATACATACGAAAATGGTTTTTGATTAAAACTAAAAGACAAAAAATTAAAATTGACTTAGGTAAGGAATCTTGAAAGTATTATATGTTCAATTCCTGACTTTCTGAGGCTAATCAGGATGGCTACAGAAATTAAGAAAAAAAATTCCCTGATTTCCCCCCCCCCCCTCCCCCCGCGATTGTCGCACATTCGATGATGATCAAAATTACTCTGAAAGAAGAAAACTTCAGAACTGAATAAGGGGGCAAGAGGTAAAATGACCACTAAATTCCACACTCTTGTCGAAAAGGGCAATCTCCAATTAACCACTAGGCAGAACGAACAGTTACTGTCATGCAATGACAAGATTTCCTATTGTTGTAATACTTTAATATTTGGGTTAGACAAATTTGAACAAATTACTATAATTAATTAGGTAATCTGTTATTGATGATAAGTACTTTTGTTTTTCTATTCTGCATTAATTTAAACATGCTAAAAACCTCAATTTCTAAATATAAGTGTGTGTCCGAGAATTCTCTGTAACAGAAACTTTACTCAAAATCACAAAACTGCCGTTAGTTAATCCATCTTCCATTTTTATCTCATAACGACTTCACTTGGTAACGTATATATCGCATTTTTATGTGGAAAGGCCATATTGCTTATTACAAGCACCATTGCATCAGCCATGTTTTGATTTCATCTTTGCAGCAGGTACGTGCATTGAGACGGTTCTAATATCCGACGAACATGCCCATGACGCAGTATCCCGCACCTGCACGTTAACAAAGGGAGAAACAGGTTGGCAATCAGCGCCCCAGCTATTGGGAGATCAGGCAGTGCATCAGCCTCACTGTCATATGTAATTGGCTGTTCATCTTATTGGCAAGCACAGCAGCCAACTTTGGCGGGGTTTTCTGAATTCTCCCAAGCGCGACTGAGGAAAACCATCACTGATGGTTTTCCTCAGTTTTGGCTTCCCCCCTGAAAAACCCCAAAAGGAGGAGGTGATCCTTTCTTCTCTCTCAGTGACTTCCCGCACTGGGGGTGAAAGATGCATCCCCCATTTTACACATATTCCTTAGGCGCTTAGTGGTAGTGGCGCTTAGCTCTTCCTCTTCATAAACCGCATTGGCTCCCTATTACCAAAGAATGAAATAAATTTTAGTACTTTTTCATCTGAATTTGAGTGTCTCCATTGTGTCGACATTTTCTGCATTAGCTGATGCTTTGAGACGATGGATCCCTCAAAGTCGGATGGAGGTATGTGAATCTATATATTATTTTGAAACATGTTTTTCTTTCGACAACCGAATCGAGAGAACGGCTGGGTGTAAAAACTCGGTTGAGGTGTTTGAAGAAAGGTCTGGACCCCTAGATGTGCCATCAAAAGAGAAAATCAGAAAAAGTCGAACGGTTTAGGTGTGGCGGAACGACAAAGGTGCAAATTTTTGCCATAGAAATAACATTGTGGTTTATTAACCCCATTGTTGGCAGACGATGTTTTTATGCGTAAGCTCCGCAAGGTTTAATTTATTTGGAAAAATATTTGTTAAAAATTGCATCCGTTTGTAAATGTTGTGTGGCAACAATGTGTAGTGATAATAAATGTGTTGTTCTAAAAAACGATCTTACGTAAACGATTGATATGCGTAAGCTCCGTAGCGGAACTTCAAATGTGCAATTTTTCGCCATAGAAATAACATTGTGGTTTATTAAATAGATTTTGCTGTCATAAAAAGCCTTCTATATTTTAGCGCTTTATCGCTTTTTAGCACTAGGGTGCTATTTTGTTCACGCCCAGACTTTGTCTACTCGATTCTGTCAATATGATTTGTAGACAGGTTTTGTAGAGATGAACTGTCACGGTGGAAATCTTTTTAAATGTGTTTGCCACATAATGCGGAAAGGGGGGGGGGAGAATAAGTCTGACAAGGTTTGCGATTTTTGATAATTGATTGCCACGTTTGCGGCAAAAACACTTAAAAACCGAACCATGCCTGGCGATGGTTGTAAAATAGCTTTAGTAGGCAAATTTAATATAGATATTAATTCCAAAGATCTGTTTTATGCAACGAGAAAGACAAATATAGCACACTCCTGGATTATGATGCTCATTCCGAATAGTATTTAAAATGGTGAAGTATAGTTGGAATATGTTTGGCGAATATTGTAAAACAGTTTTAGCAGCTATAGATTTCGATTCCAAAGAAATGTTTTGTGCAACAAGGAATAAATTTTTTTTCTTCCTAAGTAAAGGCACGGATATGAATAATGATACGCTTTTCAATTTAATGAAACAAGGTAGAAAAATAGGGACGGCGCATGGATTATGATACGCTTTTAATATACAGCATTTTAGTGAGTATTTAAAATATGAAAGTGTTTCAGATTTTTTTCAAACTTTTCTCCATACAAATACATTGTGGTTTGTTAACGACATTGACGGCAGTTATAAACTCCTTCTTTAGTTAGCGATTTATCTTTTATTTCTTTAATTTTTCAGTTTTCTGTCTGATATTGGATCTTTACCATCGAGGGTAGCTTGAGAAAAGCAAATAAAGCAGGGAGTGCGCGATCGCCATTTGGCGGATTACATTTTTTTGTCTCTTGCAGAATTCCGAAAATTTTCACTATTTTCGCTTCATACTTATGGCGTTTATCTTTCTGCGCCCGTATTTTCTCATGGAATGTTGTATGTCACTCTTTCAATGGTTAGATCAAAGAATGCTGTGACAGTCAAGTTCATTTAAGAGAATTCACCTGGACGTCTCGTGGTCGATGACTTTACACAAAATATCGTCTTCAACGAAATGCTCAATTAGAATTTGTAACTGTATTTGCTCATTCGTCATTTAATATCTACTCTTCTTTTTTTTTTTTTACTTAATAAAGATAGTTAAAAACAAATTTTAAAGATTTCAATCATTTCATCATCATTGTACAGTTGCTAAGAACTGGCGTGAAACCTTTTGTTTACTTTGTCACAAGTCATATTCCGTCCGCGTCGCTCTTTGATTTTTCCTGTTAGTTTTGTTCAAGGCCTTGGTGACATTCTTGATCGTTCCCATTTATTTTTGAATATTGCAGTCAATAAAGTGACCGTCGAATTTGACGGGTTCCAGCTAGTTATTTATATTACCAGGTTTGATGCACTGAAGTTCAAGATTTAGTTGCACAGACCTGGGTAATACATTTTACGGTAGTAGAATTCTACACTATAGAGTCACTTTGAGGTGAACTCTTAGCTTACGAAGAACGACACCATTTACACCACAGTTACTTTTCAATATGGCTTGCTATTAGATCGCCTAGATAAAGAGGTTTTGATCCAAAAAGAGTGTTTTGTATTCGCATTCATAGGTCTGATTGATTCACATGACTAAGATCCATAATCTTGTTTCTTGTATGATATTAAACCTTAGTAGGAGTCTGAATACCTGCGGTTTTGGATTTATACAGTGCCTAAATCACTTGAGTTTTGAATTCATAAAGTGGCTGCATCAGTTAAGTATTGTATGATCCAGAACAAACCTATTGTTACGAATTTTTGGGACAACCCGCTGTACTGGGGCTTAAAATAGTTTAACTATTTGAAGCATAGAATATAAATTTTAAATTTTGCTTTTTGTCGCATCAAACTCTGTCAACTAGAACCAGAGATACAGAGGTTTTGGTTTCCCTTTGTTTTCCTATGGCGGTTCTAGAAAGCTCGAGAAATATCGGTCGTAGGCCTTCGGTAACTTGACTTTTGGGGACATTTTTGGCACCAAATTTGACAATATTTCACCAAAAGTCACCAAGCTTGGTGACATTTTGGTCATTTGGCACGATTTTCCCAATGGGGCTTGTAAAGATACTTTTCCTGCATTACCATGCATAATGACATAACATTTCTCTTCTATGATGTAATCAAAATTCCTGTTTTATGCGGAATCTTCGAGAAATAGACTTTTCGGGAAGTTCCTCGTAGCTTCTGCCTCCTCTATAAATACAAGCGTGCACTGCCCCGATAGTTAGTGTGTGGAGTAAGCTCCCATCGAGAGGTGATCGAGCTGCCGATGTGTACGGTGCTTTGCTCTGTGATATAAGCGGTGTTTTCACACTTGTTTATGAAGCTTTGAATTTAAGTGCTATGTGTAAATTCTTGATTGCTGACTGTTAGTGTTTGTGTTAGTGTTATTCTACTAATATTTCTACTGAATTTTTACCTGTGGATGCATTTTATTTTGCATGAGAATTACAGCATTTTTGAGAGCTTTGGTACTGAGTGGACTGTTATAAACGAGCTACTGGCTGTTAGTGCCTGTGAATTTTGTACATTTGATTATTCGACTGAGTTCTAGAAACTACACACATACTTTATTATTTCACTGGAACACAACTTTATTGTTCCATCCTGACAAATGGACTCTTTACTAGAACTTTCTACACCAACTGGACTTTAGAACAACGAACCCAGTAAACAAGCAGAGTATTTCTGCAACACTATGAACCGAGTCAGATGCTGATCCATAACTAAAAATGGTCTCGTTCACTGGGAGAAAATGAAAGTTCCCCGATTTTTGATATTTTTACAAAATTCCCTGATATTTCCATGACTTTTCCAGATTTATCATTGAACACTTTTTTTGGACATTTTGCAGCTAGCAACTATATAAGAACAACTAAAAATGAACTGAACATTAAAATTTAGCAAACTAGTTTGACTCAACTTTACTTAAAAAATATCATCTACAATAGGTAGAACTGGCAGGTTTCTAGTCTTAATTTAAAAACAATCTCTCTCCAACTAAGTGATGCCAATGTTCCTCATCAAACCTCTGCTCTTCTAAAAAGTCCCAGTTTCCCCCTTCCCCGTCTTCAAGTAATCTTCTGTGAAATATTGCCGTATTATTTGAACTTCACTGTTCATCTAGCAGTTATTCAAGTCAGAAAAAAAATTAAATTCTTTTCACAGAAAATTTTATCATAATTTTAAGTTAAAAAAAAAAAACTTTCCAGGTTTTTCCCCAAACAAATGCGAAGTTCCCTGACTTTTCCAGTCAAAGGAACTTCCCTGGCTATTCCAGTTTGCTAGGTGGGTAGACACCCTGTTATCAGTAATTTTCAAATAAATAAGAAAATAATTATTATTAAAATGTACTACCCAACATTAATAAATTTGCATCAGAACCAGACACATAACTATTAGTAATGAATTACTGTTGAAAAAATACACTAATATGCTAACAGACATGTGCCATTGACCAGAGTTCAAAGCAGTTCTGGTTAACTGGAAATACAGTATTTTAATAAGACACAGCATATTAGGCTTGAGTGTTATTTACTGACAGATGCAGGTTTTGCCAGCAATCTAACTCACATTGTATCTTCATATAAAGAGCAGCAAAAACCAGTCATAAGCAAATAACTTTGAAAAAAAATCATTCAATCATTAAAGGACTTACTGATGCACTTTCCCAGTTCATTTCTTCCCTAAGGCCTCACCAATTTAAGTTATAATACTGATTATTTGCATGACACAGGAATACATATAAACATTGCACATACTTTTAATTAAGCTTTCTGTTAAGAAATGTATCTTAATTTTCTAATATTTCCATAATAGTTACAATTCTAATTAACATGTAAAGAGAATAAAACCATACATCATGAATCTAAGTAGCTCCTTACAAACAAAGGCAAATTTTACTGCAAGAAAATAGATAACTGGACTAGATAAATAGAAAATATAGTGTGTTTAATGTAAATATTAAAGCAATGTAAATTTACCTTTTCCACACCGAAGAAAAAATGGAACACCATCCCATCTTTCATTATTTATATATAAAGCAGCCATAGCATATGTTGGGGTTACTGAATCCTTAGGAACTGTTGGATCATCCAAATAACCTTCTTTCCCTTCACCCTCCAGCTCAGGATTGCCAGTGTACTGTCCAAGCACCACATTCTCGAACTGTATATTTCTGGTAGATCTTAAAACTTTCACCTAAAATAAAGAGGAAAAATTCACCTCAAAACTTTAGGAAAGTTAAAATATTTTTATTCTAAATAATAAGAAAGAACTGGGAAATGAATTTACTTTTTTTTTTTTTTTTAATAATGAACATCACAAAAAAATTAACTGGTATTATTTATACGTGAATAAATATGTCATTAAAAATAAAGCAAAAAGAACTCATTTGTTAATTTTTACAGGAAAGAAATTTTAATAGCAAAATAAAAAATTTTTAAGATTTTAATGAAATTTGCAATGATGGGTTAATTGATCCTTTGACTAATAAGTTTA
Source organism: Cheiracanthium punctorium (assembly GCA_038373885.1). Taxonomy (NCBI): domain Eukaryota; kingdom Metazoa; phylum Arthropoda; class Arachnida; order Araneae; family Cheiracanthiidae; genus Cheiracanthium; species Cheiracanthium punctorium. Next base: position 89,520 of record JAWZYV010001861.1, read on the forward strand.
TATAGAGTGCACGCCACTCAATGAACTCACTGGTGTCATTACGTCATTGACATAATCTAATCAGATTAACAGAAACAAATCGCTACAAAAACATTGTAAATCTACTTCTTGATGAAACAAGCACTGCTGGTTAATAAAATTATAAAATTAATCCCCATCTGCAAAAACAAACAAATCTTCTCAACAGGCTTTGCAAGCAAAGAGCTTGTAAGTCCGATATCAAACCCAATATTTTTTTTTTTTTTTTTAATCTTAAAAGAGCTTGCACGAATTCATTTTCCTAACATCCCCAGTGTCATAAGGTTATTAAGATATGAGAAGAAAAAAAGGGCTTTACTTTATACTATTGGTGACCAAACTTGCTTGGTATACGAGCAACAAATGGTGAATTTCAGATAGTCTAGAACCGCAGGAACTACATTTGCTTTAATAAAAAAAGATAAATCAGATTGTGTGCTTGTGTGTGTGTATGGGGGGGGGGGGGAAATCGGTATACTTTTATCTTACTTATTTTCATAAAAATTAGCATGGAAAAAATATATATATAACCTGAAGTGAATAGTATTCATCTTAAATTATTTTTTAATACAATGCCGAATTCCAATGTTATTAAAAAATACTTTAAGAAGATTGAAACAGATAAAACTAAAATTGTTGTTCTAATGAGTATTGGAAATAGCTTCCGGAACGAAATATCCTAAATTACAGTGGGTGTGCAGGCAGCCGATTTCATTTTCCAGTACTTCGTATATTTGTGGGTCTTTATATTCATTATCAAAAATAATCATCGAACATCACCCTATTTTAACAGGTCAGTTTTTAATTGAGCTTGTGATAACTGGTTTAATAAGTCATTAATTAAACTTTCGGCAACCAACAGACAAGATGGTCAACATTCACAAGACATCCACAATCTAATGAACTGTTAAAGAACAACTGGGTTTTCTAAATTTGACAGAATCAATACCATTTTTGAAAAATGTTTTTGAATTACATCATTAGCTTTCTTAACTTACAAGAAATCAAGCAAATTACACTGGCCTCCAAAAGTTAAGGAACAACATGCTTTTCGAAGCTCACCATTAAAAAAAATGACACTAAAGTTCAAATTTATAGTTTATATAAATGATAAAAATGAACTATATGCAAATTCATGCAAAAATGATAGCTACCACTTTTTTTTATAGAAAAGAACAGGCATATACGAGTGAGAAAAATATGCAAATATCAGGCTTTCGTAATTATGCGTGTAGCTTTTGTTGATTTACAATTTTTGTTAGCAGATTCATTGACAATAGGCAGTAGGGATGTCCGCAATGTCTGAGAGAAGCCATTTGCCCCATTCCTTAAGGTGGGGGTGGTCGGATGGATGGAAATGGGGTTGTCACAGGTTGATGCTGCTAGGCACCTTAATCTGCCTCGCAGTGTGGTCCACAGTCTCTGCAATCAATATCAAACCGAAGCTTCTGTGTCTAGAAGACATGTTCCAGGACAACCACGAGCTACAACACCTGCTGAAGACCGCTTTATAGCTCTTTCGGCCTGAAGAAGAAGAAGCATTTCGGTGCCACAACTTGTTGCAGACCACTCTGTAGCATCAGAATAATATCCGCTGGTACGGTGCGAATGCATCTTCACAATGCAGGTCTCTGTGCAAGGTGACCAGTTGTGTGTGTCCCTCTCAACAGATGACAGAGAGGGGTCAACTTATCTTGATCAAGAGAGCACGTTTCCTGGACCAGCCAGCGATGGGCTTCTGTACTCTTTACAGACGAGTTCAGATTCACACTGGAGAGTGATTCAGGACATCTGTTGATCTGGAGGGAACAAAGCACCAGATACCATCAATCCAAATCTGTAAAGACACAATTACCGAGGTGACAGAATATTGGTTTAGGCAGGGCTCTCACTCGGTGGTCACACTGACCTGCATGTGTTCCAGAGAAGAACTCTGACTGGTGTGAGATATCGTGATGAGATCCTAGACTCGCCCATATGCCGGTGCAATTGGCAATGATTTCATTCTGATGGATGATAATGCTCGACCTCACCCAGCTGTGCCCTTTAAGGATTATCTTCAGATTCAAGGTTTGGAGCAAATGGAATGACCAGCTCAATCTCCAGACCTCAATCGGATAGAACATATTTGGGACTACCTTGGCAGACAAGTGGCTGCTTCAAGTCCTCCTCCAAGATCGTTGCATGAGCTGGAACAAGGACTAATCCGTGCCTGGTCTTCGATCCCTATTGAGGTGTTGGACAACTTAATTAGCAGCATGGAGAATCAATGCTGCCAGTGCATTGCAATTAGGAGTGGACACATTCCTTATTAGAACTCATTTTTGTAACGTTTCCACCACATGTTTCCACAAAAAGCTTTGATAAACTGTTTTCTCCAAAAGTGGACTTTTCTACCAAAAGTGTTCTTTTGCTTTTACACCATGTTTGTGTTGAATTTATGTAAATTTCTATGTCGCACTCAATAAAGAACTATTTGGTGCTCCGTTAGTCCAAATTTTTTGCTTCTATGTTCATTTGTTTCCATTTTATTCACAAAAAACAGGTTGTACCTTAACTTTTGGAGGACAGTGTAATTACTTTTGGAAATTGGGATGCTTTAGTTTATTGTCATATTTTATACACTTTTTATTTTCATAAGAGATTTACATGGATTGTGAGCCACATTATGGGCACTCCTGTGATCTGTTCTAAACCATATTAATTTGTAAATTTAATAGTTTGAGAAAAGTGTGGAAAGTTATTTCAGTCACATGCTGATGTTAACTCCCCCCCCCCCCATCAGAAACTACATTACAATAATACAGGGTGATCAATTTAAAAGAGTACCCAATGGTTTTTCTTATAACACTTAAGTCTGATAGATGTGACAACTATTCTAGCACTGAAATGTAGTTGTTTGAGCCCTTTTTAAGTGTGGCATACAATTTCTGACACTGTTGGACAGTTACTTTATTATTGACATAAAACAGAAATGGAGACCCTGAATGTTACTTAATCCTGTGATAAATTAGGTTTTACAAAAATAAAATTATTTCAAATTTTTTATATTATCATTCCTTACAGCAAATGTTGAAAATGTTCACCACCACTTTGAATACAAACATGAACACGTCAAAAAGTTTTCTGACACTCTTCTTAACATTGTTGGTGTTATTGACAAGATTTTTACAGTTATGGCTTGTTTAAATTCATTGATTTTTTCAGGGCTTCTCTGGGAAAAATCAATTGTTTTTATGTTTGCATTCAAAATGGTGACATTTCCCATGTTTGCTGTAAGGAATGATAATGTAAAACTTTTGAATTAAATCATGTTTTCCAAAAATAAAATTATCACAGGATTAAGTAGCATTGTAAGTCTCCGTTTCTGTTTTACCTCACAAATAAAGTTGTAACATTCCAACAGTTTTGAAAATTGTTTTCTACTCTTAAAGAAGGTTTAAACAATTATACTTCAGTGTTAGAATAGTGGCCACATCTGTCAGATTTAAGGGTAATACGAAAAACCATCAGGTACTCTTTTAAATTGATCATCCTGGTAGTTTATCAGGGTGTCTACCACAAAAAGTAAGCTTGATTTCTTGACCTTTTATTGACTTTTTCTTGACCATAACAAGTACTAAACTAATATCAAAAATACATCGTGCCAGGGATGCAGAATATGTTCTATCTGGCGATCTACGATTGGAGGAAATTTTAGCCCTCTGGGGAAATTTTGTAGAAAAATATACAACTGATTTTGATTTTAACAATGAATTAAAAAATTCTTCGAGTTTTTCTTTTCCCTGCCCATTTTTAAAGAGACTTTTTTTTCAACTTTTTCACTGATCAGCCGTTTACTTTCAGTTAACTTGGACCAATTGCTATTTTAAGAAAAGAAGATTTACCATTGATCGACGTAAAGATCGCCGTAAAAAGATTTGCAATGTAGCTTGTACATTGCAAATCTTTTTACATCTATGGTAACACAGAACTTATGGAAGTCTATAATATATCATAAAACTTGAAGCGATATAAGTTATTAGCTATGAAACATGGGGATCAGTGATAATTATAATTCGAATCCAAGTTATTGTTTTTAAAAAAGAAAATGTGGAAAATAATCAAAACACTGAATTTAAATCCAACAATTTTAACCTTTTTTTGAGGAGGGAATGTGGATAACTGATATACTTTTCTCAAGGTTTGAAGATACATACTTGCCAACTTCTGAAATTCCCAAGGTGTAAAACAACACGCAGTTTACATATTGAACTATTGTCAGTTCACTATACAACTATTTGGCAGACATCATTTTTGATGATTTCTGCTAAATAACATGTAAATGACATTTTAAATGAATTTTATAAATAGCAAACGAACAGTATTTTAAAGTTTTCTTATGAAATAAACACGTGAAAAACTTAAGTTTGTCTGTTTGCATAGTTTAAATAGTATAAAATAATAAAATTTACATAACACACTTAATATATATTTCTTAAACAAAAAAAGAAGTTATAGCGAACGGTTTTAATCCTCGCCTCAGGTCGGGAGGGAGAAGAGTGGACACTCAGCAGATCCCCCCTCCACACACACATCATTGATAAGAGGATAAACAAATCAACTTCCTTTCTCCCAGGAAATCACTCGTGAAATCAAAACAGCACTTGTCCGGTGCTACTTCCATAGAAATGAAAAATTATATAAAAAATACTGGCTGAGGCGTCATCCATTTAGAAAAAATGAAAAATATGTTTCAGATTGTTTAAGTAAGCACCTGATTTTTTCATGTTTACTGTTACTAAGAGAACAGATTGTCAAGAGATTTTCGGAATTACTTTTAAGCCTTGATATAATTTCATTCATTGACATAATTTGATTTTTCTAAAACTGTTTGAAGTTGTTATTTCTTTAAAAAGAAGAAACCTCAAAATGAATAGAAAAATGGATGTACTGATAAATGCTCCATTAATTATTTTTCATAAAGAATTTTTCTCATTCATTATATTATGCAATCATTGAACCTTATATTAGGTTGTAACGAAAGTTTCCCGCCACTGCAAATGTCTGCATGAACAGTTCGCGTTGACTGTTTGCTCATATTTTGACAAACAATTTTTAGCAGTTGAAAGAGACTTACTTTAGAAAAGAGTTGCAAAATTTGTAGGAAAAAAATATTATTACCATTAGTACAAGGTAACTCAAATAGAAAACTATCACGATACCGGATTAGAACCCTCATTTACGTCCAGTTCTAGTGCAAAAAGTCAGCTAGAGAATTTCAACGAATTATGTGTACAGCTTTCGGTACTACTGCTGTATAATATGATACTGTGAAGGTTGGGTACTGAAAGTTCAAACACAAGGACTATGACATTCAAGAAGCTGAGGGCCGGACTGCTCATGTTCATGAGGCCCGCCTGCGAGAACTTGCGGAAGATCAGTATTCAATCACTGGAAAGCTAGCCAAGGTGTTAGACGCTGGTGGCATGTCAGTTATGGTATCCATTGCATAAACTTTGCGTACAAGTTCAATTGCTAGGTACCACATGAGCTGACTAGAGTAGATTTGGCAGAAAACTTTCGTTACAACCTGATATTAATACACAATAGTCTAAACTGTGTTTAGCTGATAAAATGCAAATAGCTCCAAATTGATCTGGTGATACCTAACCTGATAATCATTTGCTTGAGAAGCACAATTTGCTTATTTATTTATTTATTAATAGTTTTTTTTTTCTTTGCACAAATAAGCTTGTTTGACTTTTCCTTATAATTTTTATACAAGTTTGGCAAAGTTATTTTTTTTACAAAAACTTTTCATATAATTCTTTGGTTACTTGAATTTTGGTAAATTAACAAATTTTTTTTTATAAAATCTATCCCATGAAAACTTGAGTGTTCTTGTTTTATCAGCACATGCAACTGATTTCACTTTGTATTACTGAATATGACAGAATACTGAATTCATTGGAAGTTCATATGCATTTTTACAACAAAACTATAATTAAACAGCTACTAAAACAGCAAACTAAAACATCTATTTTATATTAAACTAGTGGGTGTTTACACACCAAGATTTAGTAATTAAATATTTTGTGGTGACACGAGATTGCCTCTATGCACACAGCATATCAGCAATTAAAGGCAAATCAAAGAGGTATCTTTTGGCCTGGTTGGAAAATGTCTCACTCTACCATGCAGATTTTAAAGGATGGAAACCAGCTCCTGACGTACGCTTCCCTTCATTCATGACCTGGACATGATACAAAGAAGCATTCTCTTTCTCGCCTTCAGTGATAGATAGCACCAGCACCGATCACACCCGGGTCACCAATGAAGGGAGCATCTGGCAGAAGCTGGTTTCGATCTCGTAAAATCTGCATGGTAGAGTGTGGCATTTTCTGACCAGGCCAAAAGGTACTCCTCTGACCGGCCTTCCATTGGCGAGATGTTGTGTGAGCAAAGGCAATCTCGTGCCACTACTATTTTATACTTTTTAAACTAACAAAGATAAATATTTTGAAATACTTTTTCATCTCTGATGTCTTCAGCTGAAGTAGAAACAGGCTTTTCCATAGCAACTAAACAAAATATTTGAAGGAGATGATTCTGCATGACATCTCTAAAATGGAATGTGGAATTATTTTTTCCCTAGTATAATTCATTAAAAACATAACATTTGCAAACATTTTCTGTTTTTTATTCCAACAAAAGTATCCAGTGCACTAGCAAAATTAAAGATGTGCATTTTACTTTGATCTCAAAACCTGTCAGGAAAAAGGTCACTATCTTTACATTACTCTTAAACAACTTTTAAAGTCTTCACTGGAACATTATGCTGTAGAAACAGTAAGTCAAAACTCTGGATCAACTTTGAAAGAACTGAAACAGAAATTTCAAAGTAATCTAATAAGGGAAGCATTTTAGTCACCTAGTAAGGTGCTGATAACACAGTAGAAAAAATAATAGAGATCTGACTCGAGACCAATTCAGTGATGGGTGTTTATTTTATTTTCTTATTGCTTGGGTCAAAATATCAACTAATATTTAATAGTAAATTGTAAATGTGATATGATGTAATCTAAACATGCATAGCTTGCAATAAGGAGGGTCATCCAGAAAGTATGTTTCCCACAGTCAAAAAGAAGGAGCAAAACATTATTACCTAGAAAAATTTCCTGCAAAAGATACAGCAATATTTCAGCTACTTCTCAACATAAGAATAACCTCCATTGTAACACTTATCATACAATGGAATAAGTTTTTGTAGTCCTGTGTCATAGATATCTACCACTTGAGAAAGAAGCCAGCGTGTCACGTTTATAGTTTTCATCAGTGGAAAAGTGATGCCCAGACAGAAATTTCTTCAAATGCAAGCCACTGGAAGTAAGATTGGTTCTATAGGGTGGTACCATCCATCCTATAGTAAAATTTCTGACCGGCATCACTTTTCACACTGATGGAGACTGCAGACAACTGTGACACTCTGGCTCCTTTCTCAGGCAGTAGACTTCTATGACACTGGGCTACATAAACTTGGCACAAAGTATGACCAGTGTTACAGTTCAGGTTATTCTTATGTTGAGAAGTAGCTGAAATATTGCTGAATCTCTTGCAATAAATTTTTCTGGGTAATAATGCCTTGTTCCTTTTTATTGGCAGTGAGAAACTTAGTATATTGCCCTAGTACTTCTTAGAAATTAATCAAAGAACAAATCAGCACTTAGAAATAAAAAATATTTAAAAATGAACTTGCAGTCAAAATTGGATCTCAAACCTGAAATCACGCTTTTCTGTTGTATTATTTAGTTTCTAACAAGATTCTTGGAATATACCACTTGCATTAACATAAAAAATTAAAATAAAAGCTTAAAAAAAAGAAAAGAACAAAAAAAAGAACAAAAAAAGAAATAAACATTCTGAAGGTAATTTGAATCGCAATCCAAACAACTGATTCTATTTTTCTACATTTACTAAAGCTTTCTATACTTATCAAATGTGATTAGATTGACAAAGTATAAGGTATGCCCAAATGAAAAGGAGACTTTAGCTGTAGTTCATTGTACAAGTATCAAATCGCAAACGTGTTAATGTGTTTGCGGATAGATGGCATTGTGATATTCCGTTACACATGCGCACTTGATGGCTTCACAGCAATATCCTCATTTCAGGAGAGTTTCTGCAGTTGGTTGCGCGATGGATTCCTCCAAATCATCACAAAAGGCAGTTATTCAATTTATTCATGCAGAAGGGGAACATATTCCGAAATCTATTGTAGGATGAAAGCGGTGTATAGAGAGCAGTGTTTTGCATGGTGCACCACATTCCGGTGGTGTAGGTGCTATGAAGCCGGATGCCTAAGCATCAAGGACTTGCCACGCCCTGGGCAGGCCCACATTGTGATCAACAGTGCCACGATTTTGGCTGTGGATGGGCTCATATGACAGAATCATCGGATAACTATACGTGAAATTGCTGTTGAACTGTTGATAAGTAAAGAAACTGTGCAAACCATAATTCACAAAAAGCTTGGTTATGGCAAAGCTTGTGCAATATGGGTGCCGAAGCATCTGACAGTCAGAAAACAGCAAGAATGGGTGTTTGCTTCACCAATCTGCTCAGATACACAAACTAAGGAACTGATTTTGTTGCTAAGATTGTGGCATTTGATTAAACTCGGTGTCACTACTTCAACCCTGCCTTCAAATGGATGAGCATGAAGTGACAACATACCAGCTCGCCTCATCCAAAAAAAGCCCAGAAAGCTGGAAAAGTGATGCTCAGTTTCTTTTTCGATGACAAAGGACCTCTTCTTATCGAGTGGCTAAAACAGGGTGCAACAGTTAATGCTGAGGTGTACTGCAACATGTTAGTGAAGCTCAAAGAAGCCATCAAAAACAAGCGTAAAAGAAAGCTCATGAAAGGTATAGTGCTTCTGCAGGTTAATGCTAGGCCACATGTGGTCAACAAGACACTCCAGCTCCTTAAAAAATTTCTACGGGAGGTCCTGCAACATCCTTCTTACAGCCCTGATATGTCCCCATGTAACTTGCATATCTTCAGCCCCTAAAAAAAAATATCTTAAAGTTCAGAGATTCACCTGTGGCAAGGAAGTGCAAGACACCATGGAAAACGGGAACCTTCAGCAACCTACGAGTAGAGGTCTGCACCGCTGCATCACGCCGCCGCCGCCAAAGTCTAGCCTGGCGTGCCGGTGAAGAATGCTGATTGTAAACTGCAGCATACAATCGACTTCAAAACTTTATAAAAAATTGTATCTAATCTTTCAACTGCTTTTTTTTCCCCCCCCGGATACTTCTTAACGCTAGTAACTTGTAAAGTAACTTTTTGCTTTATGGGTGTAATTTGATTGCTTTAAAAACTGTTTAAGCATTGCATTATACCTCAAAAGAACATAATAGCTTTGGAATGGTTCATGAGAAGGTTGTGGAGAAAAAAAATGCTAAAAGACAAATAATGTATCAATCGTATACTGATAACTAAATGTATTGTGTATGTGCCATATAAACAACATAAACCTATTCGATTTTGATAAAATCTATTGTTTCAGTTTTGCAGTAGAAATAGTCTAAAAGTGTACCACAACGGCAAGCTCATACTCAGGAGCTCTACCAGTGGCAGAGAGCATAGCACTCTGAACTGGGAGACAGAAGGTGCTTGGTTCAAAACCAGGTCACATCCGCTGACCTAACCGCTTGTAGTTTTTGGTGGTTTCCTCCGAAACTTAGCCCAACCTTGACTTTTAATTCGAGCCCTCTCGGAAACCCTAATAGAATATCTGTTCCCCTTATTTAAAAAAAAAAAAAAAAAAAACAGAAGAAAGGAAAAGCGTCCAGAAGACAAATTTTAAAATATGTTATTTATTAAGTTAAATGACAGTGATATCTAAATTTTACTTATAGTTGTATACTTTATAGTTGTAGCATATGTTTGTATTGTTATAAATATTTAACAAAATAACTTTTTTTTTATGAAGTTTTTTTCCTTGGTTCCTTGAAATTTGTTGTAACTAGAGTTGACAGTATATACAAATCCCCATATGAAAACCCGTAACAAGTTAAAAGTTTGTGACGCAGCATTTTACTTATAGTTATATGAATTTTAACCTTCCAAGCAGTTGTGACATAAAATTCCATCCACTTTATTAAGGTTTTCACTGCAAAGCATCAATAATTTAAATTTTTTTTATAATACCGAGATATAAAATATGTTTTGATATTAAAGCTTATATATAATTTAGGATCCTATTGGTTAATAATTACAAATCTTTCTATTAAAATTTTATTTTTTATAATTTAAAAGCTGCATGAAAATTTTACTGTGAAAACAACTTAACAACTTTAGATTATTTGCCCATTTCCAAAAGGATCAAAGGGTTAAATATGGGTCTTAAAAAGAAAATCAAATTTTGAGTGACACCCTGGTGTGATTTTATAAGATTTGTTTTTAAATTCCACTACAATTACTTTTGTTTCATTTTCTAAAAGAAGATTTACACATTCAAGCAATGTTTTAAATTATCAAATATATTACACATTCACTGAGCCTATATTATGTATTCATATGAATTTATTTCAATAATTTAATTTATCCTTTGTGTCACGCTATCCAAAAGGGCAAGCAAAATGTACATAAATGTTTACTTTGTGTCATAGTATTCAGCTAAGTGAAATGTATTAAAATACATAGTGTTACAAGAAAACATTTATGCAAATTTTGCTTGCCCGTTTGGATAACGTGAATCAAAAGATGAATTATTGAAATAAATTCATTTGAATATATAATATAAGCTCAGTGAATGAGTGATATATTTGACAGTGTATTTGATAATTAAAAGCATTGCTTGAATGTGTGAATCTTTGGAAAATAAAACAAAAGTCATTGTAATGGAATTTAAAAACAAATCTTATTTTAAAAAGGATAATTAAACAAATATATAAATAAACAAATTTAAAAACAGTCACACCAGGGAGTCACTCAAAATTTGATATCATCATTTTTAAGACCCATATTTGAAATTCATATAGCTATAAAATAAAATTGCTGTGTCACAAACTTTTAACCCATTAAGGGTTTTTGTATGGGGATATCATTACTTTTTAAGGATATGATCAGAAGATAAATTAGTTTCATGGATTGATTTCAGAAGTTTGCTTGACACTAAGTTATGTAAATAAATATACAAATCTTTTTATGCAGCATCAGAGTATTTGATTAAAAAAGTCACAAGTTCTTTGTAACAGATATGTAACAGAAGATTGACATGGTTTTGTTTGAATTTATTCCCTAGAGAATCAAACAAAAAACTGGATGAAAACATAATTACTCAATTTTTGGCATTTTTATCTTAATAAATCTGATTTTTTTTAAATGTTAATGCTACCTGAATGTATTAATTCTAATGCTACTTGAATGTAATAATGAGTTTAAAACAACAATAAAGTTTTCTTGTTTGATAATTTTCCTTTTTAAAAACAGATGGTGCCAAAATCATTTTTTAAATGAAACGACGTATGATGGGAACTCAAGAATCTTAGTTTTTAATCTGTAAATAAATGTTTTAAGCATAAAATTTTATACATTTCTTAATTTACCATTTGATATAACTAATTCTATTTTTAAAGCCCACCAGAAACAAGTTTATTAATGTTTATCATATAAAATCATTAAATGGCCATGGCTATATAAGAGGCTGTGGAAGAGTTATAAGCGGGCGCACGTATAACTCTTACATGAAACCAGTTGGCTGAGCCTAATCATGACTGGATTGAAACTGATTCAGTATTAATATGTGGGAGTTAAATAGTTCCATTTTTAAACTGAATTAGAAAAAAAAAAAAAAAAAAACAAGTTTTCCTGAATAAAACGGAGACGTCATTCTCAGATTTCAGAACCGATTAAAATCAAATATGAATCTTTAAAAACTCCAAAATAGAATGGATTTCAAGAAAAAACTTGGGCACCAAAAAAATCCCCAAAATTAGCTGTATAATATAGAGTGTAGCAGTTTGTTGACAGTTGGTTTGTTGGTGTAGACTGTGTCACACGTAGAACTGTTTTTCTCCAAGACTGTAAATCTGCTGTAATTTCTGCTGATATCTTATGGTATTATACACTACAACCTCATTTATATGCAAATGTTTCCAAGATAAGTATTTAAATAAACAGTTGCATAATACAGTAAACTCTTGTTTATATGTGGAATTTAGTGGCAAGGTAGCTGCTGATAATTGAATTCTGTATATAACCTGCAAAGTGACAAAACAAACAAAAAATAAAACAGAAAATAGTATTAAAAATAAACTTTACAGTGCCATCTTAGCCATCAAATGGATCAATTTAAATTTCCTTTTTAATTATTTTACACATATAGTGCATAAGTCATTTATAATAATTATATTCATGAGAAATACAAACTTAAAACTTTTGTTCGAGTCTAAAAGTTTGCAAATTTGTTTCCTTAATTATTCAACGATTGCCAAACTGGTATCTAACATAAATTAATAATAAAAAATGAAGCTTTATAAATTATTATAGGTATGAAGCACAAAAAGAAACTATTATATTTATCTTAAAAAAAGAAACCTTATAATTCCAAAATTATCAAAATAGCCTCCTCTTCCTTGAGTTCCAAATGGTTCTTTAAATGATATCATTACACTAGCGATATTATCTCTGTTCCATATAGGACCAAATATTCTATTTCCAAATCTGAAAAATTTAAAATAAAATTTAAAATGTAAAAGATCAGTAAAAACACACATTACACTGTGATAGAAAAAGTCTGGTATTAAAATCCAAGCAGTCACATTTTTATTTACATATTTATTACAATAAAATATTTTCAATTAACCGATTCCCATGAAGAACTACTTTCAAAAATGACCATAATATGATGGTGAGCACTTTTTTCCTTTGATTTAATGATAATTTTTCATCTATTAAGCAAAAATATTTACATAGCCAATGTCTGAAAACCATATTTTCATGAGACCCAAAATCTAACACATTGTGTTTATTAGTAGTAGCAGTAATATTTCTTAATACAAATTTGCGTTGCACTTATAAATTAAAAAGGATGTTAATTTTTTGGGTGTTTTAAAATAAGAAAAAAATTTGAATTCATCTTAAAATGTTTTGATAATTTAAAATAAGCTAGCACTCATAAGAGTTTTATAATTTGTTTATGTAACAGTTACACTAGTAAAAAATTTTTAATTTATGCAAGCTTAAATAAACTTTTTTCACTCATTTCAGTAGTTCTTAAATTAAGTGATCAGCAACCTAAGCTACCTATTTTTAATAAAACAAGAGCTGGTTTCCCAGTTTTCTTTTTAAACCATATTTTAAATGCAGAAATGCGAATAAAACAGCTGATGAATGTTGGATGAAACAGTACACACAATCATTTTCAGGCAGACAAAACTTTTAAAGTTAAAAAAAAAAAAAAAAAATCATGAGACAAAACTTTGTTCAATAGCACACACAAGAAGGTACTTATCACACTGGATGATTCTTTTGGCGCAAAAAATTTTTCAGCCTTCTTCAACAGTCTTCAGCTGAGGTGTGTGACACACATCTCAGCTGTTTGCCATACTGTGTGTTGACTGCTAAAGAAGGTTGAATATTTTTTTAGCCAAAATGATTGTCCAGTGCTATTAGTACCTTTTAATGCATGTTGTTACACAAAGTTTTATTTATCTCATCTTTTAACACCAGCTTCTTTTTCGCAGTTTCTTGTAAAGAAAAAGCAAGGCTCTAAATGCAAGTAGAAATTAATATATATGTATATATAACAATTCTCAACAACTTCATAGTGCAGTAAAACCTCAATTAACCAAGACTTCTATTAGCCAAGCTGATAGTGAAAGTCCAATTTTTTTCCCACCCCCCTTGAATAAGCCCTGAAAAGCACGATTTTACATGAAACTAACCAATAGATTGATTTTGTAATTCACTTAGCAACAAAGCAAAAGCACTTGAATGGGGTTATTAAATATATAGTGTTACATAATACACAATTTATTAAATATGAAGATCAATAGTTTTTATTGGCCATTGTGGCTTATGGGGCAATGAGCAAGCAGACTCACTTGCAAAGAAAGGTGCAGGCCTACAACAACATCCTGCCACACCCATCACGTTTTGGAGGATTAAACTGTTTCTAAAGCATCTATTTGCTTCTAATGCCTCATGAGATCTACAGACTCGTATAGCCCAAAAACACTGGAGTAATTTAGGCATTTCTCTTATTCCTGATTTACCAAGACGAAATGCAGTTGCCACTTTCCATCTAACAACAGGACATGACTGCCTAGATTCTCACCTGAAGTGCTTTGGCATTTTCACTGATCCTACTTGTCTACTCTGCGGCTCTGGAGAAGTAATGGACAAGGACCATCTGCCCCTTTGTGGGGCTCTTTGCTGCTCAACGGAGGGAGAGATATTGGGAGGCAAGATCACTTCCTAGGTAATGACTTCGGTCTATTATTGTTTTCTAGTTTACTTCTTTGTTGTAAACTTTAGTTCTTTGTATTTTGCCTGACCATTGGAAATTTAAAAAAAAAAAAATAGTTTTTATTGTATCTATTAAAGTAGCTATCGATCCCTCATCAAAAAATGCTCATGAGGACCAGGAGACTTCAAGGATTTAAGGACTGTAAGTCAGAATAAAAGTGCTCAAGCACTAACAACTGCCCTAAAATATTTGGAGAAAAGAAGCAATGTTACAAAGATAGATCTGTTGTTCAGAAATTGGCATGATCAGGCAGAAATCGATTGACTTTTGCAAAAAAAGTAAAAGATTTTTTTCTATTTATTTATTTATTTTTCATGATATAAATTTAATAACTCAAAGTATAATAAATCAAAGAATTACAATATTTTCTTGAAATTTGTATTTGTTTTGAAATTATTTTTTTCAATATTTAACTTTCTAAAAAATTCCATTTGATTTTAAAAATTTACTAAGTACAGTCAACTCCGGTTTGAGTGAACCTCTCGGGGCCCATCAAATTTCATTCACTATATCCAAAGTTCACTAAAACCGATGTTTCCTCATATTGAACAATAAAACTTAACTGTTGAAATGCAGAACTAGAAAATAGTACAGTCGAGAGCCAAAAATCCGCCGACCTAAAATCCGCAAACGTCCGAAATCCGCACTCCTTCTCCGATGTAAATAAAGAAATTCGCAGTCATCCGCCAGTGATGAAATTGTTGAAAAGTGTCTTGAATCCAAGATAAATATGATTCTGATGATGATGATGAAAACTTTGGTAATAACTAGAGATGGGGAAAGAATGAACACCCTGTTCTTTTGAACCTGTTCTCAAGAAAGAACGGGAACACCCTGTTCAGTGATCACGGCAAAAACATGTTCTCAGTTCATTAAGGTCTGATGCTTCAAAATTTTACGGCAGGCAAGCGTGTTGAAAAGAGAAATTTTGGAAAATTGCTTAAAGGTGAAATTTCTCATTGAAAGGCACGATTAATATTTTTTTGCTAAGAAAAATTTAAATTCTGGGGGGCCAGATCCCCCCTCCCCCACATTGGCTACATATCTGATGGTGGGGACAGAAGTTCACAATTTTAGCTTTATCAAATTCTAATTGTGGCATCTTAGTTATTTTGAGAAATAATGATAACGAAGATGATTATCTGGGGGGGTAGAACTTTTAACCCAACCTACCGTAATTTTAAAGAGGACCCGGGCAAAGAATAAGAAGCTTTCTTATATGTTCAATACGAAATGCACTCACAGGATTACAATTCATCAATTTTTATTATTCCAGCCAAACTACTCAATTTGAATCAAAGTAAAAAATTTAATAATAAAGAAAATGATAGTCTGAAACACAAACAAATCGAAAAAAAATATTTTATCAACGTCAAACAATAATATAAGCATTACACTATCTCCATATAAACCGCGTCTTCGCTTCATACGCTCTTAGCCATCTCTTATTGGCTGAAAAAGAACCTGTTCCGGAGCAGCCTCTCCTATTGGCTGAAAAAGAACACGTTCTTTGATCACGACTCGAGGAGTTCTCCGAGCAGTGAGCGGGAACACCTAGTTCTTTGCACCTAGTTCAGCGTTCTTTTCCTGAGCTGGAGTTCTTTTTCGGAACGGAGAGCTAAGAGCGGGAACGGGGTAAAAGGCGTTCTCTTGCTGAACAGGTTAAAAGAACTGTTCTTCGGTGAAAGGTGTTCTTTCATTAAATCTGTTCCCTGTTCCTTTGCTTTAATTAAGTTCTGAGCTAGGGTCAAAGTTGTAGACTTGGAGTCAGAAGCAAGGCCGTACTTATACGGGGGGGGGCAAGGGCGGATTAAAGAGGGGGCGGAGGGGTCGACCGCCCCTCCCGAGAAAAAAGAAATTAATGTAAAAGATCCTATTTTTTCTTCCAAAAAATGGATGTATATGTGAATCCTCTAACTTACCGCCCCCCCCCCCCCCGACAAAAATGCATTAATCCGCCACTGGGGGGTCCTATGAGTTCGGACGCCGCTCCCCCGAACTTATTACATTATATGTACATGGTGTATTTATACAGGGACGTAGCCAGAAATTTTTTTCTGTGTGGGGATGGTGAGGGGCATGGGCGCCGGCAGCATAGGGCAAGGGGGGCAATGCCCCCTCCCCCTGGATTTTTGTATGCAGTGTTATCCTTTGCTTTTTTGCTCTTTCCAACATGGTAACTATACGTTGAAGTAGTCTTTGCCCCCCCTGGGAAATATTCTGCCAGCACCCATGGTGAGGAGTATGAAATGCAGTGATGTATAAATGAACGAAATTTTTGTGCAGTAATAAAAAAAAAATTAATCTTACTAAATTAGACAGAAATTGGGTGTGGGGGATATATCCTGAAAATTTTATCCCGATATACGATGCTCCCCGACTCCGAAATTATTTTCTAGGTATGGCCCTGGTCGGAAGCCATGTAATTTTATATGCCAAAGTCGTATTCATTTTCTTAAATCGTAGTCGAAGCAATCGACATATTTATACACGCGTATTATTTTTAATCTGGAGCCTGAGACTTACAGCTTTTTAAACGGAGTCTTTAATTTTTAAGCTGGAGCATGTACTTTTTTACCGTTTAAGGCGCAACCATTTCCCAATGCTGAAAAAAGGGCGCCCGTTGCCATCGCTCGACTTAACTACTAGCAAGAGGGCAGACGATCGAAACGTTCATCGCGTGCCACAGATCTAGAGACCCTTTTTTTTGACGACAGCTGCCATTAAAATATTTTTACAAAAAATTACTGTTAACATACTTGATTGAAGAAAGCCAGAATGTTGGTTGCAAAGTTTTTTTTAAACATTTTACAATTGTTGTTGCTGTTGATAATGCCCTCTGGCAACCCGCGGGGCGGTGCCAGATCCCTCAAATAGGCAGGCGATGGGCGGAAGGGGCTGCTTCCATTTTAATGAGCCCCAGTGGGAGGAACTCCGACTCAGCTTGGGGTCCCCTAATTTTGAACCAATTCCAGAGGAGGGACCCACCCCCTTAAATTGGCAGCCCCAGAGGTATCGTTTAACAATTTGGAGGACATTGAAGCCACGACGGATTTTACGTGTACCAGCTCCCATTAGGGCACATGGTCCTGCAGCAGTCGAGCCGAGAGGAAGTTGACCCTCCCAAGCACCGGTCAATCCGGATGCTGCTTCACTTTTCGTGTTCTTATGGCAACGGAGTTTAGTGCCCAGACCACTGCGGGTTTTACAATTGTACTAAAGTATAGTACATATTAAAAAGACGTATATTTTATTTTTAAATTGAATAAAATAGTCATAATAAAGCTACCATAAATCAAAGAACCTGTTCTCAAAAGAACAGGAAAAAGAACTGTTCTTTAAAAAAGAACGGGAACGGTGAACAACTGTTCTTTGAAAATAACGGTTTTTCCCACCTCTAGTAATAACAATATTAATAAAATCCGTTTAATAAAAGTTTAAAGTTAGGAGTAGAATACCTTAAATTTTTAGAACAGTAAAGTTCTGTAACAAAACAAGAATAAATGATAATATACAATTTGCAAAAATAAATAAATAAAAGAAAGAAAGAAAAGGAAAAAAAAAAAAGAACTGAAAGAAGAAAAAAATAACATTTTAAAACAAATCACCATAGAACATGCTTTCAAAATTAGAAAAAGGAAATATTGAAACCATTTGTTTTGCTAGTCTTCACATATTTTTTTTCTTTTTTCTCCTCTGCTTTTGTATTTAATGTGAAAATATAAGGGAAATACTTTTGACTGTGCTTTTATTTCATTTTAATTGTATTCTACTTTTTTAAAATTAGAAATGTAATGATTTATCTTTTATGGCCCGAAATCCACAAAATCCTAAAATCCGCACAAGCCATGGTCCCAAGCTGTGCGGATTTCTGGCTCTCTACTGTATTTTATACAGTTACTGAGTGCTTATAAAGTAAATCAAAATGTAATTGACCCTAATTATGGTTCTAGAAATATTTATTTAGTAAAACAATCCTAATTCATTACATTTATGGAAATAATGTACATTCCATTCAGTTGGCAATGGGTGTTGTCACTTTTAACCTTCGATATTGCATTGGGAAAGGTAAAGGAAATAGTCTACAATCAGAGCGAAATTTTCATTTTTGGTTCACTTTTAAAAGTACCTACTTTTGTTAGTGAATACTTTAATGATTAGGATGCATTACTGCACTAAAAAAAATTATGACCCCTTAATCCCCCTTGGTTAACATACGTATGTTAGCCTAGACACTGGCAATTCACCTGTATTTTGGAGCAGCTGCTTGATAATCTCTTTACTCGAACATAAAAGAAACTTTTCTAGGTATAAAACAACATCCCCCTCTACCATCCAGAAGTTTTTAAGTTCACTATAACCAAAGTCCAGGGCTGGGAAGTAGCGCGCTACAAGTAGCAAAGCTACAGTAGTCGCTACTTTTTTTTTGTAGTTTGTAGTGTAGTGCACTACTTTTTAAAAAAAGTAGTGTAGTATGTAGTGCGCTACAAAAAATCAGTAGTTTGTAGCAGGTTTTAGAAACTACTTTTTAAACTACTTTTGCCACATCATCACTTCCGACGATTGATCACGTGGTGCAATTGCTCTTTCTTCCGACTCCAATCAAAGAACTGGAATTGATCCTTGAAGGAACAACTAGTTCCTCCCCGCCCCCCCCCCCACTTCAGGCAGCACACACCACACATACACAAGTGAGGGAAGAAGACAAGAGAAGGGGGGTTGCTTTGCCTGAAGCCTGATCTTGTACATCCTTTTTAACATTCTCATCGTTATTTGAAGAATCGCCACTCTGCCAGAAGGACAGGAAAAGAAGAAGGAAAGAGGTCTAGAGCTGATCATATTTAGAAGGGGCACTGGGTTACTCTGGGGCCCCCTTTACTATACCATACCAAGCACTTTAACATATTTTCAGAGTCTGGTTATCACATGGGCAATAGCCCGGGGCCCATGAAAAATAAGAGCCTCCCAAATCTCTCGATTTATTGTATTAAATTAATATATGCTGCAATAATATTTTTTTAAAGCTAAATTTAATTTATAATATCTATATCATAATTGTGTAACAATAAAAAGTCTTACTTTCTGTTCTTCTAACTCAATGAAAATGGTTTCTAAGACGTATGGATCAATAAATAAGAAATTAAAATCGTTTTTGAAAACTTAGGCCATATGTTATCACAAATTATCCATTAGTTAGCATTTTTTATATTATGATGAAGAAAAGAAAAAGTTTCTGGCATGCCAAACTTGGCACACACATACGCTAATAATACAAATGGATTTAAAAAATATTAAAATTAATTTTAAATGCATAGTCTTGTTCTAAATGAGTATAAATACAAGGGTAATTTTTAATTCAATTTTAGAATTCTTTAAAAATGTTTTATTTTTATGCTGGGAAAATAGAAAACAATCAAAAATAAGTTAAAATGCCTGTAATAGTATAGGTGCCCAAAATAACCTCTTGGCCCCAATCTAAGTATGATCAGGGTCTGCATATTTTTGACCGCTATTGCATTTTTGCAACATAAAATATTTCAAAACTTCCAATATTGAATTTTAAAATTACATACATAAGCAATATTATATAACCAAGAATAATTTTTATTTTAATATTTTATCCATTTCTATTATTAACTCGACTGGACATTAAGTCTGGGATGGTTATTTCTACTCGGCACTCAAATTTGATGTGCTAGAAAATTTTCCTGGACCAACAAAAAATTCGTAAGTTTCTTTTCTTTAAAACATAAAACACAAGGTACTGGTACTTGGGGTAAAAAATGGCATTTCAATTTACTGTACTTGGATCAAATCGTGTTTACCACCCAAAAAATGTCTCCCATTTGATCTAGTGATGGAGAACAATAACTATTACAAAGGAAATTCAGTTTTATTTTTATTTTTATTATTATTATTATTATTATTATTATTATTATTATTTCAGTATATATGAATTTCTAATCTATATTATTGGGATATTTGGGGGCCCGGGCTATCCCCCCCCCTTCCCCCTTTGCCAGTATGATAATCTGGGAATGTCAGAGAGAAATCAGAATTAGAACACCTTGCATTTGCATTGATATCTAGTCTGACAGAGTGTAAAAGAAAAAGTAGCTGCATTTAACTTCATATTAAGGCAAGGCCCAATGGCGAATCCAGAGGGGGCATGTGCACTCCTCAGATGAATCAAGTTTAGATCATAAAAATTTACTCATTTTGAAAATTAGAATTCATATAAGGTTTGAGTTTTTAAAATATCTATTTCTGTGCATAAAAGTGAGCATTTTTTGCTTTCGAAAAGGAATTTTACATATCTGTAAATAGTATGCTTTTCTAACATCATTAATTTTCTTTGGTCTTTCTTTTTTTGCACCCATAAATACAGTGTAGTGTCCACACAGTGTAGTAAAATCCTTAGAGACTTATCTCTCTCACCCTTAAAATAACAATATAATTCTATAAAATTCTTTTATGCCTAAAAAAGAAGAAAAGTTGTGTTGATGATTATAACTTTTAAAATTTCTTTAAACATATATAAAGGATTTTTTTTATGTAATGCTCTAAATAGATATATCATGAATTTAATTAGTAATTGTTTTCATTATTCTATAATATGCATATCATTGATGTTTTCAATTGAAAGATACAATGTTACATGGGTCATTCGTCATAAATCACTAATTTGGTAAGTCATGAAAAAAGGCCTTTATACTCATTAACTTTGATTTGTGCTCAAGAAACTAGAATGTTTGTGCAACATGAAAGGGCTCTCAAAACGGGCCTTTCCTCCCCCCCCCCCCTGTTCCGACATCCAAGATATTTTTTTTAATCTCTTTTGGTTCTCATAATTTTTCTCATGCTTTCAGAGCTCACTTTCCCAATTTATTTTTATCATAGGGGTATTAGAACTTATTTAGTTTCAGCAATAATTCAATAATTAGCAGTAGTTGTCAGTAGCTTATATACTATCTGGCCAAAAGTATCCGGGCACCCAGTGGTATGGACTTGGAGCGTCCTGAGGCACATATTTAATATGATGTTGGTCCCCTTTTTGCATCGATGACAGCCTGCAAACCTCTAGGAAGACTTTGCACCAGTTTTTGACAGGTGACCATAAGAATTGACTTCCAGGCGTCCATCACGGCTGAAGTGAGTGCTTGCAGTGAGGGTGGTCGATTTGGCTGTCGGCGTAATATGCGCTCTAATTTGTCACAAAGGTGTTCTGTGGGATTAAGATCGAGGATCTGAGAAGGCCAGTCCAGTTTTTGAACACTCAATTCGTCAAACCGCGTCTGTGCAAGCCTCGATGTGTGAATGGAGCAGTTATCCTGCTGGAAGAGAAATGGGCCTTCCCCGTAACATTGCCACAGAGTTGGGAGTGCAGTATTGTCCAGAATGTCCTCCTACATCGCAAAGTTCATGTTTCCAATTACAGGAACTAACGGACCCAGGCTCAACCACAAGAAACGTCCACCACCATTATACCGGCACCACGAAACTTAAAGGTCTGCACAATTCAGTCATGCAAAAAACGTTCGCCGGGCATCCGCCAAACTCAGACACGTCCCTCCGACAGCCAGACTGTGAAGAGAGATTCATCACTCCAAAAAACAGTTTTCCCACACGTCCACAGTCCAATGACAGTGATCTCTGCACCATTGCAATCGATTCTTTGCATTTGGTGGAGTAATGTTCGGCTTGTGAGCGGCTGCACGACCACGGAATCCCAAGTTGTTTAACTCTTGACGAAAAGTGCTGCTGCTAGAACTAGCATCTGATGAACTTTGGAACACCTGAGAAATTTCTACCAACGAGGACTTGCGATTATTTTCCACTACACTTTTCAGAGTTCTGCAGCTCCGTTCACTAAGATTTTTTGTTCTACTACTCCGTTTTTCTGCAGTTTCATTGCCTCGACGTTTGCACTTCACAATTACATCACTCGCAGTAGATTTAGGCTTCTGTAGAATGTCCACAATCTCACAAACTGATTTCCCACAAAAGTGGCATCCCACTATACTGCCACGATCGAACTCACTAAGCTCCTTTGACTGACTCATTGCTTCGCAAACGCATACATACAACCGGACAAACCATTACCAACAATAGCTTTCTATTATGCATCAAATTTGCGTCACCCGCCAAAACCACCTTTTTAGGGAGTGTCCAGATAGTGTATATAGGCTTCCGTTTTGGGGGGAGGGGGGACGACTCGGTATTTTAAACTTAATTGTTCTGAAGTTCAAAGAAATGTTTCAAAATGGCTCCTTTTTAATAATTGCTTTACAGTTTCGGAGGGGGCTTGCCGCCCCCCTCAAACAGGGTTGGCATGGTTTAAACCGACTGGTTTAAACCACGGTTTAAATCGTGGTTTAAACCAAATGGGTTTTTTCTCAAAAAAACCAATTGGTTTTTTTAAAAGAATAATTTAAAATTCCGAATACTACAGATAAAATATGTTCTGATATCTTTTAAAATTATCCTTTTAAGTATCAGCAATAAGTTTTTATATCAATCTAATAGACACCTTATTGTCTTATCATTACTAAAAATTATTAATTAAACTTAAATTATAGGCTGCATTTTTAATTTGTTTCTAAAATAGAGGTTTTGTGTTTTAACAACTTATTTTTAAACCTTAAAAATATCATTTTGAACAACTTATCACTTTATTACTAATGAATCTAAGTGCAAGATTCCACGTAAAATGTAGTAAACAGTTAATATTGTATTATATTATATAGTAAATATAAAAAATAGTATCTCTAAATAAAATATTAAAATTGAATGATTTCAATGTCCACATAAGTATAGTAACAATTGTTTATTTACTTTCTTTTAATTACTTTCAGAAGGAACATTAATTGTTATCTGAACATTTTACAAATACTTTTATTTATAAGTATTTAATAGGTAATTATAAAAGGATTTAAAAAAAAAAAAAAAAAAAAAAAAAAACCTGGTTTAAACCAAAAAAACCTGGTTTTTTGGGTTTTTTCAAATAAACCGGGTTTTTT
This sequence comes from Cheiracanthium punctorium, assembly GCA_038373885.1. Lineage (NCBI taxonomy): Eukaryota > Metazoa > Arthropoda > Arachnida > Araneae > Cheiracanthiidae > Cheiracanthium > Cheiracanthium punctorium. Next base: position 113,079 of record JAWZYV010001861.1, read on the forward strand.
TCCAACCCTGCCCTCAAATACTTCCCTGGTAGTTGTTTATTAGAACAATAGTTTTCTCTAATTAGGATATCAATAATTTTCTCAAATTAGGATATCAATATCCTTAAATATGAATGTAAGCCAAACTGAATCTTTTGCAAAATTTGTCTCCTAAAAGTAGTGAAAAAGTAGCAAAGTAGTGACTACATTTCAAAAGTAGTGTAGCTAACTTCATTTTTCAAAAAGTAGTTAACTACATTTTTCAAAAAGTAGTTGTAGTTCGCTTAAAAAAAAAAAAAAAAGTAGTTTTTCCCACCACTGCCAAAGTTATGGTTCACTAAAACCGAAAAATGCTATGAACATTTCTAAAGGAAGGGGAATTGGGACTAATGAAATGCGTTGACTATAGCCAAAAGTTCACTATATCCAGAGTTCTTTTTTAATTTGTTGAGCTGTGAAACACAATAACTTTATATAAATTTATTTTCATCATTTAAAAAGCATTCTATTGTTTTTTTTTTATTTTAAACAATGTTAAATTTGTGAGCTTGGCAAGTTTTTAAGACACAGTTTTTATTAGCCAAGATTTCAAATGTCTAAAAAGGTACTAGCAGTCCCAATTAGCTGAAATAGTCAATATTTTACTGCATAATCTAAAATTTTGAAGGATAAAGGAGACTGAAAGGAGGAATACATTTTAATTATGTCTCAGTACACACTTTGTGATAAATCCAATAAAATAATTATACTTTAGATAATGAGGTAGTAGCTATAACATTTATAAATAGTTTGTAACTTCCCCAGCTTCATATTCATAATTTATTCAAAAGAAAAGCATGCTTTGATTAAAATACTATAGTTTTGTTAAGCAAAGCACTTGAGGGGTATCTGCTAAAGAGAAGAATGATTCCCTGATTTGCCTGTGTGCCAGTCAAGCAGTTCATTTTTTGAAAGAAAACAATGATTGCATAAATATATACCGTATTGGCCCGAATATAACACAGTATTTTTTGACTGACTATTTCCTGTTAAAAACCTTACTTGTTCTAAATTCAAGACCTGAATGGGTTTTTCTAATTACCTTGATGAAAAATTTCGGGGCCGTGATATATTTGGGCAAATATGGTAATATTTTTGCTATTATTGCTACTGTATGGCCCCTTAATATGTTTAAACATATCTCAGAGCCTTTTTATGATGAAAGGCTGACATGTTATCCATCACTTAATCAATCTATGTGATACATTTTACTGATTGGGAATTCTTTAGTACAAGAGCCATATAAAAATTTAAATTCTATATTTATTCAGATTTAATTCTCTAGAAAAATATAATTGGTGCCATAAAATTCAGGACCTTCTTTTGTATACATAACTATATGATTTATTATATGCCTCTCTATGATCAATATTTAAGGAATAAAAGCATTAGGTCAGTTATTTTGGGACATATATTTATATATACACACATACATGCACACACAAGCAGTGACAAACATGATTTAATAAATTCATCCATATTTACAAGTTAATTCATTTTTAACAAAAGCTCCATACTCTCACAAAATTCTCTCTTTCTGTGTGTGTCTGTTAAACACCTCTTCTTTATTAGCAATTAGAGTAACTGTTACATGATTTTGACATTATTTATGCATCATTTTGTTACTCCAGACATTTAATATCTGAATGAATCAAAAATAACCTACAAAGCATTTAATCCACCAACAGACATTCAAGAGTTACTGTATTAACAAAAATTAAACATTCAATAAACTTGAATGTTACTTTTTTAGTTACCTTAAAGCCATTAGATTTTGCACCATTTCTTTTCCGAGATAATGATCAATACGGTAAATTTCTTCCTCTTTAAACAAGGATGCAAGATGCTCAGAAAGCTCAGCAGATGAGGCACTGTCCCTTCCAAATGGTTTTTCAATAATTATACGAGTCCAGCCCCTAAAATTTTAGAATGATATATTTTTTATGTGCTACACATTATAAAAGCTAAAAATTCTTATCTTTTTATACTTCTTTACCATAAAAGTGTTCAATTTTTTCCCCAACTAAAACCCATAATGATGTATGAAAAAAGTATTTTAATTATTCTTACTGGGAAAATATACTTAAAATTTTGTTGGGACCTGAAATCAGCACTATAGATAGTTATTTATTTTCTGGTAATTTAAAAGTTTTTCTTGAATGATGATAAATACTGCTACTCTCATTGGAATGACCTAAATGAATTTCATGACTAAAACAACTTCGAAAGAAAAAATGAAGGTATTAGCCTATACCCCCTTTAAAAAAGATAAAATGTGTCCCAAGTTGAATTTTGGTGACAAAAAGTAAAAAACTTTTTAAAAAGATATGACCTTCTCATAATAGCTACATTTGAGATTTAAATATAGTAAAGCCAGAATTAAATGCATCTTTTATTGAGCAGATACTTGTCTCTAAAGAATTTTTCCAATTTTTATAATGGCCTGGTCTGTTAAATTGCATCTTTATTGAAAGAACATTTGTGTTTCATGGAAAACTGTTTCAATCCCTTGCAATTTTTTTAAGACAGATTTTACTATACTTAAATATTTCTAATCAATACAAAGTTGCACCAGATAACGAGCTATAATGATAAATCAAAAGTTCAGTCACATATAAGCAACTTGGTTATCAGCTAAACATTAAAATATTTAATTGTAAGCTAACAATATACAGACAATTCCTAGCTATAGCAAGCAACATTAGTCCCAAGTTCTTAGATAAGGGGTTCAATTTTGTATTCAGTAAAGTCTATCATTAAAAATTAAGTCACTAAAATTGCAATTATATGTTTTTAAAATTTAAAATTAATGTTTAATAGTAAGAGGGGAGAAAATACATACTTCTTTGACATACATTGTAGTTTAATATTTTTTGTGACAACTGAGAATACTGTAGGTGGCAATGCTAAATAAAACAGCCTGTTAGAAGATGATGAATTTTCTAAAGATTCTATTTCTTTATTTAACTTAGCAAAATCAGCTTCATTTTCATATGTACCACTGACATAATGATTAAAACTGAAAAAAGTTTTGAACTGTTCTTCTTGACCATCTTTGACCTGAAATATTAAGAAAGAAATACTTCAACAAAATGTAATATCACATAGTACCTCTGGTTTTATACTTTGACAGGTCAAAATTAATTACATATAAAATAGTGGTAGGCTTCTAAAGTCTTCAATTACAAGCAACAGCGAAAAAGTTTTCAAATATCTAGTTGTATTAATATTTTTTATTCAATTCTTATTTATAAAATAGAAATTTATTTTTATTAAATTCCTATTATATTAATGCTATACTCTATTACTATTAAACTGAAGTTTAAAACGGTTGTCCTGTCCAAGTAAAAGAAATGCTGTTATCTATGTGCAACAAAGTTCTGTATTGAAGGGGTGGGGGGAAATGTTTTCAGTTATTCTGCATTTCACCAAGTCACAGAAACTATAGTTACATTATACAATACCCGAAGAAAAAATCCAAGGCAAATAGAGATTTTTAATTCTAAATGGCATGCAAGCAAAGAAACTGTTTTACTTTCGTAAATGTTCTTTTTTATTGTTCATAGTAATTTTCCTATTAAAAGGTCATCTACATATTAAAACAGAATCCAAGTTTGGGAAGTTTAATGATGACCCTGTGTAAAATAACTGATTAAAAATGGTAATAAATTAGATACATTACAATTTATGCATGTCTTAATAACTTAGCTTGAACAATCAAACTATTTACTCTATTATACAAAACTTCCTTTCAGGGATGTAACCAGGGGCTGGTTTTTGTCTTCCTTCTTCCTGAAAATTTTCATAAAATAGTCTTTTGTGAGAAGTTTTACTTTTTTCACTTTATCTTATTTTAGTATTTTATCAATTAGTTTAATTATGTTTTTTCCACTTTATGTACTTCTCTCCACCATGAAATATTTTTCTTTCTATATACATGTTCTATTTATATGTAACTGATATATATAATTCCAGGAATTATTTTGTTTTAATATGTGTATAATTTTAGTTCAGTATAATATTAGTCTAATAGTATTCGAACTGCTTGACAAATTCTACTTGAGACATTAAAGTACTATGCCAGAGTTGTCCTATTTCATACGGGGTGGGAAAAAACCATTTTGTCATTATGTCCAGTTTCCATTTGTAAACTAGAAATACTCAGTAATTAAATATTTTGGTTGTCTTATTAATTTTTAAGCAAAAATACAGAGACTGCTGTTTCTTTCCCTCTACATACATGCACACTTATTGTTTAGGAAAACAATTGTAAAAATATTAATTGATTCTTGCTTGACTATGGCAATTCTGAATTTTCGGTTTTGTTAATTTTTACTATAACTGATGTTATTGAAGGCTGTCTTGTTGTACATTCAGACTGAGAATAGGATGTAGATGGTGTAGGGCTGAAGTTCATTAAACTTGATACATCTGATATACTTTCATAAGAATCTTGTTCACACTTTCGTCTTTTGGGACATTTTTCAAAATGGTTTCATATTTTACGTGCTTTAGCACTAATGCTACTAGCAGCACATTTAACACTTTACAACACATTCCAACAATTTTACCATTTTTTGTTATTTCTTCCGAAAGTCTTGTTGGAATCTTTGGAATCTTTTTCTATCACATTTATCTGGAATTGTACACATCTTTGCTTTTTTTTTTTTTTTTTAATAAATAAATCCAACGCTAAATATACTAAAACATTAATTCCACCACTGATGAAACTCACTGACTTAGAGAAGAACATAATTTTTTCCACACTTAACTATACTAAATGAAACATCCAACTGCTCTGCTCAACTCAGTATGAGAAAAAAAGCAGAGAAGTTATAAGTTCACTTTTTAGTTTTGGTTCAGATTTTTTAGTTTTTGTTCCTATTTTCAGTTTTATGCTCTAATTCAGTCTTGGAAAAAAACTTATTGTGACTGTAGTATGTAGTATACAATTGGCTCTTAAATGAAAGTAATTTTTTAGTTAATGTTCCTTTAGTTTTAGTTCAGAATTTTTGTATTTATTCCAGTTTTTATTCTGATTCAGGTTTGAAGCAGAACTGATTTTAGTATACATCAAGTAATTTTCAAATGAAGATTAAATGAAGGAATTTTTCATCTCCAATAAAGGTTTTAGAAGTATAATTAATTTAAAAGTACAACTGTGAAAGTGCTTATATTTTTTGCAGTACCATGTTGTTACATGGTATATAAAAATTAAAGTCTAAAAACAAAAATGAAATTATTCTATTTCATTTTTTCAATAAAAAATACTTCCATTTATGCTATATCAAAGAAACCCTTTTTTTTTGTGTGTGTACAGTGCAATAAAATTAATCATTATTTAATAACTAATTTATTATTTTATTTTGTTAAGTTTAATTTTTCAGCAAAGTACTCCGTAAAATTGATTGCTTTACTATGTAGTTTATCATTTTTTATGAACTTATTAGGTTATATATATGATTCATATGTGATGACTTTTAATGAATAATTGAAAAAATATATTCTTATTTTTGTTAAAATGTTATATTAATATTTTTGTTAAAATTAGGAACACAGTTTTTTTTTTCCATGATAACAAAACATGCATCATAATAATACTCTAATTCAATGAGTTACTTTGTTCATTTCTTTCAATTTTGTCCAATTTTGTACAGCATCTTGGACTTTTTACAAAAAAGTGGACAAAATATCAACCCTGTATTTTGCCCACCATTAACTTAAAATAATCAATAATCTAACTTTCTATGATCAGAATTTTTCAACTAACTTCTAATAATCAATAATCTCTTATTACTTTCATAGACTTATTACTTTCATAGATCTGCAGACTTAGATAGATCACACCTCTTTGTGTCTGTTTTATTGCATCATGTATATTTTTGTTATGAGAGCCATTATGTCAATCATTTCTGTATGACCTTAGTATATACAGTCAAACTTCTCTAAATGGTCACCCCTCAAAAGAGGCAAAGATTTTCAAGTACCAAATAAAAGGAACCTAGAAATAACATGATACATAAGTACCCCTATTTGGTGCCCATACCTCACCTCAGCAGATGGACAGCACCAAATACTCAAGCATATAATGGCTGACCTCTCTTAGTGACCAGTTTTGTTAATGGGAATGTCCTAGACTGTCATACATTTATCGTTAGAAAAACATAATTTTCTCCCAAACCCAATGACTAATCATTTCAGATTCTTTTCAAGGGTATGCTGGATCTAGAGAATACCAAAAATAAATTCATTGGATGAAGTCAAAAAGTATTATTGCTAGTATGGAACAATTATCACCATAAACTTATATTGAGACATCTGCAATAGAGATGAGTTCGGGCTCATTTTTTGAAGCCCGAGCCCGGGCAATGTTATTAAAGTTGGAGCCCGAGCCCGAAATTTCAGCTAAAGACAAATAAAATTAACTACTTCATTAAGAGGATACAATAAATTTTGGAGCTTCACACACCTTCTAGTCCCCCGTGCCGCTATTTTTTGAAATAAGTACGTCTATTTATCCCATGAATCACTTTTTAAAATCTGTTTCAAGGAGTATGTTCAACAAAGAAGAAATTTTTCACGAGCCCGAGCCCGAACGCAATCGTGAATTACAGAGCCCGAGCCCGAGTCGGGCCCGGGCTCGGGCTGAGCCCGTCTCATCTCTAATCTGCAAGGCATAAATAATGCTCTAGGATTATTATTTAACATTTCAGTTTTAACCCAAGTTTATTCCATCTATATTTGCACTACCATCATACCCATGACCCTCACAGTTTTTAAAATCTAAAATCAGTTTTCTCCAATTTCTTTCAACACTGCTAATGGTCAAAAATTCTCCAATAGTCCCAATATTAAATCTAATGTGCATACCCTTTTGACTAATACAAAATTATTGCATTTATATATATATATATTTTTTTCATTAAAACAAAATTCTGATGAGTTTTAAAGTAAAAATTCAGCTCATTCTAATGTATATTAAGGTGTACTGTAAATTTGTATCCCTTCCTAGTAATCAAAAAATTAAGACCTATCTGTGCTAAGAAAAAATATACATACTCTTATTTTTTGCATAACTGTCAGTAATTAAATGAAATATAAATAACAAGTTTTTTAAGCGTGGTCATGAAAGTAATATTTGTAAAAAAAAAAAAAAAAGTCAAATATATCTATACATACCTGCGTATATGGCTTAGACCTGTTTCTTAAATCCTCAACTGTAAGATTACTTCGGGCATAACCAATAAATTTAGTCTTTTTAGGAAGTAAATCATCACGGTATAAAGCCCTGTAAAGATATTAAATTAACATGTATTAACAATTTATTAGGTAGCCTAAATGACTAGTCTGCACAGATAACATTTCTTTTCCATTAGGTAAACACACAAAATTATACAAACATTTTCATTCACAAAAATGTCATTTTATTAAACACTTCATTAATCTTTAAAATCTAATGAGAATAACTGACATCTAAGAATCAAGAAGTAAACTTTGAAGACTTTGACATCCTTTTGAATGCACTTGAGTTTCCATGACACTGTCTCATTCATGATTGGATCAATCTAATAGAGTATTACCCAAAATTGTTAATTAATGACACTTTGATAATCCTCAGAATTTCAACTTGTGGTACAGCCGTGGTTTTGTTTTTGCTGCACAAAAGCAACTACTTATTAAAAAAAGAAATAAAAGAAAACAGTGAGGGAAGGCTTATGTATCACCCATTTTTTACTTAACATGATCATTTAGACTAGACATGCTTTTATTGCTAATACTAGCTGCGTACCCGTTCTCCGCACGGTAGGGAACGAAACTTTTTCTTACATCTATAATTCGAATTGATTCCAGTGATTTGGAATCTAAAAATAAGCAAAATGATTTGACTCTTGGCGTAAAGTTACTCATTAGTTATTCACAAAGTTAGTATAAGTACTGACCTGAGACCATTCTTAATATTATGACACAAAAACTATGTCTGTGTCATTCGCAATCAGAAAAAGTAAAGCGTGACGGTTTGCAGCGAAAATTCCTAACTTTCAAAATATCTCATTTCTACATCATAATCTTTTTTAGATTTAAGTTATACCACCTTAGATACTACATGATGTGGAGAACCGTTTCATTTTATAGTAAAATAGTTGTGTACCCGCTCTTCGCAAGGGAAGAACAGAACATTCTCCCAAAATGTGATCATAACTACTTGTGACAAAACAGAATCTCCAAGGAAAAAAAAGGTTCTGTTACAGTCTTTTCTGTTGAAACTACCACGGGATATATTAACGCGACATAGAATTACTTAATGTTTAGTTAGCTGTGATGTAAGATGGTTGTTGAAAAAGGAGTAGAACACTTAGTTTCACAAAATATTTATTAATGCGGTACATTGTGCTTTGATCAATATTGGCCCTAGCATATCTACTAACTATTACTTATACTATCTTTTACTGATACCAATACAATATATTTTCGTTTTTAAATCGTTAATGTTTAATTTCAAGAAACGGCTTAGATATTTGCCACGAATGTAGTCTTTTATTCTTTGGTGACTTTTATAATTTACGCATTAGTATAAACGATAATCATTTTACTTTATGGTTGGCACTAAAACAGCTCTCCATACATTTGTATGAATAATTCTTGTCAGATTGGCATATTTAGCACCAGGGCCCTATTATCTCATGGGCAAATCGCGACTTTGCCCAGTGCCCCAGGCTCCAAATGGCCCCCAATTTGAAATGTTAATCTGAAATATTTTTTATAACAAAATTTTATGAAAAATAAAACAAATTTCATAGATGGAGGCCTCCAAATTCATCAATGCCCGGTGTCCCTGTTTGTCATAATCAGGCCCTGTTTAGCACCGCAAAATATTTCTAGCGATTCAAAAACGTGTCCCGTTTAAATTCCCAATTGAAAATAATGCTGGATAATTCACTGGTGAAAATACAGCATTCAATTCTTTTTCTGGCAACGTAAAGTAAAATATGGAATTATTTCATGCCTTGTGTATGTTTTGCTTGTGAATCCATTTTCTGATTGAGTTTCGAAAGGGGTTTTAAACTCGTGACACCAAAATGACGCACTTTTCACATGCAAAAACCCAGTTATTTTAAAGTAATTTTATTTATTTTTTTCAACTGGCAATTTTAATCATTGTTACTGTATCCAGGACAACCAAACCACAAGATATCAAACCGAAATTTGTAAGCAGCTGCTACTGAAATGAAAATCCTTCTTCACTTAAAAATTTGTAAAAATTCTCCTAATTTATATTTTTCCTCCGTTCTACTTTTAAAAGTGGACGAATTGTGTGCTCCATCTTTTTCCGAAATATAAAAAAGTTATGACAGATAGAATTCAAGATGCAGCAGTTTTAAAAATATTTTACGAAAGTCAGCATCAAATTAAATTTTATTTGAAAAATTCCCAAAAATCTGCAAATTATGTTACACAGTCCGAACAAACAGTTTTTAAAAGAAAATTTTCTCCTCTATACGATGATGTAAATATCATTTTCTTGCGAGTGCAATTACCGGCGTTATTATGTATTATGCAAGAAAAATCGCTAAAAATCTGACAAAACATAAAATAAAACATTTTCTAATTCTAATTGCGAAAAAAATCGCTTCAAGGTGTGTCGAGACCAGTCTTGGAGAATTTCCGTACAAAATTTGGTAGGTCTACGATCACCCGTTTCGGAGCTACGCGAGACACAGACAGACAGACAGACAAACTAACGGACAGTTTACACATTGCTTTATTTATATAGATTTATTTTATGAAGAAAGCAATTACTTCAAACAATAGATATTTAAAAAAGTGCCCAAAAATTGCACTCGTATCTTTCTTGAAAACAATTTTTTTTTTTAATCCAGTATGCAAGATGATTTTTAGTACAACAAACCAATTTTCTTATAAAATCTCAACAGTTTCAAAGACTATTTTTTTTACTTTATTTTGAAATTTTTTTCAATTTACACTGCTCACTTATCTCTAAAGATTTAAACAACGTAACCACCTTTTTGGGACACCCTGTATGTGTACATATATATATATTAGGGTGATTCATAAAATTCAAGTTTTTATTTTTTTGACTCTCAACCCATATCATTCTATCTACTAAAATATGAATTGGTTATTAATTTCAGAATTTTTTATTGATATTTAGGGGTCGCTACCAACTCTCAAAGTTTAAAAATTAACTGCAATAACACCCTTTTGGGTCTACGCGTTTCCTGCTCTTCTCTACTTCCGGCCACCCCTATATCAAGCAAGTACCAATAAATTGAGCACCTCCCACTGCAGGAGGGGGGGGAGAAAAAAGAAAAAAAGACATTTTATGCGTATGACATTCCCCAGCTTTAGTTAGCTGGACTGATATTTACAACATAAATAATCCTGCTTCTTACCCAGAGATAAAATCATTGAAATCCAAAGTGGTTGTGTTCGCTCGTGATGAAATATGGTTAATCGGACACACTTGCTCAGAATTAGTGCAAACAAGATTACCCTCAGTGCAAGAAGTAATGAGTTTATTTTTTCACTATAAAAATGTAATGAAAAAAGTAAATCGAGAATAAGCGTCATTAACTGCTGGTGGTGTGATGGCAATATGGGAAAAAGCAAGTATTCCCACAAAAGGAAAAGCAACATGTTATCACAAAAATACTCAAATATTTCAAGGAATGGCAGAATTTTTAAAAAAAATAAATAAAATAAGGCAAAGCATTCAGCAACAATCAAAGAAAAAGAAAACAAGTGGCAATCAAATTTAAATGTTCTGTTTGATATAGCTCACTCTAATGCTCTAAATATAATGAATATTGACGAAGATAAGCAATTTCTTTTGAACCAAAGAAAAATGAACCGTCTTGGACGAATCGGTAAGATTGATAAACAGTATGCTAGAAAACTTGATAAACAATTATAAAATGAAGTTAAGTTGGAAAAAATGAAAGAAAAAGAAAAAGAAGCAATAAATAGACTAACTGAGAAATACGATTTATTGTCATCTTCAGCTACTTCTTCTACAGAGGACAGGAGTGATAGTGACATGAGTCAAAGTCGTCCTAATTCTCCGAAGCCAGGACCTTCTTCAAGCAAAGATTTTTCGATACCAAGGAAACGAGGCCGAAAAGCAATCCTAGATTCTAATTTAGCAACTAGTCTCGATGTCGCTAAATTGAGCGACCGGAAAGCAACTGTTGTTTTGACATCTACACTCAAAAGTCTAGGCTGTAATGTATCAGAATACAACGTAAGCCATTCCTCTATACGTTGCCAAAGAATGAATAATAGACTGCAGCTTGCTGAATCAATAAAATCTGATTTCGAACCCCAAACTACACTAACTGTGCACTGGGATGGAAAAATGCTCGAGGACATAGCAGGGCATGAAGTAGTAGATCGTCTACCAATCTTGGTATCTGGAAAAGGAGTGGACCTGCTCTTGGCCGTTGCTAAGCTTCCAGATGGCAAAGGAGAAACCATGGCGTCTGCTATTTTCGAGACAATTTATCATGGAACTTACGTGATAAAATAAGATGTATGTGCTTCGACACAACGGCATCTAATACTGGGCGAATAAACGGAGCCTGTATTCTTTTGGAACAAAAAATGCAAAAAGAATTGATTTGGCTCCCTTGTCGGCATCACATCTTAGAAATCGTACTGGAAGCTGTCGTAGTATCAGCTATTGGACCATCCAGCGGTCCTGAAATTATAATTTTCAAAAAAATTTAAGAGCCGTTGGACAAAAATAAATCAGGAAGACTTCAAAACTGCAATTTTTGAACCATCTACTTGAAATTGCGTTCAAACTGCTGCGACCGATATAATTACTTTTGCTCAGAATCAACTACAACAATTTCAGCCTCGTGACGATTACAGGGAGCTCCTTCATTTAATCATTATCTTTTTAGGAGGGATTCCTGAAAGCGGTATTTCATTCAAAGCCCCTTCTGGAATGCATAGTGCACGTTGGATGGCGAAAGCTGTATATGCATTGAAAATGTTTCTATTTAAGCACCAGCTTAAGATCACAATTAAAGAAGCTAAGGCCATTACGGATATCTGCATATTTGTTGTACTTGTCTATGCAAAATACTGGTTTACAGCGCCAGTGGCTTATATGGCACCTGAAAATGACCTGAAGATTTTGAAGGACATAGTTGAGTTTGAAAAACATGATACAGTTTTAGCCAAAGTCGCCGGGAAAAAGATGTTGGGTCATCTTTGGTATCTTTCTGAAGAACTGGTTGCTCTAGCTTTTTTTGATAAGCGAATTTCTAATGAAACAAAACGCAGAATGATTTTAGCACTGAATAACGAAAGTTCGGAAAACAGTCCTAAAAAGGCATCTTTGAGGTATGATGCAATCAAAAATCAAAATATCGAAGATTTCGTTACAACAAATACAATGAAATTTTTCAACACGACTGGTATTTCATGCGAGTTCATACAAAAAGATCCTGAGCTGTGGGAAGAAGAAGAAAGCTACAGGTCAGCTAAAGAAATTGTACAAAACATGAGAGTCGTTAATGATATAGCTGAACGAAGTGTTGCTTTGATGGAAGAATACAACAAATTACATACAAATGATGAGGAGCAGAAGCAGTACTTGATGTTGTTAGTTAAGAATTATAGACAGAAAAATCCCAACGTCAATAAGTCAAATTTTATATAGCATTTTTTCTTTCTTTCTACTTCGAGGTTTCAACACTGTTATTTAGTATTTTCATTCATAAAACTGTATTCTGATTGTAATAAAATTATTTACTTAAAAATTTATCGTTTTTGCTTCATTTCTCATATTTCAAAATTCGGTAGCGACCCTTAAATATCAATTAAAATTTTTTAAAAAAATACTGGTATGTTTTCTAGTGGAATAGACCATTTTTAGGGGTTGAGAGTTAAAAAAAAAAGGGAAAAAAAATTTTTGGGGTCTTTTATGAATCACCCTAATATATATATATATATGTAACATTAGGCATTACAGGATAGTTGTGTTGTGGAACCGGTGGTAAGGCGAGGGTATTGAGGTCTCCTGGCTGACTCGGGACTCTGGCTTAGCGTCGCCATTGTGGAATCCAGGCCGGATGGGTTGCGTCGGCTGATCGTCGCTGGCCGGGAGCACTCTGCGGAAATCCTTGGGCCATAGCGGCCGTCGATGGAAGAGAATGAGATGGACTCAAACTGCAGTTACATAATTTTATTTGACGACTGGGTACATCTTATCTTAGCAGTTGCGTCACGGGGAAATCTGCTCCTGATCTGTTGCAGATCCTTATAAAAGCTTTGGACGTCATGTCACATGACCTCGAACGCGTTGCAACCATTGGCCAAAAGCTAAAACCGGGCAGCGGTTTTCCCAGGGTTTGTTATGAATTTTAAGACGCCTATGTGGCTGGCTGCCGGGACCATCTACAAAGTTACAAAGGAATTGCAAGGGACCGTGTATTAATTGCAGTTTTTGAACGCGGATTTCTTTGTTCCAACTGAATTAAACTGCATAGTTCCAGAAATATGGGATTTTCATAGGCCTCTAAGCCAGAGTCCCGAGTCAGCCAGGAGACCTCAACATCCTCGCCTTACCACCGGTTCCACGACACAACTATCCCGTAACGCCTAATGTTACATACATATATATATATACACACACACACATACATTATATATATATATATATAATGTATGTGTGTGTGTGTATATATATATATATATATTATATATATATATATACACAATGAAGTAGAAAAGAGGGTTCGAGCCCCTCCCATACCCTTAGGGGAGGAGTGAGAGTAACCACAGATAGCACAAAATGCGAAATATATTTTCCAATTTCCAAAATCTATTTAACATGCTGAGTTCAACTTAAACTTACTGAATTGCCTGTACATACATATACACACATATATTGTTTACTTTTTGCACACAATTTCAAATAAATAAATGTTTATTACCAGAGGGTTGGATAGATCTTCTTTTTTGCCAAATCTCCCTGTTAAAAAAAAAAAAAAAAACCATCAATTGCTTTATAAAGTATGAACAAATGTCAAGGCCGTAGCCAAGGAGGGGGTGGGGGTTAACAATCCCTACCTTTCAGGCACATAAATTCTTTTGTAGAAGTGTAATGAAAAACTAGCACATTGAAACATAACGTACTATTTAAAACACCCTCCAAAAATTATTTTCCCGGCAACGGCCCTCACATATGTACATAAAATACAACACTTGCTTATTTTGGATTTATGAGAAATAAGATTTCAAAAAAGTAACCATTACATTGCAATGATTCATATACATATGGCTTTAGAAGAACAGAAAATATCAATTGTATATATGAACACAGTTGTATAAAGAGAGGAAGGAAATCTGCCTTGAACATAGATTAATGCCTGGTAAAGTAACATTAGGAGAAAATTTGACTACATTCTTCATAAAAAGTCCCGAATAGAAGTCCATCCTGAACCACCATCAAACTTCCTCTCTGAACACATGTGAAGTCTTAAGGACATTTAAACAGTGTCTTCTACCCTTTCCCAAGAAGAAAGACTACTTGTAATCAAATATTTATTTTACAGATTTCCCCTCCAAACTCCACACCTACAAACAAAAGTAGGGGAATTTCCATGTGAAAATCCTTTACTTTTAAGTACACCAGCTTGTGTCATAACAAATGACTTTAAAAGAAAATTTGTGAGTTTGCAATAGTAAGTATGGGATATAAAAGAAAAGGGATATAGTACTGGATTTTTCAATTTGATCAAAGAACTATCTTTTAATGCACATTAGCATTATACTCTAAAAAAAAATAATAATAATAATCCTACTGACATGCAGTTACTTTTTATGCCACACATTTTACAAAGTGCAGCATATTTTTAAATAATACTAATATTTTTAAATAATGTCCTTAGCTCCATATACAAAAATTTCAAACCAGTAAGATGAAGACTCTTTAGAAAGTCATATGCATAGTGCCCAAAGCTAATGGTGCCTGAGCCATTAGCTAGGTATACTTCCAGTTGCAAAAATTTTTTAATTATAAAACCTATTAACTCAAACACTTTATTCCTGTAAACATTATGAAATTTAATTTTTTATACGCCCACCAGATCCTGCTAGTTATGTTCAGGAAGTTTTCCTTATAAAATTTAATGCAAAATTTACCAAGTTATGAAGCAGCAAAACATTTTGACTTATCTGACTTTTTACATACTTAAAAATGTCCCATTACGGAAATACTTAAGAGACTGGGCTAAGTAAAATTTAAATTTTGTATTTATTTAATCTCCTGAAAATTTTAATAGATACCATACAATTCTGCATCTTTTCTTTTAATATGTGTATGATCAATATTTAAGAAAAGTCCTAGATCAGTGTTTTTTAAGACATTGTATGTGTAAGGCATATTTTTGGGACAGGGTGTCCCAAAAAGGTGGTAAGACATTTTAATTCTTTATCTAACAGAGATAAGTGTAAGCAATGTAAATTGGAAAGAAATGTTCAAAATAAGATAGAAATAAAGGCTATATTATATATGTATATGTATAAAAAAAATCCTCAAATTAATTTTCAAAAAGTTACACTTTTTAGTTTTGTGTACCATCCCTGTACAGGAAAATTCCCATTTAGTAAAATGTGTCCCCATAAACTAATGAGGTAATGTACAAATTTTCAACCTTTCATCATAAAATGTCTCAGATATCTTATATCAAAGATAGTCAGAGGTTATACATGAATTTGAATGCAAGCGTTTATTTTTCTAAAGCAAAAATGTATTTTTGCTCTTAATTTCTGTACCACCCCTGAACGTGATCATCCGAAAGGATTTGTTCCTTTGGAGAGCCATTGAAAAATGGTTCAGGTCAGAACATATTTATCTTCATACCTCTGAGGCTTTTTAGGATATAATTTTCAAATTTTGTGCATCACCTCACTAGTGCACAAGGCACATTTTACTAACTGGGGATTCTAGCATTTTTAAAAATTAACGAGAGGAACTTTTTCTTAACAGTTTCTTTTTCCCTACCTTATTTTTAATATTTTTTCAATTTACATTAGCCACTTATCTCTAATAGATAAAGATTTAAGTTGTGTTACCATCTTTTGGAAACAGCCTGTATATATTTGTAAAAAACAGTCACTAGTATGTTGAAGATAAAATAAATTATTGCATTTAGGAGGCATAAGAATGATTAAAAATCTCATTGGGAATTATACATAAATTTGAATAAAACTTACAGCCATAATGTACAACCCATAAAGTAACCAGTCTTTTAAGTTTAAATTACAGGGCACTCCCTTAAGGACGGGGAGGGAGGGTTAAAACTGCTGAAAATAAGTGTGTCAATACTGATTTCATTTTAAACGCAAAATTTTAATTAGTAGATTATAACATCACCAAACACACACATACAGAAATTTATTTGTTGATTGCTGGCGCTAACCACATCTTTTAGACCAGCGTTTCCCAACCGGTGGGGCGCACGAACAAGAAAGATAGACAAAGAGCAAGTGATGATGCATGTTTAAAAAATCTTATTAATTCTTATTTTACCGCAAAATCATATCCATTTTCGCTTAAAATATTTATTTTAAACTTACTGATTAACGTTATTTTGTATAAAATAGGCGACTAAATGTCCATTGTTGAAGAATAAAAAACTGAATGTATGCTGAAAAAATGTGAGGTGGGTGAGGGCGCCAGCGTAAGTTAGCCTTTGTTGGAGGGGCCGCAACATAAAAGGTTGGGAACCGCTGCTTTAGACACTGCTTTTTCAGTAATCAGGTGGGGCTGTTTTGAGTTATGACTAAGGTGACCATACGTCCCCAATTTTCGAGGAGAGTCCCCAATTTCTGTGGGTTTTTTTTTTTTTTTTTTTTTTTTTTGCGATACGTCCTCAAAATCTAAAGAAGCAATTGAGGACAATTTTTAATTATTACATTCTTTTTAAATTAGATTACTGTTATTTATTTCATTAATTATAAAATGTCCCCAATTCTGAAACAAAATTGAGGACACGTCCTCAATTCTACGTTTGAAAACATGGTCACCTTAGATGTTATGGATACATAACATCAACCGCAGGGAGGACATTTATTACGTAAAAAAAATTCCCCATTTAATTCCCAATTATTAGTATTACAGTATTTTTACATAACAATAGAACATAAATTAAAAAAAAAAATACTTTACTTGAAATTGATTGCCCCCCCCCAAAAGTTGTACTTCCTATAAAAGAACAGCTAAATTTTTTTGGCGGTGATCAAAAGGAATGAGAATGCGGGACCACTTTTAAATACGAAACAAAATCTCAAAATATGGGATTGTCCCGTATAATACAGGACGATTGGTCACTTTAAAACCCATATACTACCAAATGTACCACAAAATGTCTCCGGTACCACCAAATGTACAACCATGAAAATGAAACTTTTTTTTTTTTCTTGTGTCCGAAACGTATAAACATTATATATATACATATATATATATTTTCTTTGACAGCCAAGTCACTTACAGTCATGTTAGTGTAAATAATGAATGTTCTCTCGTGAATTATTATTTTGAAAAATGCAAACAAACGAAAATGATTAAAACCTGCAGAATAATAAAAAATTATGTCTGTGTATAATACAATCTTGTGATTTAAAAAAAATTATAACAGTAGTGTAGGCACTACAAAGAAGATCAAATCAAGGGCGGATTAAAGGGGGGGGCGGAGGGGCGACCGCCCCTCCCGAGAAAAAAGAAATTAATGTAAAAGATGCTATTTTACTTCCATAAAATGGATGTATACGTCAATCTTCTAACTAATCGCCCCCACCGACAAACTAACCGCCCCCCCCGACAAACTTTCAATAGTCCGCCACTGGATCAACGATCAAGTATTAAATGATCAGGCACAATCACGGTTAGCTGAATAAAAAACAGAAAGCAAAAGTTACAGTAAAAACACGGCTGCTTATTTGGGGGCAAGATTGTATAAAACCTGTCGTAAAAAAAGACGTAGAAAGTCAGAAAACGTAATTTTACTGCTAGTTGGTCCGTGAAGGCAATCTTTTCAGTATTCATGAAGCTATTTGATCTCCTACACATTTTGACCTATGACAGACGGATAATTTCCTCAGGCAGGGTCGCTGTTTGGGTGGGGGGGGGGGGGGGGAATACCGATCCATAGTATAGGGGTCCAGGTTTCGAGGGGGGAGGCGTCAGATCTCGAAGCTGTTCTAAAAATCTAATTTCATAGAAAAAATTTATTTTAGTATATTTTAATTTCTGAAAAAATATAACTTGCCGGAAATTTTCTTTAAGACTAAATTTATTCCTTCCCTCGACGGGGGTTAAATGAAAGGCTTGCGTCCCCTCCCCCCAAAAAAATCCTGCAATGCAGTAACTAGAAACAGAACAGAAGAAGGCTGCATTTTCCCCTTAACATTTTTAACCCATTTATGTCTAGCGTCCCTTTTTTGGGACGGCAATATCGCTATCATTTGAAAACGTTATTTATTTTTCCTAGCCTTTATTCGCGAGTATTGAACCTCAATTCCACAAAATATTTTAATATGGCAAGTAGGATGTTGACATTTCAAATTTTATACATAACGATTTTAAATGAAATCATCCCTTGTTCAAAAAGTTGACATCAGAAATTTATCAATTACTTCTGGTGTTATAGCAAAAATCGAAGAAAGTCGCAAAAATATCCAGGCACGAATGGGTTAACAAACCCCAATATTTTAAAACAAACTTCAAATTACTAATTCAAGTTAACAGTGAAACTCCAAAAATTCAATCATAAGCTACTAAAAACTGTAACATTACGTATGTATACAATTTGAAAGTATTCATTTTTGAGTATTTAAGTGTGAGAACAGAAAGAGTAGTGGCGGCGCCATGAAAATAGGCACTAGGGAACCCGGGATTCAAACTGGCCCCGCTCCCCGTTACGGGAAGCGACGGCCCTCTCCGTTGGTTATGGGTGGTGGCCACTACTAAAAGGTCCCAAATGAAATATTATAAATGGCCTCATAGAAACTGTCTGCGAAAGAGTCCAGGTTTCCCATAACGCCACCGATTTTAAAATACGATTTTTTAAGGACGTTATACAGTCAGTTGCCCGCAAAAGAAGACAAGTCTTACCCTTTTCTTAAAATGTACAACACATTCTGCTAAGATGAATGCATTCATATAAAAAAAAGAGAGAGAGAGAGAGAGAAATGCATCGAAATTTTAAATTCCAAAAACCCTTTTAGGCTTTAATGTGACTGTTTCCTGAACGATTCAACACATTTCAAATAAATTATTTGGGGAGGAGATAAATAACTACATGCATAAATTCAACAGAATTAAAGCAATCCTCACCCCTATTATCACGCAACTGGAAATTTCATCTAAACTCGCAATTAACTATATTAAAATAAACGAAATGCTGAATTTGAAAATAAATGAATAAATAATAATTATTACTATAATACCAGCACTTAAATGCAACTGTAAAAAAAGACGCAAATAATCTAAATATTTCATCTTAATTATATCATAGAAATTGTTACAAATGCAGTATGATTTTGTGAAAACCGATTCAAAATACAAAGCATAAGGTAGTTCAAGTTTAGGGAGTTAACCAGTTAAACTACATTATAATACCAATCACCGCGTCAGCCAAAATCGCCACTCTGATAACTGCACGATTTTTCACACATTTTCCCTCCCCTACGAAAGTTTAAAAAATAGTTCGGGGGAAACTGGTTCTTAACGTAGTATTTTAGAAAGAAGTTGATTGCCAGTTTGGCTTCTAGGTAATGTCATGACCTCCAACCTACATATTCGTCGACCTATATCTTAGATTAGTGTGAACTACCGACGGAAATTTCGCGAAAGTAAAAGAAAAACCGCGAACCGTTAAAATTAAATAGAAAACTAATAATTCGACGTTAATTGAGTCTCGGATACAAGGCTCCACGGTAATTTACAAAACAAGCATTCAGTCAATTTCACGGAAACAGATCATTACAGTGAAAGGGAAATTATTTTTTGACCTCAATGGACGACAATTACAGAAAATTACCTTATTTATGTCATAAAATACGTAGCTGTGTTGTTAAGAAACTTGCAAACAGCGTTTATGTGCGTGAGAGGGAGTGCACTTAATTGTACCCAAGCTAACACGTTAACATACTTGTTCTAGATTTTACTATATATTTAACAGATATAATTTTTAAAACGCAAAAAATATATTTAAGAAATGCACAACATTTCAGGCAACTGTTTCTTTACTTTTTATAACCCTGCGACACAAATCCCATCTGCCAAAATATTTTTTAAGTTTTTCAATATAAGTATAATCAAACATGTTACCGGCTGTCTATTTTCGTGGGATTCAATAACGACAAATAAAATATGAAGATCCTGAGACAACTTTAGCGAGCCCTTTCATCGCAACACCTCTGGGAGCAAAGAACAAGCAATTTACAGAAAATCCAGTATTTCAGTGAAGTAAAGTCTGAGAGTTCCTCGAGTTTAACTTTTAATTCTCTAAGATTTTACTAAATTTTTATTTACAGAGAAAACCAACTATCGGGTATTTGCGCAACACTTATGTAAGTTTTTACTGAACAAGTCAGTAAAATTTTATGTGAAAAATTATGCTTTCTTATGTGGAACTTTTTTTAAACTTTAAAACATGATGATTTTTCTATTAATTTCTCATTCAATACTAATTCTTAGGATTTAAATAGTCTCTTCATTGCGAATAAGAACAGTTTCAAATTTATAATTTAAAATAAATATTAAAATATATTTCTTGGAGTATTATTTTTCAATCATTAAAGGTACCAAAAACCTCCACATTTCAAAGTGTTAGACTACAATTTTTTTTTATTTTTTTTTTTAATGTGTCCGAGTTTGAGAAATGTGTTATAGCTTAAGAAAAAGATTTTTTTAAAATCCATCAAAACTTAAAAAAACACTGATAATACACTTTAAAAATAAAATAAATTATATTTAATTTTTTCATTGTGGTTTTTTATTCATTTTTCTGTTGACTGATTAGAGCAAATCCATTTAATGTGTTCCTGTCTGAGATCATTTTTCTCAAGGAAATGTTTCATAACAAAACAACGTGACTGCGAAATAAAAATGATTTTGAGAATACAGGTTCGTGAATTGATAAAACCTCATTCTAGAAATCAACCCGCAGATATTTGAATGCCTACTTAACTTCGTAATCTTTTGTCAAGCAGCTGGTTAACAGGTTAGTGTCTCACATAAATTTTCTACTTATTGTCCTGAAGTAATCTTCAAAATAGTTTATCACTAGATTTCTTATCGTTTGCCCACGTTCATTCAAAACAATGAAATTTTCTTATATTAATATTGCAGGTTCTTTTAGTTTCTCAATGCCATGCTATGGTTTGGCGATTGCAGTAATTACACTGTTCCAGTTCCTAAGAGACAAAAATTACTTCAACGCATATAATAAGCATATAATTTCCAATTCTTTTCTTAGCGAAAGTTAACTGACAGCACGCACACATGCATGCATACATATATGGGCAAAATCAAAGTTAACAGACGAACCTTTAACAAGAAAGAACCAAGGCTTAAGGTACTTTAACGTCCAGTTATTTATGCGTAGATTTGTAGGTGTTGAAAGAGTACAAAATTACCTTTCAAGTAATAAAAATTTCCATTCTCATGTGAAAAACTAGTGTGAAATTTTACACTTTTGAGTATGATGGCGCACGTACCATTTTTGGACAAATGATAATCCCCCCACCCCCGGAAAATGCATAAATTAGTGTGCACAAATGAAACCACATAAATGCTCTTCTTTGTCTGCAATCTTTTTTTTTTTGTCTCTTTTACAATACGAAAAAAAAAAAAAATCCAAAGCTAGAAATAGTGTTTATTCTGAAAAGGCATATCATTAAAGGAAAACTGGGTACTATCGGACGTCTAAGCTTCTATATTTTAAAAAGGTCAATTCTAACATATTACATTAAATACAATACATTATACCTTTTTTTTCTGCGATAAAAATATCAATTCTTTTTTACGCTGCTGTCATTGCATTTTTTATTAATTTTACTTGTGGAGGGTTATATCAGACATGAAAAAAAATGTGCAAGCAGAGGAATACTTATGATTATCCACCAAACAGCTTTTTATTATCAAACAGTATTATTTTCCGAAAAATTATAAAAATACAAATGTAGATATTAAAATTGATTTAATCGATAGGAAGTGGTGTAAATGGTGAAAATTTTAAAAACATCAATCTCTGAAACTTTAACAATTCGTTTTAAAGACAAATGAATTACGACCTTTTTTGGGGAGGAGGGGGGGGGGGGAACTCAAGACTCCCACTTCTGATGCAGTTTAGTTTACCCGAAATGCCCAGCAAAACAAAAGATTTCCATAAAAATGCAATTCTTATCAACATTAATCTGTACCCGATACAAACCGAATATCACAGACCAAAGCATTCATTTTACTATCCGGGCAGTATAAGTAAGTATAAGTAAACTTAAAGAGATTTAAGACTTATGACTTAAATGTTTTTTGCAAGAATAAAAAAAAAAAAACTAATCCTCATTTTCGGGCAAGATATGGCAATCTGAAGTTATCTTCGCATTCCCTCAACAATAGTCAAAATTTGCAATGCATCAACAACACACTGCCGCTTCACTAAACATGGTGATATATCTGAATTTTATTCTTTCACCCAACGCATGGATTTCTTGACAAGAGCTGCTTTTTGCAGCAAATATTAGAAATTTTATTTTATTAGTTTACTTGAGAGAGAAGTTTATTTGATATTCATAGTTAAGTTTGGAACATTGAAAACAATACTGGTAAGAGTTCCAAATATTTTTACAGCTACCAGATGGCAGGGGGAGTGCAAGATCGGGCGCATTACAAATAACGTTGCTGGATTATCACCGATTTTGTTGGTTTTCTGAAAGAAATTAAATACCTGTTGCCGACAAACACCTTAAATTTCATTTATAAAAACTATTTTCCTTTACAGGGTTTCTACAGATTTCACAGCTTTTGCTTCCCTGACATCTATCACGCTCTTCCCTGACTTTAGCGTACTTTCCCGAATTTTGAGTTTCTATTTTTACCATTACATCCTTTAATTAATAATTTTTTATATTTTTTGCCTCTTTTTTACAAATAATAAAATTAATATATACATGAATCTTATTTGACATCACTGGATTCAAACAAAAACCATGTTTGATAATAATTTAGGATAAAATTAAGCATATTTCAACTGCACAAGATATGCTCATAAAACACACATTTTAAAATTACTTATAAGCTTCAATGAGAAAATTAAAATAAAACAATGTCTATACTTAGGTTCAAACAGCAAATATTTTCTTGATTTTACCACAAAATTCAAATTTTCTTGCATTTCCCTGACCTTTCTTCAATTTCTGCTAATTTCCCTGACTTTTTTCCCAAATCCCTGACCAAAACTTACTTCCCTGATATTCCCTGACTTTCCAGGTCTGTAGAAACCTTGCTTTATCAGCAAACAAAATAAATACAAAAGCATAGGCGGCATATATATCAAAAAAGTGGGTGAGGGGGGGTGTCAAAAGAGATGAGATTGGGTGGATAAGTGCGGGATGGAGGCGAAGCTGACTTTTATTGTTTGTAAAATTGGCCTATACTTTTGAATTTTAACGTCACTATTGATTAAATGACCTTTTCTAATTATTGCTTAAAAAACCTTCAGAGGAAAACTCTGGCTAGCTCGTGCTCATTTACCTCACTCGGTTTACGGTTGGTTCGATGGGTTTCTCTCCATCATTTTTCGGTGGGTCATTACTTTGAAAAGTGGAAAGGCAAGGCCACTTTACCTTTGGAAGTGAGAAGGGGGGGGGGGCAGTTGTCCCCTTGCCCTCCGGACGAACTACCTACGTACGAAAGGTTCTTTTGAGACTCAATTATTTGATAATAGGAATGATATTTAATGTATACTGAGCAAACGAAGTTCAACCACAGTGAAGCCCTAATAATACACAATGAACACTGTGTTCCACGTATTAATTTAAATTTTCCCTCACAAAATTGCTTTGACTAGAACTTTTTGAAAGTACTACTACATTTCTTGCAGAATGACTAGCAATTCATGGGAAGATTTGGGTTTAAATTTCCTCTGGGGTTATCTTATCAGAAGTCTGCCTTATTTTGACGGAAAACTTCGCACATCTTGTGATTTGATTGACATAAAATGACATTTCCGCTTCAATCTGATTATTCCCTTTTACAAACAGATACATTATATTTTATTCACAAGGAGTTTTTTTTTTCCCTTGCATTCTGTTTGAACAAAGCCGTCGCGTGATAAAATTGTTACTCTTTAAGATCTAAGTTGTGGATAAAGTGTGAAGGATTATGAAGTACATATTATACTTGAAGAAAAAAAAGTGCAGTAATGCCAGGCAGGCACTTAACAAATTATTTTAATAATCATTTCACGATCAAGGCAAGGTACCTGTTATGTTTGAAAAAAGGCCACAATTTTCTAAAATAATTTGAACGCGGCTTTGTAGTTGTGTTTGGCTTGAAAGATCAGTGTCTAAAAAAGTAAAATTTGTTAACCAGCTTCAACTTATTAAAAAAAAAATGTTTGCTATAAAATCAACTAGTTTGCACACCACATACACATTTCTTTGAAATAAAGTTGAATAGCTAATGAACAGAAACAAATTTTTGCCGACTTGATTTAAGCTTCTGCAATTATATAATTAGGAAATTTAGTCCGTGCGTGAATGAGTCAGAAAGAAAGATTAGATCGTTTAACTTTAATTATTGTGAACATTGACACTGCTTTACGCGATTAGTATACGTATGGTCGGTTGGTCTGACAATAAAACAATTACTGTTTTCTTTTTTACTGTGAAAGATAATGGCACAGTACGAAAGTTTAACAGGAAATTGACGGGAACGAAATATTTTTTTCGCGAAAAAAAAATTTAGTCTTAAACGATGCAAGCGAAAAAAAATTAACGTGTTTGATGTAATCAATTTTTATAAGTTGATAATCTGCTCAAGTTTATACTTTTTATAAAGTGTTTCGAAGTTGCGTTGTCTAAAAAAGATTCGCTTATAGCAACATAGATTTAAAGTAATATTTTTGCATATGCAAAACATCATACTAAATGAACTAATAAGCTAATACGAAGCACTTTAAATATCTTTTTTTTATGTGTTTAAGTTACTTGGGGAGTATAGTTATCAAATTGGAATTTTTTCGATGCGAAAAGTTTCCGTAAATGCCCTCGAAAAAATATCCCATAATTTTTTTAATCCGTCTTTAGGAAAAAGCGTTGGGATACGCTTTTTCTGGAAACATTTGTAGGGAATAGTCCTCCCCCCATCCAGGGGCGTACCCAGGGGGGTGGTCCATGAGGTCCGGACTTCTCCACCTCGAAATTTCAGTTTTTGTTAAAATAATAATGAAGAAGTCTTTTTGTGAGAAATTCTTCCGTTTTCACAGTTTGGATCCCCTGCGAAATTTTTGGACTCTGCCCGAAATTTTTTTTCCGGGTACGTCCCTGCCCCCACCCCCTCCAGCCAAGCGAGAATGTATGAAACTGCATAGTATTCTGTCCGAACTTCAATATTATTTCGTATTAACAGAATTTTTATGTTAAGCGTTTTCGTGATAAACGCATTTTACTGTATTTGATGAACGCACGTGCTTTGCTCTGATAGAAGGATTTGGAGTCCGATTATCACTTCGCTATCAAAAGTATTGCCTAAAAAAAGCATTTATTCTATTTATAAGTGTGCTGAAAGTATTCTGCCTACAATACCAATGTTGACTTTTACAGGGATAAGATTAGGTGGCCTAGAATAAGTTTTCACTGTCATCGTCTTACACTTCACAAAGTGTATTCTTCCTTTTAAAAACCTATAACTAAATTTCAGAGTCTAGTCATAGTGAATCATTAAAAAATACTTACTGAAATACTGGTTGAAAGACACGGCATTTCCTCCCAAGCGCGTCTGTGTTTTAACTCTACCACGTAGCAATTAGGAAGCATGTGAATTAATCGTTTACGGAGAGAATAATCTTTGTTCTTCTCAATCCTAGGATATTTTCCATTTGAAGTCCTGGAAATAATAATTTAACTATTTCACATCCGCGACAGAGGCCCTACCATGGCCGAGTGGATGAGTCACTCAAAATGGTAGACAGCAGAAGTGTGGAGGTTCCGGGTTCGGCCCGTCGCGAGGCTGTCGATCTACTAGTCTCGAGTTTTGGTCGGTTTTCTCCAGATTTAACCTGAATACGCGTTAGAATCCTTAGAAAATCCTCCAACCAGGGAACTCCCCCCCCCATCCTAGGCAGATACCCCTCGTGCAGTTTTGCCTTGATACACACACCATATCCAAGATAGGATATATCATGCAATTATATTTATTAATTATTACTATTATTTTCATTTATTTATTTTAACTATTTTTTCTCTACTATTTAAGTTTCGAAATATGGAAACTGGTAATTATTCACTTTTTTTTTTGGCAACAGTCTGTATTCTTCACTCTGTCTTCATGCCATGCTACCATGCTTCATACTTCGGCCATTTTGCCTCCATTTTTGTTTGAACAGGATAGCCCCGTAGTTACATATTTAGCTTTCTCTGTGCTAAGAAACTACATTGAAATCCTGTTATTTTGTTTTTTATTTTGGTAGTAAGTATTCGATTTGTGGTCCCTGAAGATTATAACTGATACTTACTACCCTTGTTCATTCCTTACAATTCTACTTCATTTTCCAATTTTACTACTTGATCGGATTTGCTATTTTGATGGATACATCTGCTATTGCCCTTTAAGGATACCATTTTTACATTCACTGGATATATTAGAATATCGTAACTACAGTGTGAATGATTCCTTGATTCGTAAGTTTATATGTGTGTATTTATAATATATAACTAATAAGTAAATCGCAAAGTATATACTGAAAATGACATACCCCGCATGAAAAAATGTAAGATATTTTTCTTAATACCTTAGTTTTTCTGAAATTGTTCGCTAAAAAGTTAAGTTTCTTTTAGAAAGCTACATTTAACCCATATGCATGCATAGAATTTCAGTTTATACAATGTGTTTGGCCAACCTCGCACTCTTCAGAAAAAAGTGTAGTTTTGCCCTCTCCCCCACAAAAAAAAAAGTACAGTTTTTAGAAATGTCTGCTATGGTTATTCATGTACATTTTCCCATAATAAAATAAATTAACAGCTTTATTTAAATTGCGTTTTTACTTAATTACAATTATCGATTTTAATCTTCTAAAAAGCTACATTTAACCTATTGTGCACGCATTTATGTTTTAAAAACGTTTTTGGTGACCCCCCCCCCCTAAACAAATGTCTAGTTACGGGCCTGAATCTACCCCTCCTAGACGTTTGTTCCTCTAATTTTGAAATACCCTATATATAAAATATACACAGGCTTATAATAAAATTAATAAAAAATAATTACAGAAGGGGGAAAGCCCTCATGTATGAATTAATTAAAAATGTATTAAAATGCATTAAAGCAACAAGCGGCGCAATGCATTTAGGAAAAAAATCTGTGCATAATGTATAAACCTTTGTACCAAATAACGTGCTGAACTGCTGCTAAGTTTTTAGAGATAAAATAACATTTAGTTTATGGTAGATCTGGAATAATGTTTCTTTACACAAATAAGCGGAAAACTCACTTACAATCACTATAGTATTTGTAATTGTAATAATCATAAATTTAACTTAAAATTCGAGGTGTCTTTCCCCCCCCCCCCGCAAGCATACAATAGTTTTTACCGGTGAAAATTGACGTCATAATGTACATTTGATCGTAAAAAAAAAAAAAAAATATGGCATGTGACACTTCTTGAAATGTTTCTTGAAATATAAATGATAAAGTTCGGTAAAACTATAAGAGTCGGATTCGCGGGCAAAATTGATTTTAGAGCAAAAACCAGTTTGAACTTATAAGATAATCTTAAAAACAAATATATTACAATTATAGTCGGATTTATTTTAAATTTAGGTTCAAGTTACACTACCGTTCAAGGAGAGCTATTTTACCCCTCAATATCACCGTACGACACTAATGATTTTCTTACTATAAATACAGTTATCACCACGTGAGAATGTCAAATTAAACACGTGCAAGCAAGAAATACTCACTTTCACGCGCATAACACTCGCACCGGGAGATGGAGAACTTGAATGTTGAAAGCTTTTAAAACAGATAACTATATCGGCTCATGATAATGTTTTGGTTGGCTGAGAAACACGTGACATTCATAACCGTGACAGAATAGATTAGAATGATTATAAAACCATATCGGTGACCGAATCAACTTTTACTTTTTAGAACCAATATATGGAGATTAGACCATACATTTATTTTAGCACGTTGAAGATACTGATTCCTGCACTCAAGGTCGTACCCAGGGGGGTCGTCCTATGGGTCCGGACCCCCCCCCCCCGAAATTTTCACATTATATATATATTTATATGTGTGTGAGAGTATATTTATATAATAATATGATGATATACAATAAGTCAGACCCCCCCTGAAATGTTGGACCCCCTCCGAAATTATTTTCTGGGTACGGCCCTGACTGCACTACCTGGGAGTTTGCTTGCTAGAGGAAAACTGCTCACGTCATCAAATTAGATTTTTAAAGCTAATTGCATCTTTTCCGGAGTTCCTCCACAATTCAGTTCCTCATCATAGGGAGTAATGAATATTGGGACCCCCCTCAGAAACTGCTAACGACCGCCGAGAGGACTTCAAAACCACCGGTTCTACGTGCACATACTCAGGGAGTTACAATCTCTTGCATAAGAGTGGTGTACTATTTTATGGCCTCTACTCAATTCATCTTAAAAATTATATTTTTATAGACTTGGATAGCATGGGAGAAGTACAATGATTTAAGTACCTGACACATTCCCATGCAACAGTCTGAAATAATTACATTCACAACAGTATTGCAAAGTAATGCATACGGACGCAGAAAGGCAGATTCGAAATTCATTAAAAGGAAAATGGCTGAAGGTTGGTTTAGTAACGTAGACTTCCTTCCGTAGAGACTTACACGTTAATTTCCCAATAAAAAATAAAAATAAACGGAAAAAATAGACAGCAGAAAAGAACAATATCGCTTCCTGGTTTCAAGGCCATGCATCCGCACAGGTTATTTTTGCAGGGACGCACGATATCTTTCATTACGAATTACGTCAAATTAAAAGTCACCGAGCGGCATTATTTACAATACTAATTGACTTGACATACTACTAAGGTATAGAAATTACTCATAATATAGACTTAAATACGTCCTTCAGGGTGGCGACGAGGTTTTAGATCTATACAAGCAGTAAACTGCATTAACTTTTTTTTTTTTCCCCCTTTGGAGACAGAAGTGCTGAATTAGACATGTCTCCTGGTTTTCGGGACCCAGTAAATTGAATACTGGATCCGAAAAAACAAGATTTTTTAAGCCCTGATGCCAGGTCATAAATACTATTTTACAGAAATTTTGGGGAAAAAACTTTTTTCGATGTATGTACGTTTTTCTAGACAGAACTGCACCACTGTGTTATACACGAGTGTTAAGATATTTGTTATTAAGGGGTTAGGGGTAGTCAGAGGCGTGAAAAAATGCCATTTTTTATTAATTTTTTTTTTACTAGTAATTAAGTTTATTTCACATAAGTAAAAACATAGTATCATTTCATCATACTTTAACATTACTTCACTTAAATTAAAAAAAAAATAATTATTATTTTACAAGTTATGGCGGTCTAAGTTGAACAGGTTTTAATAATGGGTCCTTGCGGTGACCATTACAGCTCCTTGGAGATTCATCTAAAATCAATGAAACAAAAAAGATTATTTTTATGATAGATAGATAATCTTGTGCCTGATCGAAGCTTTTTTTTTTTTTTTTTTTTCAAAATTAACAAAATGGCGGTCTCTGAAATTTTTTTTGCAGATTTTCGGGAAAAAACCAACAATTAATTGTTTATAAAAAATCGAAGTTTAAAAAAAAAATCCTTCGATCAGGCACTAGCTTTTTATGTTTTCTAAAAGCTGTATAAGTTTCATTCAAATCTATCGAGCGGTTTTTGAGTTACAGTGGTCACCAGTTCAAAAAACATAGTTTTGAGAAAAACGCATTTAAAGTTTTACAGTCGATTGATGTACAGTAATACGAATAATTTCAATATTTACACTGAGTCATCTATTCCTGGACCATATAAGAGTTCTTCAGCCGTTGTAGAACTTGGCATATTTTCCACACTAATTGGTTGAAGCTCTCATTATTATTTTGATTAAATCCACCTACAAATCTTGAAAGAAAATTTTCATTACTAAGATCTTCATAAATAGGCTTGATTGCTTTTAAAACTTCAGGAGGTAAGGGAGAATTATGCCGCTAGCTAATTGTTCTCTGAAATATTAGACCGCTCGAGAGCCTTTTATTCTTCGCTAAATAACTCGAAAGATATTTGTCGGATTCACTTCAAACTTTCAGAGAATATTTTTAAGATACTATACTTTAAGAAAATACAAAATCAATTTTTTGAAAATTCTGACTACCCCTAACCCCTTAAAGCAGCTCTTCATTCTGTACAACCTGAAGGGTATTAAAAGTATTTTTTTTTTTTTTCAAGAAATCCAATTCAAAAAGACCCATTGGGTGTTCTTGATAAGCCTACAGGACGAAGCTTCCTGTAGGCTTATCTTCTATCCTGTAGACTTATCTTCTATCCTATCTTAGGCCTATCTAGCTAGAAATTTAATGAAGAATGTTTTGACACTAACAGAAATATCAGTCTTAAACAATAAAAGTGAGTAATGTAATAGGGAAACTTTACAGTTGATGTTCATCAGTCTCAAAAAGAAAGTTTTTTTTTTGTTTTGTTTTCTTTTTTAACTGTGTAAAAATGAAAAATAATCCTAATCTGGCAACTTATATCTGAAAAGTAATTTGTATTGGAAAAGCATATAGACCAAGATGTAATTTCTTGCATGGAAAAAAAAATCTGATCTTTCAGTTTTATTTAAATTTTAACTTGCTCGCTATCTATCTTTCCCTAGACTAAACATTTGAAACTTCACACAAACTCTGCACAGCCAGATTCCTGGTCTGGAATAGGGTCAATTGCTGTGCGAGACGAGAAAACCCTATTTTTCGTCTCAAGTCCATCCCTAGTTTAGAATACCAAGCGACATTATTTACAATGCTAATTGATTTGCCATACTACTAAGCCATAGAAATTACTTCTTATAACCAAGATTGGCTCCAAAATAGCTGGCGCCCCGGGAAAGCTAACTTTTGGCGCCCTTTTCAAATAAGTCTAAGCTCATAACAAGCCCTTTATTAAGAAGAACCCGAGGAAATAGGAAATACTTGGCTGGTACAATGTTAAGTCTATGGGAGTATAACTCGCTTTTAACGAGTAAAGCCCAATTATATCGAGGAATGTTTTCGCAATTTATAAAATTTCCATTGACTTGATGACTTCCCCCTCGGAAGCTCGGGAAATCTTTTCCTATAAAAGATGTTTTAACATTCCGAAGTCAATAAAAATAACGATGATAACTGAGAATATGAAGAAGCTACAAACAGTAGCGGACCAGGGGCTTCAGACCCACCCACCCCCAAGAAAAAGAAGAGATTGCTAAAGGGTAATCTTCTGCTTTATTATACTCTTTGGATTGGTAATGAGATTTTTTTCATAAATTAGCTTCCCTCAAAACAATTTTCATTCGTTTAGAGTAAAATTTTGCTTAATTGTACAATTTGTTTGCGTCAAATAAGATTTATTAAAAATTAGCCGTTCTCAAAGGAAATTTCCGAATCCGCCACAACTTAAATAAGAGGCTCCTCTGACCATGCGCAGGTGCGACAGTCTGCCCTCGGCTAAACCATAAAAATAAAAAACAAATCAATTCCCTCCCCTTAAGATGGTGCTCTAACGGCGCCACGGGCAGTTGCCCGAGTTGGCGGAACCTTGTGCCGGCACTGCTTATAATATAGCCTTAAATATGTAGTTTAGCGCGACGGATTTAAAAAAACTGTACCTTTAAAACCCACAGCTTTCGAGAAAAATGCTAGAAAAATGTATGGCGTCATATACGGTGCACGAAAAAAAAAATATTGGAAAGAAGAACGTCGGCGTTTGCCTTAGTTTACATAAAAATCTGGAGTGACTCCACTCGACTTTCCGAACACTTACGATTAAGACCATTACCGAGCATTTAAATAAATTTTAATCGGTGAATAATTCAAACATATATACCAAACTGAAGCTTAATCGAATGCGCCGTTTAAACGCTAGCGCACTTTCAATAATTTCTCCGCATATGCCATAATGTAAAAGAAATGTTTGTCGTAGCCCTGTAGAAAAACTATAAGTCCTATAGACACCAAAATCAATACCAGTCTTACGACGGTGATTTATAACATATATACCCAATTTGAGCTCCATGGAATGGCCCGTTTAGGAGCTATCGTGTTCACTCACATACACACATACATCCATACATCTCGTAAAAATAGCATAAATGAATTCAGAAGCCTTCAAAACGTGTAAATACATCAAAATCTCGAAGTCGAATTTTTTCATGATTACAATACTTTCCTTACATGCAGAGGCGTAGCCAAGGGGGGGGGGGGGTTAGGGGGTCATAACGCCCCCATGAGAAATTTTTGCCATACAAAATGTATATTCTTCACTACATTATCACACACACGTATACATATATATGAGTTGTAGTAGTCGTAACCCCCCCCCCCCATGACAAATTTCTGGCTACGCTCCAGCTTACATGGTACATGTTCGGAAAGTAAAAAGGTGTTCGAAATGCACACAACGCATGCATACTGAAGCACTACGCACCAGAAAGATAAGCAACCCAAGTCAATTTCTGTAATAATCGGGTGTCGATGTGGATAGACAAATGCTTTCAGGTGGTATAAAACTCAATATGCATTTGCACAGTGGACATTTTAAATATCATCCAATGTAAACTTGGAAACTTATTAAATACTTTGGTCGTGTCCCAAAAGGGTAGTAACACGCGTTAATTCTTTATCTATTAAATGTAAGTGGACAATGTAAAATGACAAAATGTTCAAAAAAAAAAAGGTAGGAAAAAAGACAACGTTAAAAAGCATTTCTTCTCGTTAATTAAAAAAAAAATTACACTTTTCAAATTTGTATATGACCCCCCCCCGCACAAAAAAATTCCCAATTAGTAAAATGTGCCCAATACACTAATGAAGTGATGTACACAATTCCAGTCTTCCGCTTTAAAGCGTCTCAGGGATATCTTTAAACAAAGATGACCAGGTGCTATCCATGATTTTGAATGCAAACGTTTATTATTGCTAGTGTGGGGAAAAAAAAGAGTTGTTTCGTAATTTCTGTATGACCCCTGAAACGCGATCGTCCGATGAAAAAAAAAATTTTTTTTCTTTGAGAGCCATTAAAAAAAGTGATTTAAGTCAGCATATAAATATCTTCATATCTGACACTTTTTAGAATATAATTCTCGAGTTTCGCACATCACCTCATTAGTATGTAGGGCACATTTTACTAATCGGAAAATATTTTGTATGGGGGTCGTATTAAAATTAAAAAAGCGTAACCTTTTTAATATTAACGAGGACTTTTTCACGCAGTGTAAACTATTCTTTCTACTTGGTTTTGAGAATTTCATCAGTGGCGTAGCCAAGGGGGAGGGGGGTCATAACCCCCCCCAGAGGAATTTTTTCCCTTACAAAATGTATATTCTTCACTCCCTTATCACATACACATATAGTGGGAGTCTGGGCTCGTTGGACCTAGGGGCACAGTGGACCAGACTCAATTATTTTAGAAATACTATTTTGTTTTACTTCATTTTATTATCAACAAATGCCTCTAGTATAGTTGCACAAATCCTATAAAGAAACCACATGTTACAGTGATAAGGAGCCATTTTTATTTCAGTGAGTTGTATTTTACTGCTGAGTACTGCTACTTTGTTTTCTAAAATTGGTTTAATTAAGATTGGAGCAGTAAACTGAATTTCTGTTATAAGGTATATTTATTGATTTAATAATTGTTTAGTTTAGTTTTTATGATAAAGAAAAAAAACTATATTTTTGAAATTCAAGAATATGGGGTACGTTGGTCCACTCGAGTTGGGGTACATTAGACCATGGTCCATCCTACCCAAAGTAATAAAAAATAACGTTTTAGCCTTCTTTTTTTTTTTAATTACAATCATTACATATTATTATATTTATGTTTCATAGTTACATTAACACTTATACAAAGTTATTCGTTTTAAGTTACTATACATATGCCTGAAGTAAATAACAATATAAAAAAAAAAAAAAAAAACTTTGGAGAATAAAAGTTAAGCAAAAAGGGGGATGCTCTCGAATTATTACTGATACACCTGTTCAGGCAATTTTAGAAGATGAAGCAAATAAAAGAATTGAAAAGAAAAAAAAGACAAGAGTCTGCAGCTTGGTTATTGAAAAAATGAAAACTTAAAAGAATTAGAAGAAATTAATTCTAGTAAGCAGTAGTGAATTTGATTGACTCAAATTATACTGAATCTATTTGACAATGAAATTGTAGATTGTTATGATATAAATAACTACGAAGTAAAAGTTGGTTAATATGTAGTTATAAAATTTGCTACCACGAAAACAATAATTTATTATGTAGGATTAGTGTTTGCAAAACTAGATGAATCGGATTATGAAATTCTGTAATGAAGACAAAAATAATATACAGTGAAACCTGCTAAAGTGACCACCTTGGTAAAGAGACCACCTGTCTAAAGTGACACTTTTATGAAATTTCATTGTAACCCATAAAAAATGTATGGGAAAAATATCCTGTAAAGTGACCACCTTCGAAAACTGTATAGTAACCAGATAATCTGCCAAATTTAAGTTTTTTAACCTGTCAAATGTGACCACTTTCCACTATAAACTGCCTCTTAAATATAAAACACATTCAGATAATATAGAATGCTATATCCGTTTGCAGTTGTTTAACACAAGATTTGATCTCAAAACTAATTCTCTCTTCTGTAACACTTGTTCTCAATAGATGAATAAATTAAAAAGAAAAAAAATTAAGATAAATAAATTAAAAAAGAAAACTTATTTTAGTCTAAATTCTTTTATATTTCTGTTGATGCTAAAATTGATTCAGCGTGGTTTCCAGTAAGAGGTGCTTGGGATGCAGTTAATCACATATTTACAATTACTTTTGAAGAAGTTAATCACACATTTATGAGTACTTCCGATTACCTTTACCTATTCTAAATGTAATACTCTTGCCATTTTAAATCTCCCATCTGTCAATAATGCTATTTAGCTGTTTCTTAATTTACTTTGGTTTTAGCCTTTGTAATGCGTCTGTAGTCTGAATATATTTAATTTTCTTCCTTTCCCACAGGATTACAATAATTTTGTCTAGGCTACAAAAAAGTATATTCTGATCACCCCTGTGGCGAGTCACATTTAAATTTTGCCAAACATGTATAAAGCCTAACATTTCTTTTCATTTTTTCAATCTGGCGATTTATTTGGCGACCGGCCCTTTTAGAACTTTGCTGTTACAGCACAGTCTGTTATCTAAACAATGTGTTCTTGACGTACACTAGTGAAAATTGTATCATGAACTATATTTGTGCAAACATGAAAACAACCCAAACATTACAACTGTACTTTAGTAATATGTCAAGCTGCAAAATGGAAAATTATATTTTTTATTCATTTTTATTGTGACCAAGAAGTATTAAAATACATAGAAACGTAAGTATAAGGAAGTCGCACACAATTTGTATGCAATGTGCATTTTAATGTTTCAGTATTTTACTCCCTACATTCCTCTTTTTTTTCATGGATATTTATTGATTTTGAATTTTAAGCATAAACAAATTTATTAAAGTGCTACCTTTGTAAGGTGACCACCTGTATAAGGTGACCAGTTCTGTCGTTCCCGAGGGTGGTCACATTAGGCAGGTTCCACTGTATTCCAATAGATGTTAGTGAAGCAACAATCCACAAAAATGGCACTCTCCTTATTCTTCCAGAGCCTCGTGTCTGCTCAGTAAGTAGAAGGCTTTCTATTCACAAATCTCGTTCGGCATATCATTTGCCAACTTCAACATATATTAAACTTTATTTTAAATTATTAATGATAAATGCCAAAGATTTAATTTTTTATCAATGTTTACTAAATAACTTTGTTCTAAGAATGGTTGCTTCTTATTTTTTTACAATTCAGGATTTCTTTTAATGATAAAAATTAATTTAACTGGATCTACAAATCCAAAAAAGTAATATGTTTCATTATAAAAAGAAAAAAATTCAGTTACAATATTGAATAATATTTATTCTCAAATATTTCTATAACTAAAAGTTTTGGTATAGCATGGTCTAATGTGCCCCCATAATGAAACAACAATGTGTTCCATAAGGTGGACCAAGGTACCCCAAGGTCCACTCTCCAAGCTTCTTTTGAAAAATAAATGTAAAAAAAGATTATACACAGAATATTTTGAAAAAATCTTGGATGCTGAGGAAAGTGTAATAAGTCTTATGGAAAAAACGAGCTGTATAGTTAATATTTTGATGAGAAAAAATGAAAAGCACAAAAGCGATACACTGTGCCCCAACTCCCCCTACATACATATGAGTTGCAGTAGCCGTACCCCCCGCCCATGAAAAATTTCTGGCTACGCCACTGCCTTTCATCATACATCTCAGAGATATCTTTAAAGAAAGATGATCGGGGACTATACATGATTTTGAATATAAACGTTTATTGCTTGAGTGAAAAAAAAGATTTTCTTTCGTAATTTCTGTGTAGTGGGCAGTGTATTGTTTTTCAATTTACACTACCCGCTTATCTCTAATAGATAAAGAATTAAAGTCCGTTACCACCCTTTTGGGACACCCTGTATATTTGAATTTATAAATTCAGTTTTTTTTTCTTTTTAATAAATCTTAGTAATATGGAGTAAAATGGCTATAATTTTAGACTCGACTGAAAATTATGAAAATTTTAGTCTCAAATAAATAATTTGTGGCTTATTTTTAAATATAAATATTAGAAAATACTTTGCATTATGATATTTAATAAATATGTTATTCTTTTTTGTAAATATTCATCTAAAATGCCAAGATGTTAAATAACGAAAGCAAAAGCTTTACTCCCGTACTTGTGTTTTCTACTACATACTCATTATGGCGGCAACCATTAGAAGCAGATTTTGTTTCCCTTGTAAATTAACAAAACAAAAATTATTTTTAAAGGTTAGTACGAGTGTATAAAAGGCTGCAAAAGTTATCAAAAAAATGTCTTCCCATTTGCTTAAACAATTGTTTGAAATTACGCCAGGTAAACATTTTGTAAAAGGTTTTCAAGGCTCAGGACTGTTTGCAATTGACTGAGGAGTACAAAATTAATAGTATCAAGTGGAAACTTAAAAAGTTTATCAATGGCTCAATACTTCAGCTTGAATTAATCTTATCAGAATTTATTTTCAAAAATCATTGGATCTAATTCTACATTTTCAAAAGAAAATCAGAATTATTATAGCTTTTGACAAAATAATTAAATTGGGGAAATTAACAATTATTTTGCCATCAGAAATATAATGTTCTTATGATATTGCTTCAATGATGAAAGACTAAAATAATAACAACAATATCTGTTCTTTCACTCATACAATCAGAACTAACAAAAAATGCTTAGAAAAGTATTTAAAAAAAAGACAGGAGTGTAACACAGAACAGAAGTTTAGATTGAATCGGATGTTTCCAAACGATTCTAGAAGATGGGTGACTTAAAACAGTGATTCCCAACCTTTTGATATCACCTCCCATCATAATGACGGATGATTTACGGTGGAGTCATCCCGCTATACACACACTCGCATTTCTCAGCTTACATTTACATACAATGTTTTATTCAACCCTGAACATCATTTAGTTGCATTTTCCACAAAATAATGCTATTGGTAAAGTTTGAATAAACATATTAAGCAAAAGATATGTTTTGGAGTAAAAAATAAGATTTTTTAAAACATGCATGATCACTTGCTCTTTGCCTGTTTTTCTTGCATACCCCAAAGGGGCATGCCTTACCGGTTGGGAACCGCTGGTCTGAAAAATGCAAAAACCTAATACACAATCAACAAATAAATAAATAAAAAAGATTGAAAAGATCTAATACTTGTCAACTTGTTATCAAAAGTCATTGAGCCCATAAAAAATATTACAGTAGGAAATTTGGAAGTTAGTGAAGTATAAAAACATATAAAACATTATTTAATACGGCGGATTAATTAGTTAAGTTTTTATTTGGGAATACCTTATTCCCCCGTACATGATATATATTTCGGTTACACACATAACCATCTTCAGTCGTTTCTGGATCTCTCATTAATGTATCGGCTAGACATAATAAAAACATATAAAACATTATTTAATACGGCGGATTATTCATTAATAATCCGCCGTATCTCATTAATTAATAAAAACTTAATTAGTGAAGTATTTTGGCAAAAAATCTATTTCTGAATTTCTAATGGTCATGTACTTCAAAACGTGATAAATGCAAAATTCTTATTCATTTAAAAAAACTGAAGACACTGATGAAGTGGAATTCTTATAAACAATTAAAATTTTGTCATGGTCAGTTTTTGAAAATTATGGACTTAAAATTTTAATGAATAAGATGTAATTAAATATATCAAAATCTATACATAATTACTGAGTGCTACTCTTTAATTAAAGTGTTGGTGTTTATAGTACCTACCTTATGTATTGTTTAAAGCTAATATTAAATATTACTCATCTTACCCCACGCTATAGGATAAAATTACAGCCTTAAAAAGGATGTTCATACAGTATTAAAAATGTAATTGATATTCATCAAGGTTGATTTATTTTACAAATAAGATATATAATGTAAATAATCTTTACAAAAAATACCTATTTTCAAATAAAATTTTTTGTAATTGAAATGCAAACTAGAAAAAAAAAACTCATTTTTATATTCATTTTACTTACCAGACCGACGGACCTGGTTACTGAAAAAGGCCCATCAGGCTGATTTGCCCATAATTAAAAAAATCTGAGGGCCTTAAAATTGCACACACACAATGCTTGTTATTAGTATTAATATATGTACACTATTCTAATGTAAAAATTCATACTTGGAAGAAAAAATTAACTGCCTTTTATATAGTTATGGTATTTTCTATATACAAATACATTTGTATTTGTATATAGAAATTGTTAATTGAAAATGACTTTGGGAATATGCCAGAAACTGAGTTCAGATTTGAGAGCAGCCTCCAGTAAATTGTACAAATTCAACTTCTGGTTTTTTCTGCTTAATTAAATGAAAGGTAGGAGAGGCCTTAAACTGATAGCAGGCCTAGTACCAGTGTTAATCAGGCCTTGCCAGACCCTACCTTCCAATAATAGGCATTTACCGATATGTATTAAAGAATGATTTTTGCTTAGCACAGCACTTTCCCTGTGTGTGACAATATTTTATCAGAAATTGCTACTATGTATATGACAAGCGTCTTGTTTTAATTTACATTTTAAAAAAGTATCAGGCTTGTGAAACCACATTTTCCTTTAATCAACTCTATTTTCTCATTTTTCAGTAGTATAATAATAAATAATGTGCATTTTGTATACGGTTAAGTGTGCCTTTAAGGCTAGTTTTACTTTTTAAAATATTCTTATATCTAGTACAGTTATTAGAAGGTTTCACTATAATATCTTCCCACAATGTATACTACACAGAGGCGTAGCCAAGGGGGGGGTTAGGGGGGTCATAACCCCCCCATGAGGAATTTTTTGCCATACAAAATGTATATTCTTCACTACATTATCACACACACGTATACATATATATGAGTTGTAGTAGTCGTAACCCCGCCCCCATGAAAAATTTCTCGCTACTCCCCTGATACTACAACATGAATTTTGTTTAGTTCTGAAAATTATGAGGAAATTTAATGTAAGATTTTCCTATCAAAGAAGAGAAACAAGAAAAATATTTTACTGAATTGTATAACTTCTTTGAAAAAAAGTATGATCAATAATTCATGCTTCAATTAATATTTTACATGTACCGATAATTTTATTTTGTGAATATAATGTACAGTAGAGAGCCAGAAATCCGCACAGCTTGGGACCACGGCTTGTGCGGATTTTAGGATTTTGCGAATTTTGGGCCATACAATTCATCATAATCAATAATCATTACATTTCTTATTTTAAAAAAGTAGAATACAATTACAATGAAATAAAAACAGTTTCAAAAGTATTTCACTTATATTTTCACATTAAATACAAAAGCATAGGAGAAAAAAAGAAAATATTACATGAAGATTAGCAAAGCAAATGGTTTCAAAATTTCCTTTTTCTAATTTTGAAAGCATGTTCTATGGTGATTTGTTCTAAAATATTTTTTCCTACTTTCAGTTTCTTTTTCTTTCTTTCCTTTATTTATTTTTGCTAATTGTATATTATCTTAATTCTTGTTTTGTTACAGAACTTTGCTGTTCTAAAAATTAAAGCTATTCTTCTCCTAACTTTAAACTTTTATCAAATGAATTTTATTATTATTATTATTACCCAAGTTTTCATCATCAGAATCATACTTATATTATTATTATTACCTAAGTTTTCATCATCAGAATCATATTTAACTGGATTCAAGACACTTTTAAACAATTTAATCACTGGCAGATGACTTCGAATTTCATTATTTACATCAGAGAAGGTGTGCGGATTTCGGACGTTTGCGGATTTTAGGTCGGCGGATTTCTGGTTCTCGACTGTATTTAAATATACGCAAGGAAAACATTGTGCAGCACAAACTATATAAAATCTTAAGTGTTAAAGTTATATACCGAAGAGTAAATTAAAGTTTCACATATGTAACACATAACCAGTGATGGCACCTCCACTTGAGCATGTGAACCCCCAAAGGAAAAACTGAAAAATAAACACTAACACAGTAGCATAGCCAGGACTTTTTTTCAGGGGTGGCTGAGAACTAAAAATCTAGAATGCAATATAACCTATAAAAATCGATATATATATTTTTTTTTCGTGGGGGGGGGGGGTCTCAGTTCCTTTTATTTTGCCTAAAAGTGTTCACATAAAAAATGAATTAAAAGAACAGAAAGGATGAAATTTTTGAAAAAAAAAAAAATCATAAATTGAGTTTAAAATTTTTGCAGATGGAAAAACACATTAGAAATGATTTTTAATTTGGCCTAGGTCTATAGCTGAACCTCGAATTTCTCAAGGAGAACTTTTAAATGTATCATGTGGATATCAAAGAGAACTTTCAAATTTATCCACAAATATATAATTTTCTCCATATCCTACATTTATTCATTTCGGGAGTGGCTGCAGGCCCCATCAGCCACCCCCTGGCTAAGCACCTGCACTAACATAATAAATTTGAAAGAAAAATATTAAGTACACTTCTACATTTTTGTAAATTTAAAATATTTTTTTCTCCCCCCCCCCCTACTCTTATTAAATATGCGTATTATAGCTAATTCGCTGCACAATGTAGGTTATTACAGCACAAACACCAGTCTAGTCTTTCCTTGAAAGCATGTGCGAACGAAGAAATGCCCTTCTAAACCACTTCTGTTCTGAAAACAGATGCGGATAGAGACTTGGGAGAAATAAGGCTCTGCAATATCATTTCGTTCGCACATTTTCAGTGAGCGAACAGACCATAGCTCGTCGTTACTAGGGATGTAACGAATATTCGGCTGTTTTGTCGAATACTATACAGGTATTCGACCGAATATTGCTACATATTCAGCTGAATAATTTCAGAACAAAGAGAAAAAATATTTTTAACATGTATTTTTAAATGCATTTACAAATAATATTGCTTAGTTATACTTCAATATGTCAATAAGCTACTACATGTGTTTGCCAGAGGCTGTAAAACCCAAAGCATGATGTGATTTACAGATAACAGATTAATCATATTTACAATAGCATATTTATTAAATTATTATGAATATCTCAAAATATAATTTTGCTGCTGTTTAACTATGTAAAAGATACTTTTTCATGACCAAGATTTTTTAGTTTTACAGATAATATACTGGTTGTGTGTTTTTAAATACCTACAAATAATATAAAATGAATTTTAATTAGTCTTTATTTAGTATTTAATTACAAATGTGAAAAGCGATGATTTATTTACAATTTAAAATGAAATTTTTAAAAATTTAAAATTCGGCCGCCGAATATTCGGTATTCAGCCTAAAGTATGTGCCAAATATCCGGTATCCAGCCTGAGCTATTGGCCAAATATTTGGTATTCGGATAAATCATTATTCATTAGATCTCTAGTGGTTACCTCTTCCGAATTCTCCACCTTGCTTTGTTGTGTTTGGTTATTGCCATTTTCTTTCATATTTTATTATTATTTTGGACTGAATTTAGAAGCCGGTGCTGTTTACATATGGATGTTTTTGTTTACATGTTTCATTTGCT
This sequence comes from Cheiracanthium punctorium, assembly GCA_038373885.1. Classification (NCBI taxonomy): domain Eukaryota; kingdom Metazoa; phylum Arthropoda; class Arachnida; order Araneae; family Cheiracanthiidae; genus Cheiracanthium; species Cheiracanthium punctorium. The sequence goes on from JAWZYV010001861.1 coordinate 155,720, forward strand.
GATGGTTCAGGCACCATCGTAGGCGATGCACAGCAGTAGTGAAAGATCCTGTCGGTGGTAATTTTGAGTGGCAACCATAAAGAAACGTGTATCGTCAGTTCGGGAATTTGAAATTGTTTCATGTTATGGATGGAAGGAAAGGAATGAAATATGTTATTGCATGCAGTGGCGTACACAATGGGGGGGGGTGGGTTCAAACTCCCCCTTGTCAAAAATTTTTTAACAAAACGTCCATAAATTTTCAATTTTTAGCTTAAATATTACGCATTTTAACAGAAAGTTATGTCTATAACCCCCTCCCCCTTGAAGGAAGTCTGCATACGCCACTGATTGCATGAAAAGGAAGTATGTCTATTTGTTGGAAATGTGGTATGAATATGAAGCTAAATAAGAGGATGTTGGTTGTTGGGAAAAGAGAAAAGAAGGACATATACAAATAAATAACAGATGATGAGATAACAGTAAAGCACATAGACCAAAGATTGCATAAGAAACATTTCTGGACATTGAAGTAAGTGACTGAACTAAAAAAATAAAGGTAAGTGCTTTTTTAAAATGATTTTTTTAATTCTGAAAGGTTTTGTATCACTTTAAAGCGATATTTGATGTTTTTGTTAGTGCTAGTTATCTGGTATTCTAATCATGCTGACTTTCGATTAGGTGTACATTTAGACTGTTTAATTTGTCGTAACTTTGTTTTTTTCTTGAGTTTGCCCAGTTTATATGAGGTGTTCAACTAGGTTGCTTAATCCACTGTGGTTTTTTTTAAGGTTAAAAACGGTCCACTGTTTGCTTATTTTAAATTAACTGTTGCTGATTTTGCAGACATTTTTAGGTTAAATATGGACCAGTGGGTGAAGATTTTCAAATAATCTTGTAATGAATTTGATATTTTTATCTGTTTTTGTCAGTGTATTTTACACGCAAATTTAATTTGTTAATTATTTGACATTGCTTTGTTGATAGTGCAAAATGGCTGGTGATAGTCACTGAAGCTTGGCACCCACCAAGCTCCAGAGGCTATCACCTTGTTTACATAAGGCACGCACTGTCTTGTTTGATTTTACCATTATTTCATTTATTTTATCATTTTTCAATATAATATTTTTTTAGTATAAATAGTTAGTAGAATTAATGTTTTGGAGATAAAAGGTATTACACTTTTCTGCATTATCTTTGGAAAGAAAAATTTAAATAAAGTTATTCAAGTCAACACCTTTGCTAAAACTTAACCAGGTGATGAAATGCAAGACCAGATTACTTGTTTTCTTTTAGTTGCATGCATTGGTTTCCTTTAACTGCTGGAAACACAAGTATATTTTAACTTGTAGGTTATGTCATATCTGCATATTTAATTTTGGAAATTTATTTTGTGAACCTCAATTTAAATAGCACTGAGCCGTCACTGCACATAAGCATCCTTTTTAAAATATGAGTAAGTATACACATTAAAGATACTTCTAGCTAAGTATTTAATCCCTTTTAAAAGTATAATCTGCTTACCAGACTTCAGCCCTCTGCCTCGAAAGAAGTCATACAGATCCTACAAAAAAATTGCCCAATTCTATATAAATACTTTTTCTTACTTAGTAAATAAATAGTTCAAAACACCAGACTTTCAATTTTTTAAACGCAGACTTAAGGCTATCAAATAAGTCTTGATTACATTGTAAGCCTAAAAGTATGTAAAAATGTAACTGAGTAATGATTAAAAAAAAAAAAGTAATAATGTGAAGTAGCAATAAAAAAACTGGTTTTCTAAAAGTAAATCAGGTATAAAATATAATCCTGAGGGCAAGGGCGGCTCCAGCGAGTGGGCCATGGCCCCCTCCGAGCTTGGATTTCACACGTTCCGTAACGATTTCATTCATTCAATTTGCGCTTTGAACAATTTGTAGACCTATCTAAAAGTCCAATGGCCCCCTCCGAAAATTCATTCTGGAGCCGCTTTTGCCTGAGGGTTGTGAATCTTTCACTCGTATACCTCCGAAAATCACGATTACCTTAAAACATCTCAAAGCGAAAAATCATATGAATGACACACCATAATATAAACAAAATTAAATAAGTTTTTACACTTGAAATTTAAATGTCACGACATGAAACGAGAAAAACAATTGTCTTGTTGGTGGTATAGTTATGAGTTATTTAAAATAAAAAAACATATCGAATGAATATTATTTACCGAAGCACCAAGAACTATGAAGATATAGTTAGATCCTTCTTGAATTGGCTCCTCTAAATGCTGTATAGATTCTTTTAACAGTGCAATACACTGAGGGGATGCTATGGATTCAACAGATTCGTTCATACTTATTTTAAAGGAGTAACTGTTCGTATCCAAAAATTTGACTTCGGAAACAGCGCCCTTATCAACTCGAAAGGAGCGCGATGATGCGATACTTTGAACACAGCCCAGTTTGGCGGTTCCTCCAAAACACAACTAAATATACAAAAGTCAGCTGTTACTGCGCCTGTCAGAAACTTCCGTTCACTTACAGCACGTCTTGCATGACGTACTATGCCATTTTTTCCACTTAGCCGGGTTTATCTATTGGCCGAATTTCAATGCAACAACTAGAGGGCACTGCTGCTCTAAGCAGAGAATCACCCTAGCAACTGTGTTTGAGGAACGCATAATTGGGCTTCCTACACTTCCATATAGAGCATTTCGACGTGACGTACCTGTGACGTCAGCTGAGTGACAGCTTCGCGCATCGTTCTGCGCATGCTATTTCTTTACCTAAACGTATTATTTAGCAATCTCGGGGCCCGTTCGAGAATTCACCGGTTGGTTATGCACCGATGCTACCGGTCGCGGTCATTCTTCGGTTAAGTGACGTCACGGTTGTCAACCGGTTTCGGTCATCCTCACCACATCGGATTCTAAGCCGAGAAAACAAAAATAAACGCTGGCAACACTACGATAATAACCGGAATAACCCACCTCGCTAGCAGGGTCATTCTGGTTGCGCTCTGGTCACGTTGAGCAGACAACAGCTACATGACCGAAACGTTTTCGAACGCGGTTACTTCTAGAGCTCCGCCCCACGCTCCGCCTTTTCGAACGCTCTGGTCGTGCACCGGTGTTACCGGTGCACAACCGATGAATTCTCGAACGCGCCCTCGGTAATCCGTAAAAACGACGTGTAATCTGACGAGGTTCACTGGGTTTTCGGATTGCGAACCCTCCCCTCTGTGAAGTTTGTAAACAAACTGTAGCAAGCAACAGGCGTTGGAGTTCAGATAGCAATCCATGCAATTTAACATGTATCTTTATCCCTCGCCTCCCCCAAAAAAATTCACCCTCCCCATTTTATTGTAAATATTTTTTTCAGTGTTCATGAAAGAATTGTCGTAAAATTTTTAAAGCTGTACGCAAACAATTAAACTCTCATTGCAAAATTAGATATTCTTTCTAGTTTAGGATTGTGATATTTTTTTTCATTATAGTTTGATGCTTTGACTAGATAGGTTTATCCTTAGATTGACATGAATTTTAGTGCATGCTTTCTATGGATAACACTTTCTGGTGTGGTTTCTGTTGTTAAATGGGCATATATTATTTATTAGAATAAATGAATAAAAAATATTAAAGAATTGGTTTGTTAATTATTTTTTTAAATACATATTTTGATTAAAAATCAATTTATACATTGTTTATAGAACTAGTATTGTACCAGTGGTTGGTTTATTAAAAAAATAAAACAGGTAGTTTCTTATGTTGAAACTGCCATATGATGTGTTTATGTACAATTACTTATTGTTGCTTACCCTTAAAAAAAAAAAAAAAAAAAAAAAAAAAATCCCTCTAGAATCTACTCGTTTATAATCACTAAACTTGGCTACCAGCCTTTTTATTCTTTTGCGGTATTCTAAATTAGGTATGCAGTGGAACTTCCTCTTTTATTTCACCTTGCTGTCTTGATTTTTTCTGTTGTTTCTTCGACTTCATGAAATCAAGGTTCTACTCTTCTTGTGTCCATAGACAGATGATTAAATGGTTACACTGTACTTCGTTAAAATAAATCCTTATTCTTTCACCTAAATCTATTTCCACTCTGTTCTGCGTGTAACTAATATTAGGATTAGAAATTATTCTGAAGATTCTTAGATTTTTCGGTACTTGCATATTATCCCGTTGGTCATTTCCAATAAACTATTTTTTCATCAAATGTGCTGGCAAACTATACTATTAATCGTATCTAAACCATTAATAATTTCATGCATTCAGCATTTAACTTGGCGAAAAATCACTCGTCTTGTTTGACTGCCGGGATAATACGCAAGTACCAATTTTTCTTGAAGAATACTGTTTTTATCTGCTGTTTACATTCAAGAACCTAAATCATTTTATGCAGCCAAATATCGTCAAACATGAAACTTTTTTTGTAAATAACTTAAGTAATTTAAATCGCCTGACTGGCATCTCAATTTTTTTTCTATCTATCACTTGCTTGCACATAGTCTGGTTACTGTATAAATTATGTGAATACATATTTTCAAGTAACATTGTAATTTATGATAGTGTTGAAAAAAAATTCTCTTGCATACAATCATTATGGAAGAAAGTAATTGCAAAAATTTATATATAACTCCTTTTATTATGATTGCTTTTTTTTTTTTTCACATCCTTCAACTAATAAATCTGATACGGACACCACATGACTTCCTTGTACCTCTATTAAATCAGAAATATTTTCAGTGCACTTCATCTAAACATATTTCGTTTGAAAGAGACAAAATACTGCAATTCTAAAGTTTACCGCCAAGCTGAGTTCAATTTTAAAGATTTGTTTTACTTAATTGGGCAATATTTTGACAAAAGCCAACAAGCTTGAGATAGTTAGCGAGATTTCAGTCACAGCTGAAATAGTTATTCATCACAGATTTTTAATGAAACGAACATATCTATAGACCCTTAATGTATTTTAAATCTTTTGGGTGACCCTGTAAATAAATTACTCAGTCGACAGCACTCAAAAGCACAGTTACATGTTACAATAGTTCTAAATACAAAATTTTAACATTCTATGGTTAAAATGGTGGTTTTAGTCATGCAAAATGCGTAATTATTTTTGGCGTTAAATTGGCAATATTTCGGCAAAACTTGACAAGGTGGATGGCAAATAGTGAGATTTTGTGCATGGACTAAACAATAACTGACTCCAGACATTAATGTATTCGAATTCTGGTAGTTGCATATTATCCCGTTAGACATTCCCGCCAAATTATTATTTTTTTTTTGAAAATGTGCTGGCAAACTGCTGCCAGTTGTATTCAGAACCATCATGATTTCAAGCAACCTGCATTTATCTAAGCGAAAAATCGCTCGTCTTAGCAGACCGCTTGAATAACATGCAAGTACCAAAATTCTTTTGGGTTGTCCTGCAAACTCTCCCAAAGATTGGAATAAAAAATCTAGGTGTACAACAAGATGTTACAACAATCTTGTATATAAAATCTCAGCAATCTACGACTAATAGTTTTTGAGATATGCGAATGAAATATATACATATATACACCAAAAGTTGCCAAGTTTGGAGACTGATGCAGTTTTTGAGGGAGGTGGCTGATCGTCACCGGATCATTATCTAACCATATGGTAAGATGTTATTCTGCTTAAAATGGATGAATGTCTCTAAAATTGCCATTGACTGTAATGTGTTGGAATTTTTTTGAGTGCTGCAGTAGAATTGTAAATGATAAAGGTACCATTTTTGATGGCAAGATTCATTTTGCAATCCCTAACAACATATATCACTTTTGATTCATTTGAAATAACTTAATATCTCTAAATTACACTTTAAGGAATTTCTGTCCATACAGCAAAATGTATGGATGTAGATGTTACAACCCTAAATAGAAAATTTCAACATTGTACGGCTCATAGTTTTTGAGATATGCGAGTTGCATACATACGTACAGATGCCAGGGAAACACTGATCAAAATGATGAAGCTGTCAGTCATAATGTTTGTACATGAATTTATAGGAACATACATACATGCGTATAATGACATGTCTCTCAAAAACTCTTAAAAGTATATTTAGAGGTAGTCAAAATCTGGATACCCAATTTTTTTGCGATCACATACTTCTTTGTACATTATACACGGAAATAAAAATATTAGTGTTTGTAAATTGTATAGACACACACAGACACACGCATAGTGCCCCAAAAAGTGATAACATGCTTTAATTCTTTATCTATTAAAGATAATTAGGCAATGTGAATTGAAAAAATGGAAACTGAAATTCTTCCAGATTTTATTTATGCACTCGGGTATATGAAATCTGGATAAATTTCAGTTTCTCTTAATCTATTCAATCAATTCTGCGATATAGTGAGGATAATGATAACTGTAAGTGCTCCTATAGACTCCTGTTCGCTTACTTCTGTTACTGAAAATTTCATATATTGTAGTTTAGCCCCTAGTGGTGAAATGTTTTGGATTAGTGCATATTGCAAAATCATTTACCGACACACTAGTTGTGATTGAACCGAAAAACATGGTTGCACGATGTAATCACTAAAAGTGATAACACCAAGTCCCAAGAACATTGAAAATTTTGGCAAGAATATTGAAAATGTCAATTTCAAGAAACTTGAAAAGTGTCTACTTGCCACACCGTGCTAGAAAGAAATAGCACCTAAGTGCTAATAAGGTACGAAAAAATTCCTCTTGTTAATTTTCAAAGAGTTAACAGTTTTTAAATTTGCTTACAACTACCATACAAAAAAATTCCCAATAAGTAAAATGTACCCCATGCACAAATGAGATTATGTACAAAATTTCAGCCTTTCATCATAAAAGGCCTTAAGAGATATCTATAAACAAAGATGATAGGGGTCTATACTTGAATTTGAATGTAACATATTGTTTCAAATTATCCATATGACCCTTAAAATGTGATTTTTTCCCCTTACAGAGCAACTGAAAAGTGGTTTAAGTCAGTACGTATTATCTTCATACATTTGACACTTTTCTGGATATAATTCTCAAATTTTGTACATCACCTCATTAGAATATGGAGCACATTTTACTGATTGGGGATATTTTTGTATGCGGGTTACATACAAAAAGTGTAACATTTTGGGAATTAACGAAAGAAATTTTTCAATGAGAAAACATGTAATTCTCCAGGGCTAGCGGCAATTTCTAGCAAAAAAAGCTGCCGGAGCCTTAATATTCTTATGTTAATACTCAGTAGCGAACTGCAAACCCCTGCAATATGGGGTTGGTAGCACATTTAACTAAAATAACGATAAAGATTTTCCCATATAATAATTATTTCACAGAACAGTGATATAAAATTAAATAGTCGGAAATTAGCAGGAAGAAATATAAACATTATACAGAAAACACCCAAATTCTGATGGTCTTAGGACTCTCAAATCTGGTCGAGGTGAAGCGAATATGATTTGTCTTGTCTGCTAAAATCAGTTTGTGCTTGAAAAGGGGAAAATTTATGAATTAATGTACTAGTGTTGGGCTTCGGAGCAAAGTATTCATGAGCTTTGCTGGGTTTTGCCTAATATGTAAAAATTCACCCAGAAAAAAGAAATACTGGGTCAGAGTTCCAGCTTTTGATTTCTGTTCTGATTCTAACTAGAAACAAAATTCAAAAATGTAATTGTAGAATTGTTTAGTACAGTTTTATGAGCTAACATTGCGAAACAGAAATGTTTTCCATCTTATAATAAAAAGGCAGAAGCTTTATGGAATTATACATTTACATTTTGCACTCATGTTTACTGTCAATTTAAATAATTATGCAACTAAGTAAAGATTACATTAATTGGTCTACGTCTTTAATTCAGTTGATTTATTGGATTATTTTTTAATTCATATTCAGACGTATGAGATTAATTACATGTACAAATATGTTATGCGATGCATATGTTACACTTTTTTATTAATGGGATAACTGGTCTTATTTTACAGGCATTTACATATTTAAAAGAACACTATGATAAATAATAACAAGCAGTACATTTATTTTTTATAAAAGAAAAAAAAAACAATCTGAATATATCGTAATAGGAATTTAAATAAACACTTCTTTATTATAAATATTAATGGAATTTGATGTTTTCTAGGGCATACAGAATATCCGATGAATTATAATTCAAAAACAAAACTTTATTCTTGCATAAATCTCACAACGTAAGAAAATTTCGCATGCACAACAATGATATTTGTAAACAAACAGTAATCCGAATAACCTGCCGAATCTTAAAACAACCGTTGTGTTCATTCCCGTACATAATGTTGTCTTTCCGAACGCAGTACCAGCTGAAAAAGTTGCTTGAAATATCATTAAAATATTATATGTTAAGCTTTTTAAAATATTAAACGCCACCTGGGACACAAAAGTCGAATGTCTGATTAACAAATTCCATCCATTACAATCATCCAAAAAATTAAATTTAATACTTTTTTGAATGTTGAAAATCGGGTTTTTCCCATTGAAATACATTACGAGAACCCCAAGCTGTCACGCAAGACGACGACCGATCGCAGAGAGGAGGGGTCCGTCGAAATGCTCTATGGTAAGGTGACCAGAGTTTTGTTGTCAGAATCGGGGACATGTCCCCTATTCTGACAACAAAACTGGGGACATTTATAATTAATGCAATAATTAACAGTAATTTAATTGAAAAACAATGCAATAATTAAAAATTGTTCCCAGTTCCATTTTTACATTCTGGGGACAATTTGAAAAACGTCCTGAAAATGGGGACATTTGGTCACCTTACCATATGGATAAGTATCCATATGGGTTTTTTCTCAAATGGTTACTAACGTACTAACTTGGCGAAATTTCTTAGCGACCTTTGATGGAAGGTGATAAATTGCATGCAATAACATTGAAGTGACCAAACGTCCCCAATTTCAGGACGTTTTTCAAATTGTCCCTAAAATTTAAAACAGGAATTGGGGATAATTTTTAATTATTGCATTGTTTTTTAATTAAATTACTGTTAATGGGGTCTTTTCACGTCGAGAAGAAGAACACCTCTGAATCAGCTGGTGTCGGCAAAACAATGTTATCCGGCCTATTTGAATTACATTGTTCAGCATCGCTTTGTATCAAAAAAATTAAAATAAAATGATTTCTATATCAAAGGAACCTTTATACCTTGTGGATTTTGGTTTAACAGAGATATATAGGTACGTGGGAAAACTCACAGCGGCAACGAATGAAAGTTTTAACGTAATAAATGAACAAGAAAAAGGACATAGTATGTTTAAATAGAAGTTCGTTGCGGATATACGCTTTGAAAGGGTATGTATGTAATTGTGTCAGTTATATGTATAGTATGTATTTGTATGATGTCAGATAAATATGTTTATTGTATTGCTGTCCAAATTAAATGGTTGCTACTTCAATTTTTTAATATATTACAGATTTTCGTGAGAATGGTTTCAGACTTTGTACATTAAAAAAAAAAAAAAAAAAAAAAAAAAACCATTGAATGAATAAGAAACAGCATTTATTTTTTTAATTCGATCAATAAGATTCAATTTAATGGACAAATCGGCTCTGTTAACTAACTTTTTTAAAAGTATCGTTCGTGATGGGGGAAATCCATCCGGACAATATATCATATTGCTCGATTGTTGCATTTCTTTGTTTACTTTTTGTTCCGATATTTGTTTATGATCAAGTTTACAATTGTAGTTTTATGTTTTAACTTAAGAATCAATTAATTTGCAAATTTTACTGCCTTGGAGCTAAACGTATTGTCTTTGCAGTATTTTACATGGGATCATGTTTTAAAATGAAAGTGAAATACTGTAAATTTTAAATTTAATTGTCAAGCTTGAAGCAAAACGTATTTAGTGTGTTAAATAGAACTGAGTTTTCAAATGAAGGAAAAATGAAAGTTTTTTAACTGTAACAATTATTTTTAGGTATCATTGATCCCACTAATTCTTGATTAAAAACAATACAGAAACTTAGTATTGACTGCGATTGATTTTCAAGTGTTTTTCATATTCTTCATTTAAAAATTATTTTCATTATTTCATGACAAATTTCAATAAATTAATCGATTTCCATTATTACAAGATTCTCTGTGCAATGGCCTTGTGCAAAGATTATTTTTAATTATTTGCAATATTTTTTAAAGTAAAATGGATGTGTATTTTTCCATGACAATGCTCTTTCATTATATAATTAAGAGATTATATGTGCATTGTAAATTAAATAAAGTTACTCTGTAACTATGATTTGCAATTTTTTAAAAGTAAAATGCATGTGTATTTTTACATGACAATGTTCTTTCATTATATAAGTAAGAGATTATGTGTGTATTGCAAATTAAGTAAAGTTACTCTGTAACTATAATTTATATTGGTATGCTAATTTTACTTCCAAAGGAAATTGTCCGAGGTCTTTTGAACAGTTTTAAAACATCAATGATGTACAATACTCGAAAGAATTAATAAAGCCTTTTCCCGCCTATCACTGTAAACTAATTTAATAGTCAATTTATTCAGGGTTATTCGCTACCAGACTGACAAACTTGCAATTTAAATTACATTGCACATAGACGGTTCAGAATCACTTAGCAATGCGGGGTCGGAAATGTTGTCTTCATGTACCTGTTAATAATCACTTTGAAGGAATTGTTGAATTGTGCGTCTCATTTCTTAACAAAGTTTCATAAACAATGGCATTTCCTCAGATAATTTCATAAATGTAATGAAAGAAACAATTATGAAATAACAATTTTTATCAACTGCAGTGTGAAAGAGGAATTAGTTTTTGAAAAAACATTGCCAGAAAGTTTACTATCATTTGAATACTCCTTCTAAAGTGATTATTATCAGGTACATGAAGATGACGTTTCTGATCCCGCATTGCTATGTGATCCTGAACCATCTCTGTACCCCCTGCAAGTTTGCCTGCCTGGTAAGGAATCACCCTATGTATGTATATATATATATATATATATATATATATATATATATATATATATGAGTTTTGTTTCAAAATAGGGGACATGTCCCCAATTCTATATTCAAAAATCTGATCACCTTAAATCGGGGCATCGTTAAGCAACGGGCCTGCTTATGAGTTGCCATCCCTAAAAATGAGTTTATCATTGAGGCCTGTTTTCCACAGTCACAGTATTCTATTTTATTATTCTAAGCATTATAAATGTTATATTATTTTATTATTTTAAAACAATTTTTTTATATTTTTGTTGTACTAAAGAACTTTAGATGTAGGTAATCGTTTTGTGAATCTTGCGCCATTTTCTTTCATGAAAATTTACCCTAAAATTCGAACATATTGCTCTGAATGTAAAGGTAAGTGAACGCTTATAATGTATTTAGAAATTCTAAATATATGTATGTAAATCATGTTTGGTGAATAACAATTTTTACTCATGTGTTATTTATAAATAAATTATTTTAATCAGAAATCGTATTACTTGAATAGCTTTTATTCTTGTAAATAAGCATGACGTTGTGATACTATTTAGACAATTTAATTTTGCCAGTTGAAAATGTTATTTATCAGTTATATATGCCTTGATTATGTGATTAAGACTTACATCTGGTACAGTGCAGAAATACAGTAAATTATAAATTATTGATTTTTGCCCGTTTATACAGAAACTTCAAATGTAGTTAATATTTTGTACAAGCGTTCATTATGCTTGCTCAATTCCTAAGTTCGATTGAGAAAGCGACAAAAGAATAATATATACTACATGAAATGTCTTTATTAAAGAATAATTAATTCAGGGATCGCGCTATAGAGCGTATTTTATCATTTTTCTCCAATATACAGGATATCCCGAAAACACTTAAATGCGCTTTAATACATCATTTGTTAAAGATTAATGTTGAATTGTTTAAAATAACGTAGGAAATACGACTACGTTCATGAAATATTCATTATAAAAATGTCTTGTGTATTTAGTTATTTTAAGGTATATTAAATATCCACTTGTGAAACTAAAATAAGCAATCGTGAATCATGTTTTGCAATCGTGCGTTTGAAAGCACTATGGGAAGCTTAAGAAATGCCTGATGTACACGTGAAGACTCGAGCATCCGTAGGCCTCTTTGGATGGCTCATCAAAATACACGCGCAGGCCCGTTACTAATTGCGAAGGCCCCACTTAAATTAAGGTGACCATACGTCCTCGAAATTCGAGGACAGTCCCCAAATATAGTTTTCTTTTCATTTTGTCCCCAAAAATACTTTGTCCCCAAATGTCCTCAAATTTAAAGATTTGTACTTTTTTCCTCTGAAAGTTTCCGTTTAGTTTATTTCTTTCAGAAAAAACTGAAGAAATAAGAAAAATAAACCAACTAAAAGCGCCATCTACTCAGAGAAACAATGAAATTCGATCTCTGAAAACGTTTGTTGTCACTGTGTGTGTGGCGTGTACAGACATTCAATTAAGTATCCGACTATGAGCCAAATTCCAATTTCAGTTTTGTTAATGATTAATCACATTTCATGAAGAACCATGCTTTAAATATGAAATTGACGTACGAAAATTTTCTTGAACTCGAATACTTTTTTTAGAGGGTGTACAAAGTTTCATGAAAAATTATCACAAAATGATCCAATGTAAAAAGCACCCAGACAGCACATAAGCTTAAATCAAGCTTGACATTTCTTTGAATTTGACGCATTAATGCAAGCTTGACAGTTCAACTCATTCTAAGCTGGCAGCAAGCTTGCAGGAGTCAAGTTGAATTGTCAAGCTTAAATACAGCTTGATTTAAGCTTGGCAATTGCTACTCGTCTGATTTTTCCTTCTTAAAGGAGCGTTGATGGCGCCATCTGTGAAAGAGAATGGACATTAATTGTCTAGCGTCCTCAAATTTTCTGAAAGTTCGTAAAAGATGTGTTTATTTTATTACCAGTGCCATATTACCGGCAAGGCAAACGGGGCAACTGCCCAGGGCCTACAGATTTTAGGGCCCAAAAATCTTACATCTTACACTTTTGTAGTTTTAAAATAAAATTACAAAGGATAAAAAAAATTCAGAAGTTAAATAATTTTTTTAATTATAAAGTATGAACAATGAAAATAATTCAAATTTACATTTATATAAATTAATTTAAACTTATTTTTAATTCTTCGAAATGCTCTATATCGATATAGCATACCAATATGTAGGAAAATAACTAACCACATTTGTAAAGAGAATTTTTAGTGTTAAAAAATAGCAAAATTTCTCAATTATTTTTTATTATAAGAAATATTTACAAAAATGACTAAAGTGTCAGTATTCCATACATGTTATGTTAGCAACTGTGATATAGCATTTCGAAGTAACGTTTAACTATCTGTTTCTTTGATTTCAGATTACTTAACACAAAATTTGTGTTAAGTAAGTAAATCCATTCTATATTTCCAAATATTCAAATTCTTCAAAATAAAATACAATTATACTACGAAATTGATTTCAAAATCAGTCGTTTGTCTCGATTTTGGCCAGCGGCAGTATTGCTCATGAGTGTTGCGAAAGTTTTAAAACATGTGTTGCTCTTAAGTTTATATTATGTTTATTTCCCATTAGTATAGTCTCTAAATCACACATAAAATTATTTTAATTTTGATGCATCCCATGGAAAAATAAATAAAACAAATAACATATCGCCCTCTTATCAATCTGGCCAGAAAACCGCTTAATAATTCACTTCAAACTTTAGTCATAGCTGCACAAGGCTCCGGTGGCTGAATGGATAACGCGCTCGGCTACGAACCGAAAAGGTCCCGGGTTCTATTCTAGCCACGGACACTCGATGGAAACAGATTAAAATAACTTAAAATTACATCATAGAGGGGGAAAATGCGCGGAAAAATAAAGTATGTGGGGCGCGTTCGCCAGCGGGGGCCCTGTGTATTTAGAAAAAATTTTTTAAGCTTGAAATTAAGCTTGAAATGTCAAGCTTAATGCAAGCTGAGCAAGTGTAAACTAGAACACTTGATTCAAGCTTTCATCAACCTTACACGCCTGGAATTTTCAAGCTTAATTCAAGCTTATTGACTTGATAAATCAAGCTTGCTGCAAGTTTGATGCAAGTTTGCTGTGCTGTCTGGGCAATGTCTTCTGAAAGACACAAATACTATTCCAAGAGTTAAATTTTGAATAAATTGCAATATTTCAACATGATGTTCCTTTCATACTTTTGGTTTAAATAAATATTTATAAATGAATGGAATACTTTCATTAATTTATTAGAAATAAGAATACATAGTTGATATAAAGAGCTATTAGAGTTCATTTTTAAGTATCAAAGTCAGTCAAGATTTAAAGTATGGGTATACATGGTAATATGTTGTGTCCTCGAATAAGTCCCCAAAAATATTTTCTAGTGTCCCCTAGTTTTCCTTGAATTCGAGGACAATGCTTGATTTGTCCCCAAAATACTGTTTAGTAATATGGTCGCCTTACCTTAAATAGCATTCACTGGATACGAGAAGGAGATGGGGAGCCCAATGTTAAATTCTGTTTTATACATTTTTGTCTTACTGACTATTCCGATTTCAATTCTATTTGTTTCAGTAAAATACGAAATTGGTAAACTAGATGGCAGCTCTTCGCCAAATATATTTTATGGAATTGTTTACTATTGGGCTATATGTTTGATACATTTAAGATTGCGTCATCTGAAACTTAGATACTTTTTCTATCTATATACATAAACAGAATCAAAATCGGAGCTGTAAGTTGAAAGCATACGTGGTGTTCCAAAAATAACGATTCATTTTCCTGATCAGCATGAAAGCTGGACAAGACGAGATGAAAGCCGCACAAGAACAGATGAAGGCGGATTTAAAGTAAGGCGACCTCCAATTTTCTTGTCCGGCTTCAAGAAAATTGAAGCCGGACAGACCGATTTAGAAAAGAAAATTGAAGCCGGATTGGTCGGACTAGAGAAGGAAGTGGAAGATGGACAAAGAAAAATAGAAACCGGATTAGATAAGTTAAAAACCGCTCACGAAGAGATGAAAACCGGGTTAGAGGAAGTGGAGAAAAGAGTATCACTCCTGGAAGAAAGTCAAGCGAAATGCGAGGAAAGAATTGAGGAAAAGATCGATCACAAGCTAGAAGAAAAACTGGACAGTTTGGTAAAGCTGGGAAAGGTACCAGAAAACATCAGGTTGTCGTCACGCCACCCAGCAGTGAAACTAACGCCTTATGACGGAAAGACTCCCTGGGAAGCGTACAAGACCCAATTTTTGATCGTCGCCAGAGCCAATGGTTGGAGCGAGTCCGAGAAAGCTAATCAACTGGCCGCTGCCCTTAGCGGAAATGCAATTAATGTATTACAAACCATCGGGGCGACAAAGATAGGAGATTTTGACGCACTTGCAAATGCCCTGGAGATGAAATTCGGAGAGAAGTGCCAGAAAGAATATAGTAGAATCCAACTTAAGTCAAGGATGCAAAGACCTGGCGAGACCCTGCAAGAGCTGGCTTCCGACATAGATAGGCTGTGTCATCTAGACTATGGCAGTTATCCTGATAACGTTCGAGAAGAAGTTGCAGTGCAACATTTTATTGAAGGCCTCTTGGACTCTGAAATTCAGATAGCATTGATCTTGGCGGATTATAAAGATCTTAGGTCCGCCCTCGTATTCGCTATGAAGTTGGAAGCAGCTCAGCTGGCCGTAAGAAAAGAGCAGCATAATGTTAGAGCTGTGTCGCTCCAGGAGCCTACGGATGAAGAAGTGGAGAGATTAGAGAATAAATTAAAGACCCTGGAAAATCTGGTGGAACGACAAGAACAGTCAGAGCCAAGAAAAGTGAAATGTTGGAGGTGCAACAGCGAGGGGCATTTACGAAAATACTGTAATGCACAAAAGAACTCTCGTCGTAAAGATCGCAGTCATCAATGCACCAGAGAAGCCCATGAAGGAAGACAGAAAAGGGACGACTTTCAGGAACAAAGGCTGAGGGATATTCAAAAGCCTCGTTTGAAAGTCTTGCAGATTTCATCAGTGAATGGCGGCAGTAATGGACTCTTCGTACTGGGATATGTTAATGGTTCCCCATGCCACATGGTGATTGATACTGGAGCGAACGTAACCATCATAAGGACGGATCTGGCCAAGAAATTAAATTTGAAGATAACACAGCCGTATCGGGTTAGGGACGGGCCGTCATCGGCAGTACCGTTTCGATGTCGGCATTGGCATGATGGTAATTGGGACGGTGTCGGTTCTGTGTTGGCAAAACGATTTGGCGTAGGCAAATAAAAGTTGATTTCGGGTATGCAACGGTTCGATAGCGGCTAGCCTTTTAGGGTTAACATGTGATTTCGGCGATGTACTGCACCAAGCGTCAAAACCGATATCGGTCCAGAAGTGTAATTTCTAAACTGAACGGTATAAAGCCAGCACAAGCAGCACATATATATTGTTATAGTAATTCTTTTTAATTTATGATTTCAATATTTACTCTGTACAATGTTTTGAGCCTGTAGGATTCAAGTGCCTCCTTCACAGGCGAAAAAAAAGGAGGGGGGGAGGAATCATTCTATCTGGTTAATTTACCTGAGGTCCTGTCCAGGGTTCTGGTCTACCGCGCATCTGTCAATCTACAGTTTAGATGTTGGTGATTTTTCTCCAGATGTATTGTGAATATGCGTTAGATAAGTTAACCAGTTTTTATTGACTTAGTATTGAAGGGGTTTCAAAGCCCCCACCCTCACCCCTCAAATGAGGCAGTTTCTGTCTTCATTTTAAAAGTTCACAAAATGGGCCCACCATGGCCGAGTGGATAAGACACCGAACATGGTTGAAGTCATTGGCGGATCCAGAGCCCCCCCCCCAGACGAATGAAGTTTACACTATAGAACATTGACTTGTTTTGTAAATTCAAGTCATTCTATAAGAAAATGTCACAAAATTTGTCTTGTGCCCCCTCCAGAATTTTTTTTCGGGATCTGCCGCTGGTTGAAGAGTAAAGGTCCAGGGTTCTGGTCTACCGCGCATTTATAGTTTGGATGTTGGGTGATTTTCTCCAGATGTAATGTGAATATGGGTTATATAAATTAACCAGATTTTTGAACATAGAATTGAGGACAAATCACCGTTGTATCCTCAATTCTGGAACAAAAGTTGGGGATATTTTATAAATTTTATATAAATTCAAAACATTATCTAATATTTATAAAATGAAGGAAATATGGTTGATTTTTATAAAATTAGGGAATAAATGATTATTATAATTACTATTCAACCCCAATTTTATTGCTTATTAATTGTTTTATATATTGGAACAAACGTTAGAAGCCTTCTTCCTATCAGGGCACCGATGCCCTAAGGATTAACTTCTGTGTTTTTGCCTTACAAAAAACACAAAACAACAAAACTTTCTGAAATTAAATTGGATTAAAATATTAGAAAAAATACCTTTTCATTAGTATTTCCATAAAAATAAAAAATATCAGCACAATTTACAGTTAAGGAACTTTTTTTATAATGCATTAGCTGCTGTTGTTAAAAAAAAATAATAAAATTAAATAAATA
Source organism: Cheiracanthium punctorium (assembly GCA_038373885.1). Lineage (NCBI taxonomy): Eukaryota > Metazoa > Arthropoda > Arachnida > Araneae > Cheiracanthiidae > Cheiracanthium > Cheiracanthium punctorium. The sequence continues at coordinate 173,246 of JAWZYV010001861.1, forward strand.
AATAAAAGTTTTATTCAATATACTGAATAATTATAAATTGAAAAAATAATAATAGTTTCATTTTAAAATTATAACTATGAATAATTAATTTAATAGCATTTATTTGAACAACTTGTTTGTCATGTTTCTGTTCAAATAAATTAATAGTAAAAATTACGCCAAAATAATGTTTTGCTACAACATTGTAAAATGCTGTTACAAGTTAAATAAAATTTAATGCTCTTATCTCCTTAAAAATGAATAAAAGTAACCATTTTTTGCCGATTATAGTACTTTATCTTTCTAAAAATTAATTGATTAATTCATTGCAGATATTGAAGTATAAACTATTTTACAGTAGAATAACACTTAATTTGTTTTTTGTTTTTTCCCGCGCGATCTAATTTAAAGGGAATAATTTAAAAGCTAAAGTCTCTCCGGACTTTCTTTTCCAGGCACAGTGTACAGGTACAGTATGACAGGCACAGTGGGGGGGGGAGGGCGAGTGCATTCCTACCCTTCTAAGAACCGTAGTATACGCAGGAGGATGAAATGGACCTTTCCCTATTACTTGGGGGTGAGATTTCAGGGTCAATCGAAGAGCGGAAGTTTTTTTTTTTTTTTTTTTTTCGTTTGCCTTTTGTGTCCGTGTCCTGTACGTGTGTCCCATCCATTCCTCCATTCGAAGCCCCAAGGTTGTAACAGAAGTCATTTCGCAACGCTAACTTTTCAGTAACGTGGATTTTGAGTTTTCTCAGAGCTCTGGATAAATTGAGATTTTTTTGCTAGACTAAATGGCACTGACTGCAGCTAGACAAAAATTTTAAAATTGTCTGAATGTGGTCAGTGCTTTTTAGTTTTAAATTGGCTAAGTTCTTACGTCAGTTAGATCGGACTTTGCTGTAGTTTTCTCTGGATAAACTGTGATTTTTTTCTAAAGACTAACTGGTATTAACCTCAATTAGACAAAAATTTTAAAGTTGTCTAAATGTGGTTAGTGCTTTTTGGTTTTCATTTTGCTAAGTTCTCACGACAGTTAAAAAGGGGTAAGTTGATTTTTAAGTATATATTAAGAATTTGTATTTTTTCTTAGCTAGATTTTTTTGTTATCTCAGGGACTAAGAGTTATTTTATGTTATCTCAGTTGTTATGTTATCTCAGGGAAATTTATAATTCAAATAAGCAAACGTGTAAACTATTAATAAACAAGCAGAACGGTATTTTTAATAAATAATTTATGTACTGCATTGAAAAATGTGTCTATTTACTTAAGTACTTAATTTCATATTACTCAAAACAACAGAAAAAAATAAGTATATTCTGTTATAGAAAGTTCCTTTCTTCTACTAAAGGATAATCATAAACTGTAAAAGTTCAGTAATATAAAATATTTACTTAAAGTGAGTATCTTCTAATAATAAACATGGTTTATTAATACTTATTAGTTTCATATATAGTTTAGCACTAATCAACCTATTAAAAATAATCATTATTATTATATAAATTACCTTACATCACTGGGGCTAATTTTGCCAAAAATACTTAGTTAAAATCCAAAAAATACTTAGTTATTAAGTATAAACAAAATAATTTGTTTGTATATGAAAATGTTTAATTATTTTGATCAGAAAAGGTTTTTATGAAATAACCGTTTATTTGTAGAATCAGCCAATATTTTAATTTCTTTTAACGTATGCTGTTTACATTCTTCTTTAAAATACTATATAAAATCAAAAGGCAAATTTATTTTGTATCATGACATAACTTAACAAAAAAATAAATTAAAACATTTTTTAAAAAAGCATGTAGTATAACTTTATTTTTTTTCTCTCTCTTATTTAGCATTGCTTGAATGTTTATTTATAATCTTTGGTTCTGGAAAATTATAAATTTTCTTGGCTTCTAAAAAATTTTTGGAAAAAAAAGGAACATTGTCTAGTTGAGCCTAATATTTCGTTTAAAAAAATGCATATGGTCTGACTAACATATAATAACACGTTTAAAAAAAGTAAAACATTGGTTGATGCATAAAAAAATAATACGGTTAATTTTAAAAAGAGCTTTCCTTGTTAAATTCATCAAATATTTTCTTAAAAATAAACTATTTTGCTAATTAGGTATTTTTAATAAATTTAGTCCTAGTGGTGTAAAGTCATTTATATAATAATAATTATTATTACTTTAATTTGTTGATTAATACCCTAGAGAACTAACTACGGAGCTAATTAGGGTATTTTGGCAATAAATAAGGTGCTGGCCGGTTTTCGATATTTTGTCGTTGCCGATACCACACCAAAAACGTAATGGTTTTGGTTCAAAAGTGGCACAAGGCTGGGCCGACGCCGTTATCGTTTTTGCCGACACCGAACCAGAACGACCCCATCCTTTCGGACCGACAGACGCCCAGGCGGACGCACTTTTGTCGTTTTCGGTACCGCGTGAGCGATATCGCACCGGCACATTCTGCGCCGGCATGCCAGTGTCGGCCCAAAACTTATCCGATAGGACTGTGTTTGCTGGGTTATCTGGACTCCGCCCTCGCTGACCCTCCAGACTGTGACAGGTGACAAGATCGAAGTGGGTGGAAAAGCGCAAGTAGAAATCACGTTTGGGAATGCCAGATACGACCATGTGGTATATGTCGCCAATATTACAGACTCTTTTATTCTCGGACTGGACTTTTTAAAATCACACAAATTTAATTTTTACTTTAAGAATAATGAGCTTCGTTCAGACTCAGAAGAAATAGCTGCGTTCGATATTAGAAATGAAACTGTTTTGCCTGTTCAGCAAATAATAGCCCAGACTGATATCACTCTACCTCCCAGAAATGATTCAATAATTTCTGGAACAGTAAAAGAAAGCAATAAATTCCGTTTTGCATTAATCGAACACCCAAGCACTAGTGATTCCGTCAGAGGAGTACTTGTGGGAGCAACACTTGTGGACTTGTCGAGAACAGAAATTCCAGTTAGAGTAGTAAATGTGACGGACAAGTCGAAGGTGATAAAGAAAAATGAAGTGTTGACGACATGCATTCCTGTTACCTGCATTAATAAGAACATCAGCCAAACGACAGCTAAATCTTCCGAGTGCCTGACGAAGGAATTAATACAAGACATGGAGTTAACGGCAGAACAGAGAAGCGCTGCGGAGAAAGTAATAGCTGAATTTGAAGACCTCTTCTCCCGTACTTCGGGTGACTTTGGCCGTACGAGCTTAACTCAACATAGGATAGATACAGGCAGCCATTCTCCCATCAAGCAACATCCTAGGCGGCTTCCGATTGCTAAGCAAGAATAGGTGAGCAGACTTTTAGAGGAGATGCAGCGTGATGACGTCATCGAGCCGTCGACTAGTCCCTGGGCCTCGCCAATCGTTTTGGTCCGAAAGAAGGATAGTTCCACCCGGTTCTGTGTTGACTACAGACATCTGAATGACATTACCAAGAAAGACAGCTACCCTCTTCCCAGGATAGACGACACTTTGGACACTTTATCGGGAAACGAATGGTTTTCCACTCTGGATCTGAAAAGTGGTTACTGGCAAGTGGAAATTCATCCCGACGACCGTGAAAAGACTGCGTTCACCACGGGACAAGGATTATGGCAGTTCAAAGTTATGCCTTTTGGTCTCTGCAACGCACCTGCTACATTCGAGTGACTAATGGAGACAGTGTTCAGAGGACTTTCCTACGAAGCATGTCTCGTTTATTTGGACGATATCATCATCGTCGGAAGGACTTTCGAAGAGCATCTCGAGAACATTCGAAAGGTACTGCAGAAATTAAAAGAGGCAAACTTGAAACTAAGTCCATCGAAGTGCAATTTGTTTCGTCGGGAAGTACGTTACCTCCGGCACATGATATCCGCCCACGGAGTCCGAGCCGATCCCGAAAAGACGTCCGCAGTCCAGAACTGGAGTCGTCCCGAGAATATTCATGACTTAAGAAGTTTTCTCGGTCTGTGTACTTACTATCGAAAATTCGTGAAGGGCTTTTCACAAATTGCAAGAGCTCTTCACAAATTGACCGAGACTGGACAGAAATTTCTATGGACTGAGGAATGTGAGGACGCATTCAACGAACTGAAGACGGCTTTAACATCTTCGCCGATCCTGTCGTATCCTCACCCTGACAAGCCATTTATCCTGGACACAGACGCAAGTAAGGAGAGTGTTGGAGCAGTTTTGTCCCAGGAGATAGATGGCCAAGAACACGTCATTGCTTACTGGAGCAAATGCCTTTCAAAGGCAGAACGTAACTATTGTGTTACGAGAAAGGAACTTCTGGCTATCATTAAGGCCGTGGAGCACTTCCATCATTACCTGTACGGCCGAAAGTTCCTGCTCCGAACGCACCATGCCTCTTTAACCTGGCTTCTAAATTTCAAGAATCCAGAGGGCCAAATAGCCAGGTGGATCGGAGATTACAAGAATATGACATCGAGATACGTCATCGGAAAGGAGCATCTCATGGAAATGCAGATGCTTTGTCAAGAAGGCCCTGCATAGACAGCTGTCACTATTGCTCCAGGGCAGAGAAAAATTACCATCTGAAACATCCCGTTGTCCGCCAAGTTACATCATCGGCACCATCCCAAGATCCCTGGAGTGACGAAAATGTTCGGGCGGACCAATTAGCAGACAGCGGCATCAAACCTATTGTGGAATTTATGGAAAAATCCAGCGTAAAGCCCAGTTGGCAAGAAATATCATCTTACAGTCCAGCTACAAAACAGTTCTGGGCTTTATGGGATTCGCTTCGCCTGAGGAATGGAGTCCTGTATCGTAAATGGGAGTCGGATGACGGCAAGATGCTCCGATGGCAGTTAGTACTCCCTCGTTCGAGGATTCCGAAGGTTCTAGAAGAACTCCATAATGGCTACACTGGAGGCCATTTTGGCGTAATGAAGACCCTGCAGAAAGTTCGCGAGCGCTTCTACTGGGTTAGGGCTCGAGGCGACGTCGAAAAGTGGTGTCAAGCTTGTGACGCCTGTGCCGCCCGTAAAGGCCCGAAGAAACGAAGCCGTGGAAGACTACATCGTTATAATGTAGGAGCGCCTTTTGAGAGGATTGCCCTCGACATCCTGGGACCTCTTCCGCAAACTTCGGATGGCAACAAATACATCCTAGTTGTCATTGACTACTACTCTAAATGGCCCGAAGCGTTTCCTATTCCCGATCAAGAAGCTACGACCGTAGCAGAGGTACTGGTGCAAGAATGGATTTCCAGATATGGAACCCCTCTGCAACTTCATTCCGACCAAGGAACGAACTTTACCTCTGCAGTCTTTAAAGGACTATGCCAACTTCTCGGAATGGACAAAACCCAGACTACGCCATTACACCCACAATCCGACGGCATGGTGGAGAGGTTCAATCGCACAATTTTAAACAACCTCTCGCTTCTGGTATCTAGGAATCAAGAGGACTGGGACAAGAAACTCCCCCTCTTCCTGCTGGCCTATAGGAGCGCCGTCCATGAGACTACCGGCTTCACACCTTCCCAGATGCTGTTCGGCAGAGATCTTCGTCTTCCCGCCGATCTAGTGTTCGGCCGCCCTCCAGATGCGCCTTCATCGCCAGAGGAGTACGTGGAAAACCTTCGGGCACGGTTTGAAGATGTGCATCATTTTGCTCGGGAGCGGATCAACCTGAACACGGAAAAGATGAAGACTCGCTACGACACGAAGGCTACGGGACACGAGTTCAACGCAGGTGACAAATTTTGGCTATGGAATCCTACTCGACGGAAAGGCCTGTCTCCCAAGCTGCAATCGCCGTGGGACGGTCCTTACACAGTCCTAAACCGGCTGAATGTCGTACGGATTCGTAAGTCACCAAACTCGAAGCCAAGAGTTGTACATTACGATCGGCTTGCCATCTACTGCGGTTGTAATTAGCTCAGACCATGGTCACTATGGTGTAATTCCTCTTTTCTTTCAACTCTCATTTCTTTCCTGTCTTTCTCTTCTCTTCCTCTTTCGTCAACTTTCTTTCACTTACTAATTACGCCATGTTTAGTGTACATATTTGTAATATATTGGTTTTTATTAATGTGTATTTGCTTATTGTGCTATTGATTACTTGCTTGAATTATGTTGTTAAGATCTTGTTAAGTGTTATACAGTGTAGGTACTTGTGTGACCTCCTAACTAGGGATTGTACTGCCCGGGACGTGCAGTCCTTGGGAAGGGGGCAATGTTACGAATTTTCGGGGCAACCCGCTGCTCTGTGGCTTAAAATGGTTTAAAATTCGTATTCTACGCTTCAAATAGATACATTTTGCTTTTTGTTGCATCAAAATCGGCCAGTTAGGACCGGAGATATGGAGGTTTCGGTTTGCCATTGTTTTTCAATGGAGGTTCTAGAAAACTCGAGAAATATTAGTCCTAGAGCTTAGATCTCTTCACATTCGGGGACTATTTTTGGCGCCAAATTTGGCGATATTTCGCCAAAAGTCGCCAAGCTTGGCGACCTTTTGGTCATTTGGCGCGATTTTCCCAATGGGGCCTGGAAGTTGTTTTTCCTGCATTAAAACGCATATTAACCTAACATTTCTCTTCTATGACGTAATCAAAATTCACACTTTAAGTAGAACCCTCGAGAAATTGACTTTTCTGGAAACCTCTTGTACCGCCTGCGTCGGCTATTTATAGAAGCGCGCGTCGCCTCGAAAGGTCAGTGCGAGTTGAACGCTCAATGTGTGAAGAGCTCTCAGTACGCTTGTTTCGTGTGAATTGATAGTGTTATAGAAGCTGTGTTTTAGTTTGCTTTGTGAAGCTGTTTTTAAAGTGCTGTGTGTAAATTCTTCATTGCTGTGTCTTAAGGGATTGTGTACTATATCCCTTGAATATTTCCACGGAATTTTTGCCTGTGAAAGTGACTTATTTTGTGTGAGAAATACAGCAGTTGTGAGAGTTTCTGATCCAAGCGGATTGTTAAAAGCACGTTACTGCTAGATTGTGCTTGTGAATTGTGTACAGCTGATTGTTCTACGAAGTTCTAGAAGCAATAAAGTTTGTGTTCCATCCTGACAAGTGACTTTTTACTTGAACTTTTTACTTCAACAGGACTTTAGAACGACGAACCCCAGGAGTAGCAGAATAATTCCGCAACAATATTATACACATAGGAATTTAATACAGTTCAACATGTCCACCCTGCATGTGAGCATTTCTTCAAACACCTGTGTAAAAAATCAATACATTAGTGTTTTCCTGGAAATGAATCGGTATTTTTGGAACACCCTGTATAAAGCAGATTTTAACATGGGAGTTAATCGGATCGTCCTAAGGTCTCCGTCTCCCTTAATAGTGTTCCGAATGAAGAGCAATCGTCGTCACAAGACTTTTGAACACCTTTAAAAACAAACCATTGGTGTTAAGGGAGACGGATAATTTTGGACGCTCGCATTGACCCCCCCCCATGTTTAAATTTGTTTTATATATTTTTTTCTTAACTACACACTACTAGAACTGGTATTTTGATTCTGTTTTTGTATATGCGTAGGAAAAGTATCTAAGATTCACATGACGCAATCTCGCCTATCAAAAATTGTTAACATTTAAATAAAATACGAAATTTCAAAAAAACGATTTTACAATTCAATATACATTACATATTACAATTTCAATAAAATACGATATTCGTTCACTAGATGGCAGCACTTTGCCAAACATATTTTTATCGAAATATTAAATATTTTGCATGTTTGATTCATTTAAAGATGTGTCATCTGAATCTAAGGAAGTTTTCTGTTTCTGTTTGATCACTCTCAGAGGTTTCTAATTTATTTTATATCAAGTTTTCAAACTTTTTCCTTCGGATTTGACCATTCAGATGTGAATACAAGGAGACGGCATTAACCATCTTCAGTATTGGACGAAATGAAGTAACTGTGTTGGTCTAAGTATGGCGGAACGTTTAGTTGGCTCCTTTTTAAATAATAGTGAAAGATGCACGATTTTACGGTTATAAAGGTAAAGATAACAATAGGGAGTTTTTGCGCTACGTTTCTTCCCACGTTAACGCTAACGCTATTGGGAGTACTTTGACCAATCAGGTTTCGGAATTTATTCGTGTGCATGCACTGTATTGTCCGATGGCATTTAACGTTAGCGTTACCGTGAGAAGAAACGTAGTGCAAAAAACCCTAATTATATGTTACAATAGTTCTAAATACAAAATGTCGGCATTCTACAGTTAAAAGTTTTGCAGTTATGCCAAATACACTCTCCAAAAAAAGTACTCGAGCAAGAGAGAAATTTCCTATTTTAGATTTCCAAATAATAATTGAGTTTTTGAAAAACGCACACCCTGACAGAAATATGGAAATTCATATTTATACATAGCCTAATTCATATTCTATGATAAATAATCCTACTAATATCACGAATGTCAGTGTTTGTATGTGTAGTATATCCAGACTCAATGAACTCTATTGACTGTTTAGACTTTTGACTCAATGAACTCTATTAACTGTTTAGGCTTTTGATAACCGTAAAAAAACACTTTTGTAATAGACTGATGGCAACAAACTAGCACCACGTGTAAAAAAGGTATCCATAGCTGTATTACGGTAACTCATGTAAATTTTCCTCTCTGTCTTTTTAAACACATTATAATAAAATATGCATCGAAGTATTTCGAGTATCTGTTAAAACTATTTCAGTATGTATGTTTGTTACTCTTTCACGCTGAAACTATTTGACAGATTTGGGTGAAATTTTGAATAAAGACAGTTAAAGTCCTGGATTAAAAAACAGCCTACTTTTTATCGAGTGAAAAAAACGCTGTTCCTATAATATACAAAAAAACTATCTTTTATGAAAAAAAAAGAATACAATGGAGCTTTTCTTTACAAAGCCGTTGACAGATGACGCAAACTTACAGAATACGCAGTTTTTAATAAATAAAATCACCTGGATAAGTTTTTCCTTCTCACTTGGATTTATAAGTGGATTTCGCGACAAGCACAAAAATCATGTTACACAAACAAACAATCAAAAGATAAGTTTTTGAAAGTTTCACTCAGTTCGAAATATGCATTTTTCTGCGCGTCTTTTCCCCCCTTCTATTTTTAATGTATTACATCCAGAAAAAGAATGTTAGAAATATCAATTTTAATTTTGTTTAATCACACTCATGAATATTGATACACTTTCCAACTTAATGGAATAAGGAAAGAAAATAGGGAAGACGCATGGATATGATACGCTTTTGATATACAGTCAAACCTCGTTATAAGGTCACCCGTGGGGACTGTAGAAAAGTGCCCTATAAGCAGGGTGACCATATATGTGACACAAGTAAACAGCCATCTATTTTAACTCAGATACATGTTTTTGCAAGTAATATTATATATAAAAATATATTAGGAAAAGCAGAATTATGTATTGTTATTGGATCAATATGTTTAAAATACCTTCGGATTAGATGTTCTTACCACTACTTTTTCAAAATCACTAACAGTTTTTAAATGTTCCTCGAGGCCTCAGATTGCGTAAAAGATTACCTAACATTGCTGAACGAAAGTGCAGTGAGACAACACGTGAAATAAACTTGGAACTTATTCCAGGGATGGGTGTGATACATGCATGGACGCTGGCAGCATAGGGCAAGGGGGGCAATGTCCCCCCGGATTTTTGTATGCAGTGTTTTCCTTGCTTTTTTGCTCTTTCCAACATGGTAACCATACGTTAAAGTAGTCTTTGCCACCCCTGGAGTAGTCTTTGCCCCCCCCCCCTGGGAAATATTCTGCCGGCGCCCATGGATACATGCTCTGCATCTGACATTTTTTTCCTTTTTAAAGAGTGGATAGAGCAAGGTACAATCCTCTTTTCAAAGAAATGAGTGGCTTATTCAGTAAAAACGTGGGGGGAAGGGGGAGTTAAACCCTTCTGTAATCTTGCAAACTGTCCCTTTCCTTATCAGCACAATGAAGAAAAGCTAGATCGCTTATCTCTTACAGAAAGATAGCTTTGTCAATTTTCAGAAATACTTCCCACGGTGATCAAAGTGACCATATAAGCGGGCATAGCTAAGATGGCATGACACTATAAGCGATATTAAAATACACTGCTCAAAACAATTAAAGGATATTGTTTTATATAAAATAAATATATAAGCGAATTTTTTTTTGCCGAAAATGGAAGAAGAGAATCACAAATGCAAATTTTTCTGATTTTCAAACTGTGGAGTATGCTAATTTTGAGTTCGACGTCAAAAACGTCGCTTCAGCGGCAGCGAATGAAATTGGACTTTCCACAGAATAAAAGACAATGAAGACAAGGATGATCGGCATTCAGTGACTGCTTTGTTTCGACGAGTACGATGTCTCAGCGAAGTCATTTAACCGATTCAGGAGCTTGGAGAGTTGTCGGTAGGTTAGAAGGGGGCCAAACTCAAGCCGAAGTAGCGCAAGTCACTGGAGTGTCCAAAGTGTGATTTCCAGGATCTGGAACCGGTTTTTGGCGACTGGAAGTGCAGGCCGAAGACCAGGGCAAGGTCGTAGACGAGCAACAACGCCCAATGAAGATCGTTATTTAGTGTTAACGGCTCAGAGACACCAGAATATGAACGCTACTCTTCAACAACACCTTCGCTCGGCTACTGGCACCACGGTTTCAACTCAGACTGTCCGAAACCGGCTCCATGGTGTAGTTCTGTATGCTCGCCGACCAATGGTATGTGTTAGACTAACATCAAGGCATCGTCGCGACCGCAGGGAGTGGGCAACAGAGCATGTGAACTGGAGGAGAAATGAATGGAGCAATGTTCTTTTTTCTGACGAGTCTCGTTTTTCAGTTCAACCTGATAATAGGCGTATTTTCATCTGGAGGGACCGTGACAGTAGGAATAATCCTGCGTTCGTGCACGAAAGTGTCAGCTTTGGCGGTGGGGGAGTGTTGGTGTATGGTGGCATCTCCATTGACGGGCGCACAGACCTCTACATCATTCGAGATGGACCTCTGACTGGGCGCCGATATAGGGATGAGATCCTCAGACCTATTGTAGTCCCTTACGCTGCAGCAATCGGAGATGACTTCATTTTAATGGATGATAACTGCAGGCCACATCGTGCTAACCTGGTGGAGGATTTCCTTTTCGAGGAAGGAATCGTACGAATGGAATGGCCAGCGTGTTCTCCAGACATGAATCCAATAGAGCACGTTTGGGACGCTCTAGGAAGACGAGTTGCGGGCCGCCAACCACCCCCACAAACTCTCCAAAAACTGGAAAGAGCTCTTCTGGAAGAGTGGGACAGAATACTCAACTCGTGATAAATAGCCTCATTGACTCCATGCCTCAAAGGTGTTCAACGTTGCTGGCCGTCCGTGGAAACCATACCCCCCTACTGAAAATGATTTTCTTTGAAGAAAACACCTTTTCTTATTCTTTTTTTCTCATATGCACAAATTGTGTTTTTTCCCTTTTCTACACAAATGCGCAATAAAATGCATTTTTCTGCCAAACATGTGTAATTTATTCTCATATAACCTACTACGTCTGTCGACCATGTATCAATCAGCTAAAAAGTTTCCCAGCCACAAGATCCACCTAAAACCGCAATATCCTTTAATTGTTTTGAGCAGTGTATATAGAATTTCTATTCAGTCAGCCGGGACTTTTCAAAAGTGACCATATATGTGGAGTGACCTTATAAGCGGGTGACCATATAACGAGGTTTGACTGTATAGCACTTTAGTGCGTATTTCAAATCTGAAAGTGTTCAGATTTTCTTACTCTTTTTTGGTACTTACGTATTATCCCGGCGGTCCGCCAAGACCAGCGATTTTTCGCCAAGATAAATGCCGAGCACATGAAATTGTTTATGCTTTGGAATACGATTGACAACAGTTTGCCAGCACATTTGACGAAAAAATAGTTTGGCGGGAATGACCGTCAGGATAATACGCAAGTACCCTTTTTTTTCCTTTCCGTTTTTTGATAACGGCCGATATATCTAGAAGCTCTTTAGAATTAATATAGGATGAAAATAATTTGTATCTTTTTGTAGGTTTTTTTTTAATTAAACCATCTTATTTTTGTAACCAGAGGCCGACCGATACGGTGTGCAAGGTAATCATCGCACCGGGGCGCCGACTTCGAAGGGGCGTGATGTCGAACTCAAAAACAAAGTAGAGCATAAGAGGGGGCGTCATTTTTATGTTAATAGGGGCGCCACTTACCCTAGGGCCTCCCTGTTTGTAGCCATCTTAATTTTAAATTCCATTCAGAATCAGATATTTCAGTGCCAAGGAAGCCGATGCGAAGCACAAGATTTATTAAGATGGCGAACCAACTGGTCACCGGAGGCGGCTAGTTTTTAATATACGAAAGCAACGTAGGAAATTTATCTCTTGCTCGAATACTTTTTTTTTGGAGGGTGTACACCCTCCAAAAAAAAGTATTCGAGCAAGAGATAAATTTCCTATTTTAGATTGGCAAAAAATAATTGAGTTTTTGAAAAACGCACAACTTGACAGAAATATGCAAATTCATATTTATACATAGCCTAATTTATATTCTATGATAAATAATTTTTAATATACGAAACCAACGTAGGAAATTTCTCTCGTGCTTGAATACTTTTTTTGGAGGGTGTACATAATTATTCTGGGCACTAACTTAGGCGACATTACTTCTTTAAAATTGGAACTGTCACCATAGAATAACACAGTCATTTTGCAATGTGATCTCTAGGCAATATTGCGGATCGGTTACAGTTTCGACTTCACTATCATATCTCTTGTATTCATGTCTATGGATTTAACTGCCTAAAGGTAAACGTCCTTACTTGTGTTCTACAGTAAATGGTGTATACCAGTCTAAAAATGCCTGCTTTTCATGTTGGGACGGTGCGAACATGAAAAACAACATTCCACGGCTGCAGGCACCACCGAATGTCGAGCGGAATGGGGTCTTTCTTTCGGAAGTTGTTGTGATTATACAATTAGATTTGTTTACTACTCAAATATTTCTCAATACGAACGAGAGATGGCACTGCCTGACTGTAGCAGGCTCATAGGAAAACTACCTTCATCCAGGAAATATTCATAGTTTATGTTTTGGCAGCACCGGAATTTTTAACACCTAGATATTGGCAACAACTTACCTCCCAGGTATTCCCTTTCTTTTACGACCTCCAAGTCAGTTAGTAGTCAGTCAGTCACTGAACCGCGCGCTAGCTATTTGTATGTTTGTATGAAAATGCTAAAATAAATTGTTAAGTTTTAATCTAACTGCATCTTCTTTCTTTAACGATGAATTATCACAACAAATGGTAACCCGGACTCAGCAGCATTAAATCAAATCCTTCTGAAGGTTATTTTAGAAATATTTTTATTTTTGCGTATATCTTCAACACGTGGCTGCAACCATGACGGAGATCGGAGCTGTCAAGATCCCGGTGTATAACTTTGCTGACCCATCACTGTGGTTTTTAATGTGCAAGTCAACTTTTGAGCTGGGCACTCCAAAGCCAGTGACAGAAAGTTGCACCAAATTTAATTATATTATTTCCCATCTGCCTGCCGAAGCTGCCTCGATCGTCAGAGACGTCATCCTGAATCCTAATGCGACGGACCCCTACACCCACGTGAAGATCGAGTTAATCAAGCGCTGCGGCGAATCCAGTCACCAAGAGATAAAAAAACTTCTCGGTGGCGAGCAGCTAGGAGATCGACGCCCGTCCGAACTTCTCCGCGTCATGAGGAGGCGAGCCGAATCGTACAAGGTCCCGGATGAACTGATGTTAGAGCTTTTCCTGCAACACCTGCCGACGGCTGTGCAATCTATATTAGCGGCGATCAGCCCATTATCTCTGGAGAAAGCTGCGGAAGTCGCGGATCGAGTGTTGGAGGTTTCACCGGCGACTGTAGCGGTAAGTGCCACGTGCTCAGTAAATTCCTCAGATTCCATTGAAGAACGCTTAATTGCGGAAATAAAGAAACTGCATGTACGCATAGATAATCTCGCGCGGAACCGAAGCCGAAGTCCCAGTCGTAGTAATTATCGCAGGAATCGCAATCGCAGTAATTCTCGATCAAAAACGTATGAAAGTTGCTGGTACCATTTCAAATTCGGCGATAAAGCAAACAAATGTACCCCCCATGTAATTATTCAAAAAACGATGCAAGCGAGGCGTAGTGGCGACGGCCAGCTTGTCACAGAATTCCCGTCGCCTGTTTGTCCGCGATCGCCGTACGAACTTAACGTTTTTAATTGACACAGGATCGGACGTTTGTATTATCCCGGCATCATCGCTCCTAAGACGAAATTTGGTACAAATGGCCCTATCAGCAGCTAATTCTTCTCCTATTAAAGTATTTACAACCCAAAACCTTTCTTTAGATCTCGGTTTGAGGCGAATTTTTACATGGACATTTTTAGTGGGAAATGTTTCAGTACCAATCATAGGGGCTGATTTTCTGTACAATTTTAAGCTAATGCCCAACCTTGCAACAAAAAAGTTAATTGATGGGGAAACAAATTTAACCTCCCATTGTAAAGTAGATGAGAGTGAAATCCATTCTATTAAGGTTGTATCAGGAGATAGTATTTACCATAAATTGTTATCGGATTTTCCTGAAATTACCAGACCACCCCGTGCAGATCAGGAAGTTAAGCATTCTGAAGTTAAGCATACATGATAACCAAAGGCCCACCCGTTATGGCAAAGCCACGGCGCTTAGCCCCAGATAGATTAAATGTTGCAAAGTCTGAATTCGAGGATATGATGAGATTAGGTCACCTGAGACCTTCGCGCAGCAATTATGCATCTCCACTTTATTTGGTACCTAAGAAAGGAACCATGGAATGGAAACCAGTAGGCGACTATCGTGCTTTAAATGCACAGACAGTAAAGGATAAATATCCTATTCCCTGCATAGCGGATTTTAACGCTGCATTGCATGGAACAAAAATCTTGAGTCACGTCGATCTAATAAAAGCCTATCATCAAATACCAATAAATCCCGATGACATTCACAAGAGCGCCATTTGCACACCCTTTGGTCTGTTCGAGAGTACCCGTATGCAGTTCGGACTCTGCAACGCGTCCGCAACATTTCAGCGATTCATAGATGAGGTTACTAGAGGTTTAGAAGGCGTATTTGCATTTGTCGATGACATATTAATTGCCTCAAAATCACCAGAAGAGCATATCACACATCTTAAAAACTTATTTGAACGATTACAAAAGTATGATCTCAGCGTAAAACCTTCAAAATGTACATTAGGAGTTTCGTCCATAAATTTCTTAGGATTTAATGTTTCGCAACATGGCATTGAACCCTTGAAAGACAGAGTAGACTGCATTATTAACTTCCCCAAACCCACTACAATCACTCAACTAAGGCGTTTCTTAGGACTTTTCAATTTTTATCGCCGGTTTGTGCCAAAAGCAGCCCACTTATTAGCACCCTTAAATAAATTTCTTGAGGGAATTAAAAATAATAAGAAATCAAAGCGATCCACACTGAAAAATCCACAGGAAATACTTCAGTGGACTGAGGTTGCTGAGCAGGCATTTGCCGATGCCAAAAATGCTTTGGCTAATGCTACACTACTTCGTCATCCAATTCCAGGAGTCAAACTTAGCGTTTGGGTAGATGCCAGTGATGTCGCTGTCGGTGGTTCTCTGATGCAAATTAGCACGACCAATTGCAGTGCCGGATTAAGACAGCGCGGGGCCCGTAGCAAATGTTACCAAGGGGCCCCCTGCTCAGTGAAGCACCTATATATATATATATATATATATATATATATATATATATATATATGTTCACCCACACATTAAAGTAATAGAGCTAAATTGAATGAGAAAATAAATAGTGCTAATTATATTACAATTTATGTTTAGTGCTAATTAATGGTATTACTAATGCTAATTAGATGTAAACAAAACTAAAAGGTCCCACGTGTTATATTTGCGAGAGGTTTATCCCAGCCCTTCCTCCACCTTGGGTGAGCTAATCTGTAGGTTTTGTACGATAATAAAATAAAACACAACTTTTACGAATTTTCTTGATTCAAAATGAACAAATTTGAGTTAACATTAGACAAATAAATTTCTCCAAGTAAATTAGTGTGCGGAAAAAATTCCCGTCAAAATAAAGTGGGGGGGGGGGGCAAATAGATAGTGAGACTGGCGATGTTTAAAGTTATTTATTCGTACAACTCAGGTTTTTTTAAAATGAATGTTAATGTTCATGGATATATATTTGGAATTTCTAACACTTCCCACCTTTCCCATATGCAAACATATAACTAGACAAGTTTACACATATAAAATAATAATTGTTTCTGTAAAATTTTTAAAACCATCGAAAACAATATGTACTTTAAACTGTGCCCTTAAACACTATTTTTTCCCCTATAAAAATACATGCTTGTAAAATTATTTCATTATCTGGACGGTTTTTACTAATTATAGGCTACATATTTTTAACTTCTCTTAATTTATTTAATGGGTTAATTCATAAAAAATCGAACTGGGGATAGATAGATCTAGTAAAACAATACCTCCACCATTCAAACTATACTGCATACACGGAAGGCATTTAAACTGTACTCGCTTGTACAGGGGGGGACTGTTACTTCCACATACCGCTTGGAACACTTCTGAAGGTCACTTCGTTAGTGTTCTACAAGCATATGTACATTACTTTTCAACTTATCTTCGTTAAAATGATATAAAATATTTTGCTCAAAAAA
This sequence comes from Cheiracanthium punctorium, assembly GCA_038373885.1. Classification (NCBI taxonomy): domain Eukaryota; kingdom Metazoa; phylum Arthropoda; class Arachnida; order Araneae; family Cheiracanthiidae; genus Cheiracanthium; species Cheiracanthium punctorium. The sequence continues at coordinate 189,947 of JAWZYV010001861.1, forward strand.
AATCTTTATAAGAGGAATAGAATAATCTATATAATAAATAATAAAAAATTCGGATAAAACATTCATTATCGTATTACGTTCAAATGTTTTTGCAAGACATAATAATCATAAATGTGACAAGTAATTTGTGAGTTTCTTTGTGGGTCAAGAGTATCCGAGAATTCTTTTTGTTTTCAGTTTGCCTGAGGTTATGGCTTCTCGGATACCCCGACCGTGCGAAGATCCTCTCGGTTCTAATTATTTTATTTGAACGAACGTACTGACATTCGCGCACTTGACCTGTGGTTTCGACCGACCAAAAATCAATTCTTTCATATTTAACGTGGTTAATTTCCGAGATTAATAAGATAATTTATCGTAATAGTGGATTCCCCGACTATAAAAAAATGACTTACATTCTATATATTATTATTGTTTCAAAAAATAATTCGCCTTTGTTTAAATATTGTAAAATGTAAAATAAATAATTAAGTAAAAACAAAGCAAGCCAACTACCAAAAGCCTTCTAAGATAGTTTACACCATAGTACACCTTAGAATTTCGCCAAAGCCACACTGTAAAATACCTTTTAGATGTGTGGCTTTGGCGTAAAATGCCGTGGATGCCTGTAAAATGCCTTTACTGTAAAATAAAAGAACTTTGGGGCTGCCCAACATCCGTTTAAAATACCATCCTCATATTTACTGCAAAACAAAATAACTTTATGTCCAATATTTAAATAAAAATTATTGTTTCGTGGGGGATTATTATTGATTATGCGGCGCGTTTTTCCTACAACCTTTATCCTATGGATCTCAGCTCTCGGAGAAATGCAGAAGGTCAACTCGCGTTCCAGAGAACATTTTCAGAAATTGCCACAAATATTTCCGTTCTATTCAGTCATTTTGAAAAAGTTTGATTATACAACTTCATTAAAAAATTCTTTCGACTTGTTACTGAAAAGTCCCTGAAATGATCGGGACAGATAGACTACAGCCTAATGAATAATCCGGCCCACTGACGGATTAATACAATTTTGTGGGTGGAGGCTTGGATGGAAGATTCACATATATATATATAAATTTTATGGAAGTAAGTTGGGATTGTTTACATTAATTTCATTTTTCTCGGGAGGGGCGGTCACCTCCTCCGACCCCCTCCCTTTAATCCGACCTTGATCAGACCCTGAGTCTGTTTTTTTGTTTCGGCACTTAGTTTTCTTTCTATATTTTGTTTATTTCTGGATTCATTCTTCAAATAAAGACAAAAATGTAACATTATTGGTAAGGAATCCATTTTCTAAAGGCCATAGGTGGGTGGTGCAAGGATCTGGATACCCCTCCTCCGTTTGTCCGAGTTTCGCTTTTAGTCAACGAAAAGATAATGATACAGCCTTTCTTTCTGTTTTTCTTTTATTTCCCCCCTTTTGGATGCTCCCTGAATTTTTTTGCTGAGAACCGTGTTTTTGTTCCACAGTATTGTTGGATATACTCTTGTGTGTGTTCTTATTGCTGACTTTAGAATAGTCATTCAGTTTTCTCCTGTTTTTTTCTCCTGTAAAAGAACTATAAATGCTACATACACCATTTTGAATATGGTAGGTGGTACTGTACATAGAAAAAACATAAATTTCGCACAAATCGATGTATATCCACAGCAGTTAGAACACTGGATGGGTGGATATCAGAACAGACAAATAACCGAAATCATAAGGACGTTAACCCGTTTTGGGTTCTAATGCATTAACAAATTTTCGTCGGTCGGAGACCCCCTCATACTCCTAGGCACATAGCCCTTAACAAAACACAATACAATAAATCAGTTAATTAAAGTGCGAGTAACGACTTTTCAAAATTTCCAAAGAAATCGACATAGCTTAATATAATTACATTAGACATTTTTCGAGGTACTTACATATTATCCCGGCGATCCGCCAAGACGAGCAACTTTTTCGCAAAGATAAATGCCGGACACATGAAATTATTGATGGTTCGGAATACGATTGCCAACAGTTTGCCAGGAAATTTGAGGAAAAAATAGTTTGGCGTTAATGACCGCCGGGATAATACGTAAATACCTTTTTCGATTTATCGTAAAATAATAAAAATATCGCCAAGTTTGGTTCATTTTTCAAAGCATTTTTTTCGCACCCAATTTGGCAATTTATCGCAAAAGTCGCCAACATTGCCGGCTTTTGGCTCAAATTTTGAAGGAGGCACACGATCGTCGTCGGATTATTAGCTAATCATATTGCAGGATAGTATTATATGCTTAAAATAGATGCCTGTCTCTAAACTGCCATTGACCGTATTGTATTGAAATTATATTGAGTGCTCCCGTATAGAAAAACTTTTAACTATACAGACACTATTTTCGATGCAAAGCTTCATTTTGTAATCCTTAATAACATTCAATTTTGTTTCATTTCAAAGAGCAGAATATCTCTAAAACTAGAAGTCAAAGCCTGTTGTGAAGGCAATTACAACGGGCGAGAGAAAAAACATTTTAAGGAAATTTGTCTTTCATTCAATATATTTAATTTTCATCCACCTAAAATAAATAAGTTCATATTCAATTTTTATTACAGACCCAAATCGAATTTCATGCTCATCTGGAAACACGCGGAATCTTTTCGCAGTCGAAAGCTTTCGTTTTGTATACATAAACATTCGAATATCCAATAGACGATTTATTTGTGGGGAAAAAAATAATAAACTGTGTAATCGGGAGAAATTATTTTAAACGTATTGGAATCCCCCCAATTGTATGACGTCATTTTCACTTAAAATAGGTCATTTTGTCACGCAAATGATTCAATTTTTCTGACTCTCGGAAACGAAATGGTGCTGAAAATAGCGAAAAATCGCTTAAAAATGAAGGAACGGGTGGATTTTCAGATTTTTAAAATTGACAGATTGTTTTCTATATTTTTTTACAAACTTGTGAAAAATTTCAAGCGGATCGTACAAACGATGTAGAAGTTGTTAGGTTTTTTGTCCTTGTAATCTTTTTGCAGTCATAGAGGAAAAAGTTTTATCTTGAAGTCAGGGTTCAGCGCAACTACAAGGGGTGATCAAATGAAAAGGTACGAAACGTCGCAACAACCTAACCGTTATCATATTTGTCCATGCAGCTATGAGAGCACGTAGCGAGACATCTAGTAATGCGATTCGTGCCTTTTGTGTGGATAGGAACATGCGGGGGCCCGCAGGAGAGAGCAGAAGCTCTTGTAAAAAGCACCCTCCTACGTCCAATTGACGCGGCAGTGCGTGTGAGGACAGAATGGTGTTCACATTGCAAAATTCGGCGATTTAGGGGCAACGAGGCGTTATCCGATTTCTGACAGCGGAAGGTGTTAAACCGGCCACTATTCATCGCAGGAGGATGATCGTATACTGGGAAGGCTGTGTGTCCCACAAGTCAATGAGAAAATGGAATGTCCGTTTTCGCCAAGGAACTGGCCACGTTCAAGTGGGAGACGTTGGACCATCCGCCCTACAGTCCGGACATGTCGCCCTGCGATTTCCATGTGTTGGTTCCACTGAAGAAACCACCTGAAAGGGAAGCGCTTCAACTCGGACGACGTACTCAAGGACGCTGTGACGGACTGGGTCTCGTCACGGCCACAGGAATTCTGGGAACAAGGAATCCTGCGGCTTGTTCGTCAGTGGGATCGTTGTGCTCAGGCCTGTGGTGTATATTTTGAATAAAGTCTACATTTGTAACCAAAGTGTCGTTTCGTACCTTTTCATTGGATCACCCCTTGTAGTTAGTAGGGTGATACGCTTTAAAGAATAACTTCCCATAGAGCGCAATGTATTGGGACTATTTTGAGTGCTCCTGTAGAAAAAAATCCATAAATGCTACATAGATCCTTTACAATAGGGTACATGGTACTGCAGATAAGAATAACATATATAAATTTCGTAGAAATCAATGCCTATTGATGCGAGTCAAGGACGGACAGACAGACAAACCGAAATCTTAACTTTTCTACCTTGTTGGAAAGTGTCAAAAAAGCTAGATCTTGAGGGGGAAAGACGAAAATTTCAAGGTAAAGGCGCGGGGCCCGTAGCATTTGCTAAATCTGCTATATTATTAATCCGGCACTGACCAATTGGGAACCTATTGCCTTCTTTTCTATCAAGCTTACAAATAGCCAACGGAAATACTCCACGTATGATCGAGAGTTATTGGCCATCTACACAGCAGTGAAACGATTCCGACACATGCTGGAAGGTCGAGATTTCATAATTTTTACTGACCAAAAGCCTCTCATCTATGCCTTCAAGCAAAAACCAGATAAGTGCAGTCCGCGGCAGTGGAGACAACTGGACTTCATTTCCCAATTCAGCACAGATATCCGACACACCAGTGGTGCAAACAACACAGTGGCGGATGCATTATCAAGAATTGAAGTCCACAACATTTCAAATTCTTCATTTCTTGACTTCGAAGCCTTCAGCGAGGCTCAGAGAACAGATCCTGATCTACAAGACCAGCAAAACAGGAGTCATTCACTAGACTTAAAGCAAGTGCCTAGTCCAGTGACAAAACAAGAACTGACATGTGATGTATCCACCGGTAACCCTCGACCATTTGTTCTCAAAAACTTTCGCAGAACAGTCTTCAATCACTTTCATAACCTCGCACATCCAGGTATCAGAGCTACAATTGAATTAATTGCAAGCAGGTATGTGTGGCCCAACATGAACCGTGAAATTAAATCATGGGTGCAGTCCTGCGATGCCTGTCAGCGTTCGAAAGTTCCCAGGCATACCAAAACTCTTTTAGGTACCTTCTCATTGCCAGATGCACGGTTTTCCCATGTGCATATTGATGTGGTAGGACCCTTGCCCCCCTCGGAAGGTAAGATGTATTGTCTCACTGTAATCGACAGATTTACCAAATGGCCAGAAGCCATGCCCATTGCGGACATGACAGCAGCAACAATAGCTAGAGCCTTTTTCGAGGGATGGATATCCCGTTTTGGATGCCCTTCAATCATCACAACTGATCAGGGACGCCAATTTGAATCATCCCTGTTCAGGGAACTCACGAAGATGTTGGGAACGAATAGAGTTCGCACAACGGCTTACCACCCACAATCGAACGGTATCGTAGAACGCCTGCACAGAATTCTGAAGAACTCTTTAAAAGCCCACGAAAACCCCAGATGGACTGAATCACTCCCAGTAGTTCTCCTTGGTATCCGAGCAGCAGTCAAATCTGACATACAAGCATCGAGTGCTGACCTTGTATACGGCACGTCACTCAGATTACCAGCAGATTTGTGCTCAGAGAACACTAAAGACATAACTCCTTCCTACGAGTATGTGCAGAGACTACAAAGTTTAAAACCCACTACTAGTGAGAGTTCCATGAACGTTCCTAAAACAACTAGATCTGGGCGAGTTGTAAAATTTAGTAAAAGACTAATAACTGAAATGAACTAACACTTCTGCACTATTTTGTCATATTTTCAATTTTCACATTCTAGATCTTCCAATTTCAATTATTATTATTCATGCTTTATTTGTTTTCAATTATAATATACCTTAAATTTAAACCTTCCTCTATTTATGTATTTGTAAAGCAACTTCAGTGACTGACAAACAATCTTTTCAGTTTAACGATTAAAAATGCTAACTTTCATTAAGGCAAATGATCCATAAGTACGATAGATTAATGTCAGTAGAAATTACAATTCATAGAAACTGAATTCATATGTATTACTGCTCAAATGTTGTTCGCACAATTTTGTTTAGGACTTTTAACATTTATAAATCTCATACTTAGAATTATTAATATTTTGAATTCTCTCTTCAGCTGTAAATGCTTGGTGCAGCCAGTTTTTGCATATTGTCGTTCTTTCGCCTTGCTCTTTCACTGGGGGGATACTACGTTTACTACTCAAATATTTCTCAATACGAACGAGAGATGGCGCTGCCTGACTGTAGCAGGCTCATAGGAAAATTACCTTCCTCCAGGAAATATTCATAGTTTATGTTTTGGCAGCACCTGAATTTTTAACACCTAGATATTGGCAACAACTTACCTCCCAGGTATTCCCTTTCTTTTACGACCTCCAAGTCAGTTAGTAGTCAGTCAGTCACTGAACCGCGCGCTAGCTATTTGTATGTTTGTATGAAAATGCTAAAATAAATTGTTAAGTTTTAATCTAACTGCATCTTCTTTCTTTAACGATGAATTATCACAACAATGTTAACAGAGAATTTTGACGTGACGTATCCGTGACAGCTTCGCGCATCGTTCTGCGCATGTTATTTCTTTACCTTAACGTATAATTTAGCGATCTCTGTAATCCCGATAAACTACGTGTAATCTGACGAGGTTTATGAGGCCATCGTGACTCTTCTACCGGGCCTGCTTGTGCACTCCGATGAGTCATCCAAAGAGGCCTACAGATGCTCGCTTATTGGTTCTAGCACTTAGATACGTCATCTGACGGCCGAATCTAGCCAATGATAAACATCTGTAGGCCTCTTTGGATGACTCAGTTTTGGTTTCAGCTTGTTTGAATCTTGACGGTTAATTAAAATTTTCTTACAGACATTATAATTATTGGAAAAGAGGCTAGAATGTCAGTCGTTAACAAATAATAAATTTTAATAAATTGATTATTTTTTCATTGTGAATTTAAGTGAAAAATATTATTAACGATTAAATACTAAAAATAACTAAAAGATCGTATTTTAAAAGGTATGGAAAAATTTTAATAAATATTTGTGTTATTTCAAATCCAAGAAACTCAAAATTAACCCTTTGAGGTACTATTTATACCGTGTTAGTTATAACGTAATAATTTTAGGACGCTAATATTCTTTTTATTTTCAAAGTTCTGAAGCGAAATGCCGAAATAATCTTCTTCTAAATATTCCATTTAAATATTAAAAAGGTAATAATTCATTGCGAGTGGTTAATAAGAAATAGTAATTAGAAAATGGATACACAATGCATTTCAATAGGAGTTGGCGGGCGTAAATACCGCCAGCAGATAAGTTTTAGTTGAGCTGTGAGGGAAGTAAACAAAGTCTAGAAGCGTAACAGGCTTAGCTGTTCAGACAGTATACCTATTCGTATCTTATGAAAAAAAAAAAAAAATACAGCCTCCCCCATTTTTTGTTAAATCATTTTCACTGTACATGAAAGAATTTGCATTATTTATTTAGAAATACTATAGAAAATTTAAAGCTGTAAACAACTAATAAAACTCCTATTACAAAATTAAATATATTGTTTCAAGTTTCAGGACTGCGATATCTTTTCATGATTTCCTAAAAATGTGGATAGTTTGTCTCGAATGTATTCTGACTAATGTTATGATTAGACCAAATAGGTTTATCCTTAGACTGACATGAACTTTAGTACATACTTTGTGTATCCATTTTCTATGGGTAACTCTTTCAGGTACTGGTGGTAGTTTTTATTATTGAATGTGTATACAATATTCATTGTAATAAATCAATAAAGAATATTTAATAAGATTTGGTTTGTTAATCATTTTTTAAAAGCATATACTGATTTAAAAATTACTTCATACATTGTTTACAGAACTATATTGTTTAGTACCAGTGGCTGGTTTAGTAAAAAAAAAAATATGTTTCATGTTTTATGTTGGAACTACCATGGGATGTATTAATGTACGATTATTTATTGTTGCTTACCTTTTTCTTAAAAAAAAAAAAAAAAAAAAAAAAAAAAACTCTACAATCTACTTGCTCAAAATCTCTAAACTTGGCTAACCATCCTTTTTATTCTTTTTCATTATTCTAAATTAGGTATGCAGTGTAACTTCGAAATCTTCAATAAATGTGTTTTCCCTTACAAACTGACACTTCCTTTTATTTCATTTTGTTATCTCGAATTTTTCTGGTGCCCCTTCGACTTTGAAATATCAAGGTTACACTTTATTTCGTTAAAATAAATCCTTACTCTTTAACCAAAACAATTTATTTCCACTCTGTTTCGTAGGAGCTGATTTTTGGATTAAAAATGATTCTTAAGATTACTGAACATTTCTTTAAATCTATTGCTTGAATCCAAGAACCTAAATCATTTTATGCAGCCAAATATTGCCAAGCATGTCAACCATAATGCTTTATTATTATTTTTTTGTTAATAACTACTAAAGTAATTTAAATCAGCTGACTGACATCTCCGACTTTTTTTTATATCCATCCCCTTTTTGTATGTGGTCTGGTTCCTCAGTAAATTACCTGAAAACATACTTTGAAGTAACCCTGTAATTTACGAGCCGTTGCTATCTGGAGCGGCGGTGCCGATAAACCACAGGCTATCCGCCGGTGGTGCGGTTAGTTCGTAGGCTATTGGGCCCGTTGTTTAGTACTGTCATCTATGCATGGTTTCTTAAACTAATACTGTATATTTAAACTTGTATATTTATACAAGTTATTATATCTATGTAAAATCTATGTAGCATTAGGGCGCTACGGGAGTTCTGTGTAGTCGTGGACCGGAAGAGTCGAGACTGTTGAGGCGCATTCTCGGCGTGGAGTACTAGGCGAGGCGTTGACGGGCAGAGCAGGCGACTGGATGAAGACTCTGGCTGAGAGCCCCCCTCCGCGCCGGTGGATGGAAGGAAGGAGAAGTCAAACTGCGGTTACATGATTTTATTTTACGACTGGGTACATCTTATCTTGGCAGTTGCGTCACGGGGAAATCTGCTCCTGATCTGTTTCAGGTCCTTATAAAAGCTTTGGACGTCATGTCACACGACCCTGAACGCGTTGCAACCATTGGCCAAAAGCTAAAACTGGGTAGCGGTTTTCCCAGGGTTTGTTATGACTTTTAAGACGCCTATGTGGCTGGCTGCGGGGACCGTCTACAAAGTTACAAAGGAATTGCAAGGGACCGTGTATTAATTGCAGTTTTTGAACGCGGATTTCTTTGTTCCAACTGAATTAAACTGCATAGTTCCAGAAATATGGGATTTTCATAGGCTTTTGACTTGTAATGTTACAGAATATCCCCCCGTCCGAGAAGAGGCTGACCACCAATGCTTGCATTGGAGGGCAGACTCACTCAGAAGAGCGAGAAAACTTTGGAAAAAGCCTTAATTTTTAATTTTTTTTTTTGAGAAAAAGAAATTTAGGTCATGTCGCACGATGTAATACTTTCAAGCAAAATTAAATATACATTAGAAATTACTTGGACTAATTATTGTAAGTACACAAAAATAGGGTAGCTGAAATACAATAATAATATATGAGCACGAAGATTTTAAAGTTCTTCCACAACAATGGACTTCAAAGACAACAGTCAATTTGTGCAGATGCTGTTGTTAAAGTTCCAAAAATGTCATAGTTTTTTCAAAGTTATCACACACAAAATATCACTAAAATTATTTCATGTATAACGCTATAAAAAGAACACATTTGGTTGTATATATTATTACAGCTTACATACTATACATTTTAATAAACACATGGACCTAAAAAACATCACATAAAATACAATAAAAGGTAAAAATATTCAGACTACATTATAAAATACTGGATACAATTTATGTTAAATAACTTCAAATGTTTGGCTTTGGCTTCACTTCTGCCTTTTCACTTTATTTTAAATCATTTCAAACATTTGGCTTCGGCTTCAATTTTACCTTCTCATATAAGTTCTCTTATTTGTATTATTATTTATTTCGTTTTTCATGGCTTAATGCAAATTGTATGGCACTTCTCTTGTAACTAAATTCGCTTTTCTGGGCTTTTCTTTTGGGTAATCATTCTGGTGTGTTTGAGGTACGTATCTGTTTGAATGGCGTAACCCTAACTCCACAATTTCGAGATGCTTTTTAACCTCTAATCTTAAGCAGGTAGGGGGTGTGTAAGTGTTTGTGTAAAAAAAAGTGGTTAGCTTTCTCCCTACTGTGCGTCTTGACAAATAAAGAGGAGGAGCTGTGGCCGTGTAGTGGACCAACTTATTCTTCCAACAGGATATGACAGTCCAAAAAATGACATCTTGTGAAGGACAAGATGCGAAAAAGGAAGGGGGACATTCGTCATATATGTGGAAGTTTTTTCAAAAAAGGAAAAGGGGGGTTTAAGGAGTGGCCATCCCAAAAAAGTATTTCGTCATTGTCAGGTTCTCTACATCTTTTTTGTTTCTCAGCACCAATGGTGGATGAAGTTTTTTAAAAAAGGTGAGTAGCAAAATTTACAGCTACTTGGGATGACTTCCAAAACTAAGTTTAGAGGTGGGTGATAGAAAAGACGCCTTCAAGAAGTTGAGAAATTACGAAAGATTAAAGAATTAGAATTTGTCAAAATCGAGAGTTGGATTCTCAGATCAAAAAAAAAAAAAAAAAATAAAAATTCACACGCAGTTTTTTTTTTCAAATAAATAGGATTCTGAGATTTTAAAATTGTCATTCTTCGTGATATAATTTGAATTTATCAGGTGAATTATAATATCGTAATTTACATGCATGTACAATTTCAGAATTTTGTTTTGTATGGAAATTTGGTTTATCTATTTCATAATTAACTTTAGAAGTTTGTTTTAAAATAGTATAAGGGCCTGAATATGGTGGTGCTAATTTTCGCGTATTAGGATATTGAAATTCTTCGTACAGTACTAAATCCCCTACATTAAATTTAGACTCCATGAATCGGGCATCATATTTAACTTTATTTTTATTATGGTATTTAATTGTTCTTTCTTTCGCGAGTTTTCTAGCTTCATCCAATGGAGGATAAAATTTTTGTTTGTTTACAAGTGGTTCATAGGGTAGTATTCCCAAAAGTAGGTATGCCGGAGTAAACTGCGTTACAGAATGTGGAGTATTATTGTATTCATTAATTACTTAATTTAATAAAGTAGTCCAAGGGACCTTACTTGGTGCATTATTAACTTTACACCTGAGTCTAGTTACAATAGATTGATTACTTCTCTCTACTTTTCCATTTGTCTGTGGGTGGTGGGCTATGGTAAGCAACTGTTTAACATTGTTACGTTCTAAAAATCTTCTAAATTTGGATGAAGTGAAAGCTGCATTTCGGTCTGTTAATAATTTTTTTGGAGTTTGAATTTGGAAGATCTGCTTTAAGCAATTAGTGTAGGTCTCTGTAGTTACGCTTTTTGACGGAAAAGCCCAAGCATAACGCGCAACATGGTCAATTATTAAATTAGATATTTTTTGTTGAGTTATAATAATTAAAACCTCCCACTGTGTCTAAGCTTAAGCATTCAAAAGGTTGGTCTGTCGGAGGAACCTCTTGCAGCAATCCAAACCTTTTTTGCCTCTTTTTCTTATTAATTTGACAAACGTGGCAATGTTTTACATAATTATTAATATCTTCCGTAATCTTGGGCCAATAATACTGAGGTGTGATTAATTGTACTGTTTTATTTACTCCGGGGTGTCCGAATTCTTCATGAGCTTTACGTAGTATCTCTAATCTTAATGAAAATGGTACTACTATTTTTAAAAGACTCTTTTTCTTTATATAAATCACATCACCTAATTTTATGTAGCGAGATACTTGAACATTGTCTTTATTTTGAGAATTAATTATTTCTTGTAGTTCTAGTAAATGAGAAACTTGTTGGATGGATTCTGAAACAGGATTTCGGGAAAGCATGTCAGCCTCAATGTTTGCTGTACCATTTTGATATTTTATCTCATAATCGAACATGCTTAATTTTAGAGACCATCGAAATAACCTACCCCTGAGATTTTTAACAGATTTTAGCCAAACTAAAGCTGCATGATCAGTGTGAATAGTGAATTTTTTCCCATGAAGATAGTGATAAAATTTGTCTAGACTGTCAACAATGGCAAGACATTCAAGTTCTGTTATGGAATAATTTTCTTCATACTTTTTTAGAACACGAGAATGGTAAGCTATTGGGTGTAAAATACCGTTTTCCTCTGCCTGTTTTAAAACTGATCCAATTTGTTTTTTACTGGCATTCACAAACAAATGACAATCTTTGTTCACATCATAGAGTTGTAAAATCGGTTTAGAAATAAGTAGACTTTTAAGAAACTCAAAAGTTTCTTGGCACTTCTCTGTCCAATTCCATTTAACCCCTTTTTTCAATAATGTATTTAATGGATGTCGAACTTTTGCATAATTTGGAATAACTTTATTATAAACATTAATTGTGCCCAAGAATCTTTGGAGTTCTTTTACATTGCTTGGTGGTTGCAAGTTCTTAATTTTTTCAATGTTGACATTATCTGGAGCAATGGTTCCTTCTTGAATGTGATAACCAAGAAAATTTATTCGTTGTTGCAAAAAGGTACACTTAGCTAACTTCAATTTGATATTTTCTCTAGAGAAAATTTGAAACATTTGGTTTATATGATCAAGATGTTCTTCCTTTGTTTTTGAAAAAAATATGATATCGTCGTAGTGGCATGCGAAATTAATTTTGTACTTGTCTAGAATTCTCCTAATAGTTCTATTAAAGATGGCAGGTACATTTTTTAATCCAAAGGGAAGCCTAGTCCATTCATATAACCCAAAAGGGGTCGCAAACGCTACCTTTTCAGTATCCTTAGGATGTATAGGAACATGCCAATAACCTGATGTAAGGTCCAAAGTAGAAAAAAATTTTGCCTGGCTTAATTTATCAAGAATATCGTCAATCCGAGGTAGCGGTTTAGCATCAGTTTTTGTTATTAAATTTAATTTTCGAAAATCAATACAAAGTCTTTTTATTCCTTCATCACGCTTTTTAGCTAAAGTGACGGGAGCCGAATATGGGCTATGACTTTCTTTAATTATACCTGCCTCTAACAATGCCTTTACTTGACTTTTTATTTCCATCTGTTCAGTTGGTGAGGCTCTATAAGCTCTTAAGCTTACAGGCAAATCCGAAGTTAAAACAATTCTTTGGCACTCCATTCTTATTTTACCTATATCATACTTGTTAACAGAAAATATTTGTATATTTTTTTGTAAAAGAGCCCTTAATTCCTCATCAACATTTAAATTTTCAATATCATTAACAAGATCAATTTTATAAAAGTTATGTAATTTTTTACTATTTTTATCATAAACACTTGCATCATGAACACTTTTATCGCTATTACCAACATAAATATTTGAACTTTCTGAATTATTTTTATAATTATTTACACAACAATCATCAAATAAAGCATTATTATTACACAAAAAATCATCACAACTTAAAGGAACCTTATTGTCAAAATCATTCTGCATATGTAAGGAAAAAAGTTGATTACTGGTATGCTCATTAATCAACTGTAATTCAAGTCCATTTTGATAAACACTGAAATTAGCACAGTTGATATTTAATTGAAACTTTGCACATTCAGGCAATCCAAGGATAGCATAGGGAAGTCGTGACGGTACCACAAAAAATGCAACATTTTTTAAAATATTACCAATTTTAATATTTACATGACAAATATTATTTAGAAATATTAAACCTTCAGTCTGTCTAACTATCAAAGGAGAAACTCTCTCTGTTGTTAATTGAAATTGTTCAACAATATTTTGTGGCATTACAGAGAGTGTAGACGCCGTATCTATTACACATGTGATTTGAAGAAGGCCTTCATCTTTTTCTAAAATTTTTGTTAAAGTTTGAGTGTTTCGTGTCATTCGAATGTACATGTGTACGGCAAGTAATCGATTTTCTACCTTATCTCTCTGGCAGTGATCACTCATCTCTTGGGTCGACGTATTCAAGGGTAAAGATTGACTCGTTGATGTTGTATTTGTGTTTAACCTAAAAGGACAGGTATTCGACCAATGGTAGGCATGAAGTATACCCTGTCTCTCACAATTTCTACATGGTGTTCTAGGTAAATCAACATCTTGCTGGTAATGTATGTTCTGGTACGGTGGACGGAAACGCTCAAATCGAGGCCAAGTATTGTCTGGCACTCGCGAGTTATAAGGGTTTCCTGGACGATTAGAATAATAACAGTAGTGAGAGAATGAGAGTACTGCGCCACCCCAATCCCGGCGGATTGCGGATTGCATTCCAGTGAAGCAGAGGTTACATAATCCACGATGTGCTAAGAGGGGGGTGGAGTTGAGTGACAGCTGATGGAGGAGAATTCGACCGGAGCAGGGGAGACGGAGTTGAGTGGCAGTTGGTAGATAAGACAGAAGGGTACAGATTTCTTTTTCTTGCATCATTCCTAATAGAGGGGACTCGGAAAAAAGTTTAATTTTTTTTCTAATAATTACCGACTACAACTATGAAGGGTAGAGATTTTTTTTTCTTGCATCATTCCTAATAGAGGGGACTCGGAAAAAAGTTTAATTTTTTTTCTAATAATTACCGACTACAACTATTTATGCAGAGACCGTCTTGCAAAGTATAAAAGAGATGTGATTATGAAATAGGAAGTAATTGTAAGGATGACTCTTAGAAAAAAATTTTCATTTGTGTTTTTAGAATTTTGATTGTTAATTTTTCAGACATAGAAAATTTTGGATTTATGTTTTTTTTTTTTTTTTTTTTTTTTGAATGTTATTTTTTCAGACATAGAAAATTATGCTGAGATACGAACTAAGAATATGTAAAAGAAATTACAAGCTAATGATTTCATTATTGAAGATAAAAATTAAAGTTAGGTTTTAACTAGTTGAATGGTATATGTTTTATGCAAACTTTTACAGAATAGTAGAAAGAATTGTGTTTAATGTTAGGATAACGATAATTTGTGGGTTTTTTTAGGCGTAAAATGGTATATGTTAATTTTTCGGGTATAGAAAATATTGGATTTGTGTTTTTAGACTTTTGATTGCGAATTTTTCAGACATAGACAATTTTGGATTTATGTTTTTTTTTTTATGTTAATTTTTAAGACATAGAAAAATTTGCTGTAATACGAACTATTAATATGTAAAAGAAATTACAAGCTAATGATTTCATTATTGAAGATAAAAATTAAAGTTGGGAGTTGAATAGTATATGTTTTATGCAAACTTTTACAGAATAGTCGAAAGAATTGTGTTTAATGTTAGGATAACGATACTTTGTGTTTTTTTTTTTTTTTAGACATAACATGGTATATGTTAATTTTTCAGACGTAGAAAATATTGGATTTGTGTTTTTGGAACTCTAAATGTGAATTTTTCAGACACAGAAAATTTTGCACAGTTATGAACTAGGACAAATTAAAAAAAAAATCATTATGGTAAAATTCTGTTTCATAATGAAACTTAGAAACTATTTTAGTGAAAGCGAAATCTACTGTATGGATTTGCCCCTAAAAGTTAACTTCACAGTACACCCGTTGACTTAACAGCTATACTGTAAAGATATAGCTATATTATTCTTATACGTGTAAAAATATCATGTCCCACCCTACAACCGGTACCACATTATCATGTAAACCTTTTACAGAATAATAGAAATAATTATGTTTAATGTTAGGATGAGACTTTGCGAATTTTTTCATGATAAAATGACATTGGTTATATCTTTAAACCTTTTAAGCAAGTATTAGTATTGATAGAATTTTTAAAAATCCTATAGCATTGAAAATAAAGTTTAGGTTTATACTAACCGATCAGGAAGTCGCGGTTACATGGTAATTTCCTTATATGACTTTAGAACTTTACGATACGTTTTTTTAGAACTTTACGATAAAATAAGTTACAAGCTTGTAAATAAAATTGCAGCTTTAGATCTAACTATCAAGATATTATAGTTATAAAGTAATAATATATCAATTCAATAATAAGAATGCCTATATTTTAGGTACAAAAGTAGCATTTATCCAGATACAGACTACACATGTGTTTCATTTTATGTTATAAGATCTCTCAAAAGCGTTAAGTATTATAAATTTAACTCAGAAAAAATATTATTTTGATGGAAATAGTGTAATCGCATCTTGCTGCTGTATATTTTTACGTTTAATAAGGTATTTGCACAAAGACTGAACCACAAATGTTCAGCAAATATGCTTTCACTAAATAAGGATTAACTTTTTTTTTTTCTAAATCATGTATCAACAAAGTACAAAACATATTAAAAGTAACAAAAAAATTTTGCAAGTCTTACTAATCAAAATACTAAAAGGAATAACTGACACTAATAGTCAATACCATACTTGTAAAAATCTCTACGATTAAGCGAAATGCATTTTAGAAAGTAATATTATCAAGACATCATATTCAAATATTTACAAATACACTGAATAAAGTCTATCATAACTATACAATAATAGATAATATACTTGCGTATACTAGAAAATATTTAAACAGAAATGCACTTACTTCATTACTTGAATAATCGATAAAATACATCATCAGTGCATTTTCATAACGTGAACTATTTTAAATTAGGCTTAGTATAAGCGATCGAAAAAATGCATCCTACCACCACCACAGATAGAGTGAGAACAATTTTTTTCATATAAAAATTCCTTGCCAAACCAGTTCTGTTAACCTTAATCTTGAAGCTTTGACCTTGAACCGGCATAACCTTGAAACGACCTCTTTGATGGTCACGTGATTTTTTTGTAACCAGTGGGAAGACATTATTTAATCTATGTTAGATAAAGCGGCTGAATGCGAGGCTCACATTATGCTGTGAGTACCTTCACTTTAGACGTGTGTTTCTAGTTTTATACTTTAATTGATTTTTTTCACCGTGTTTTAAAAAATGTCTTTGCCTGAATTGATCGAAAATACTTTTAACATTGAATACACTCCTGAGTTTTACACTCAAAGTGATGCTGATGTGTTACTTCAAGAATTATCGCAATTACCTTTTGATGCAAAGCCTCTGCAAACTAGTGAAAAGGATAATACTTCGACTCGAAAAGTAATTGCTTTCGCGGATGAGGGGATAAATTACAGTTTCTCTGGAGTGACTGTCTCTGTTTTCCCTTGGTTACCCATTTTGCAAAAACTACGTGAATATCTACAGAAAGCAACAAATTATGAATTTAATTTGGTACAAGTAAACTTATCCTCTGACGGGCAATCTAAAATTGAAGACGGTAACAACGAAGATTTTTCTCTGGACCTATCATCATGTGTATGCATTCTAAGTTTTGGATCTAAACGAACTTTAGATTTTAAACCAGCGAACTGTGAAACCACTACCATTAAATTAGAACATGGTTCAATGTGTAAGATATATCCCCCAACCAACAAACTTTTAACGTATGGTATTCCTTCTGAGCCTCATGTGACAGATCCACACATTAACCTAACATTCGTCAAAATGTGCATTTATGAACCTGCGCCGAAAAGACCAAAGTTGGACGATTGGGCGGATCATGCTTACCATAGCTTACATGCTTCTGTAAATAGTACATGGCACTTGGAAAAACTTATCTACGTTTCGCTCCACGATGAAAAAACTGACTTGAAGATTCATATTAGACAATTTATTCAGAACGCTGAATTAGACTATATACCAACCAGTCAGGGAGTCATAATGGACCCTTCAACATGGATTGAATTTATTGTAAAACTATTAGATTTTACTAGATGTCATCACAATAGCTCTTTTATTTGTAATAATCAATTATCCATATTTAATGACGATGGAAAATGCATCCTACAACAAATTTACAAAACCGGAGATTCATTTACATTAAATCCAATCCCCTTGATACTTTTAAATGACCAAGTATTAAAACTTTGTGAAATGAGAAATGAAATATCAGAATGCATTCTAAAAACATTGTACACAACCACCCTGCCTCATATGACACTAAAATTAAAGCCGCAGAAGTGTTACCGTGAACCGCATTGTGAATATGAAATGGCTAAAGATCAATTAATGGATATAGTATCTCATGAAATTCACAAAAGTTTAAAGAAGCAATTTAATTGCATAGACCGAGTTCGGGATAATCCTTCACAAAGGATACATGCTTGTTCGAATAGAACACATGTTGATGAGAGAGATGGTCTTATAAACATTAAAGCATGGTTTATGCTCGAAGTGCCATATATTGCAAGAGAGATATGCGAGAACAAATGTACTTGTCATTATGACGGAGAATTTTTTTCAAACATTTTCTTCGAAGACTACGGAGAGTATTTTCAAAATGTATTTCTTCGTTCATTTTTTCAACCGTTTTTAGATTTTTCTAATCCCAAGGATGCCAAATCATGTGTAATTATGTGATGTTATTGTTGTATAACTAGTATTACAATTGTAAAAAATTATTAAAACCATTGTGATTATACAGAAAAGGTATGCTTGCTTCTACAGCAGTGAGTTTTTACTGACTTATGTATGCTTAGTTATAGATTACTCATTGAAAAGTTATTATTTTCTTTTGTGTTAATAGTTTGTGTAGTTTAAAATACATTTTTTGTAAATAAATCAGTTTATATAAGAAAAAAATTATGTGTTTTCGTTATGTGTGCATTGATTACTTGCAAAATAAATACTTTTGAAATTTTACTAAAACAAAAAGTGATAAAGTTAACATACGTAGACAAGATTTCAGATTCTCTTTTATACTTATCTCTTAAATTCTATTACCATAACTTAGACAGTTAGAAATTTGACAAAAACTTATTGAAACTAGTATTATGAAAACATTAAACAACTGTATAGAAATAAAGTGATCTTCTGATTAAAAGCATAAACCTAAGTACGTTAGGTAAGTTTGTCACATGAGAATTCACAACATTAGTAATATTTTGTAAAATGTACTTACATAAAAAAAAGGTATTTCCCACAATACTTTGGTGTGTATAAAACGTAGTATTTTAACTTACCACACATGTTTTACGTTCAAAAAATCTGAATAAAAAAAAACGTGTTACCATAATTTTAAAACATCAGAGTGTTAACTTAGATTATTTCTTGCAATTTTTCTAAAGTAACGGACTTGTATATATTTTTTTGTTTTTGGAAAATATCGACTAATTGCACGTGTTACATATTTTACAGACTGATCTACTTAGACTTACAAATTTTAAATAAATGTCTTTTTACTTTTTATACATAATACTTGTTCAAACTTACTACACTTTTGATTTGTGCATTTGCTACACATAATACTTGTTCAAACTTAGTACACTTTTGATTTGTGCATTTGCTACACATAATACTTGTTCAAACTTAGTACACTTTTGATTTGTGCATTTGCTACACATAATACCTGCTCAAACTTAGTACACTTTTGATTTGTGCATTTGCTACACATAATACTCGTTCAAACTTAGTTCACTTTTGATTTGTGCAATTGTTACCAATATAAGGAATTTTTAGGTATTCTATAATGCAAATCTTGTGTTGTAGGATTAAGACTAATTATCTGCACGAGGGATCTAGACCTATAGGTGGGGCGCCTCCGTGGGAGTCTTTAAGGGGTCCTAACCCGTATTTACGCTATGTTTCGGAGAAAACCACGGAAAACTCCGAACGGTTAGGTCGACGGACGCGAGATGGGACTCAAACCGGGGACCTTCACACTTCGCCCGTCTACCATTTCCAGTGACATAACCAGGGCTGGGGAGTAGCGCGCTACTTGTAGCGAAACTACAGTAGCCGCTACTTTTTTTTGTAGTTTGTAGTGTAGCGCGCCACTTTTTTTTAAAAGTAGTGTAGCGTGTAGCGCGCTACAAAAAAACAGTAGTTTGTAGCGAATTTTGGAAGCTACTTTTGCCGTGTCATCATTTCCGGCGATTGATCCCGTGGTGCAATTTCTCTCTCTTCTGACTCCAAGCATAACTAGTGCGTTTCAGTACGCTATAATGGGAACCCAATGTATTTTTCAGAATCTTGAAGACGCACTGCGGAGAAAAGTGCCCCCACTGAGCGGTGGGCGTGCTTTTGTGGTTTCACGCGTTATCCTTTGGCGGTGGTCATTAAAAGTCAATAAATTCTTCGACCCTGCACTGTATCCCCCCTTGTACAATGGCTTGACCATTAAAAAAAAAACCCGCTGCGTCCGGAAAAAGACGCAACTGGAAATCGGCCTTGATGCTTGAAAGACACCCAATCACTCCCCTGCCCCCCCCTCCCAGGGGACACACGCACACGAGGGGGGGGGAGGGGGTTTGCTTTGCCTGAAGCGGAAGCCTGACATTGTGCATCTTTTTTCTTTTTATCGTTCTCAGTATTATTTGTAGAATCACCAATCTGCCATAAAGAGGAAAAAAAAGGAAGGTAAGAGAGGTCCAAAGTTGAACAGAGGTTATTTTGATGGGGCCTCGAGAGTCTCATTATCACACGGGCGTGTGGGCCCGTGAGCCCCTGAAAAATAAAGGCCTCGCAAATCTCTCCATTTATTGTATATTAAATTTATATATGCTGCAATAATAATTTTTATTAAGCTAAATTTCCTTTATCTATATCATAATTGTGTAACAAT
The DNA here is from genome assembly GCA_038373885.1 of Cheiracanthium punctorium. Classification (NCBI taxonomy): domain Eukaryota; kingdom Metazoa; phylum Arthropoda; class Arachnida; order Araneae; family Cheiracanthiidae; genus Cheiracanthium; species Cheiracanthium punctorium. Next base: position 210,258 of record JAWZYV010001861.1, read on the forward strand.
AAAAAGGCTTCGAGACTTATTTTCTGTTCTTCTTTCTAACACAATGATAATGGTTTCTAAGACTAGATCAATAAAATAGAAATTAAAGGCGTTATTGAAAATTTATATCCATTAGTTAGCATTTTTTTAAATATTATGATGAAAAGAAAATGGTATATGAGCGCTAAATGGTATATGAAAGCTACCTAGTTGCATTTTTAAAAAATAGGAGGGGGCGCAAAATCTTCAGTTGTCAGGTGGAAACGAGATTTAGTCATTTGCTGTGGGACAGAGAAACTGTTCTCTCAGCTTGTTTCCATCCCAGATTCAAACTATTCTGGATTGAGGAGGAGAGGAAGACCGAAGCCAAAAAAAAATGGATGGAGGAATACCTCCAGAATATGTTTCCGACAACTTCAGATATCAGTATCGAGGATCAGCCCATGGGTGATGACTTTTCTGTTTTTTTTAATTTCTCTTTCGCATGCACTCGAAATAGTTACGAGGAAGAACTTACAAGGTTCTTGTCAGAGCCAATTAAACCCCTATCTTCGCTTTCGTACACGTATATGAAAGAAGCCTTCAAAAAAACTAACACTGGCGTGCCGTCCAGTGCATCTGTACAAAGATTGTTTTCGATTGCATCGGACGCATTTTCTTTTCGACGATCATGTTTGGCGGATAACAATTTTGAGATCCAGCTCTTGTTAAAATTTAATAAACATGTTTTTGAATAAATTTATGTGGTTTTTATTTTATACTAGAGGCATGGCAGTCTTCCATGAATATGTTGAAATTCTTTCTTTCGTTAAAATTTTAAAGTGTCTATTATATTTAAATTATTAGGTTTTTTGTGTAATAATTTTCAGAATTTAATACGAAAATATGAGAATTTCTATTAATAATTAATAGTTTGTAAAATCCTTAGAGACTTATCTCTCTCTTAGCCTTAAAATAACAATATAATTCTATAAAATTCTTTTATACCTAACACAAAGAAAAAGTTGTGTTGATGATAATAACTTTTAAAATTTCTTTAACATATATAGAGGATTTTTTTAATGCAATGTTTTAAATAGATATATCATGAATTTAATTAGTAATTGTTTTTATTATTTTATAATATGCATATCATATGTGATGTTTTCAATTAAAACAATTATACAATATTACATGGTTCACACGGGTCATTCGTCATAAATCACTAATTTGGTAAGTCATGAAAAAAGGCTTTTATACTCATTAATTTTGATTTGTGCTCAAGAAACTAGAATGTTTGTACAACATGAAAGGGGTCTCAAAACGGGCCTTTTTTTTCCCGTTCAGACATCCATTTTATTATTATATTTTTAAAAACTTTTTTAGTTCTCATGATTTTTCTCATGCTTTCAGAGCTCACTTTCCCAATTTATTTTTATCATAGAGGTATTAAAACTTAATTAGTTTCAGCAATACTTCAATAATTAGCAGTAGTTGCCAGTAGCGTATATATAGGCTTCCATTTCGGGGGGAGGGGGACGATTCGGTATTTTAAACTTTATTGTTCTAAAGTTAAAAGAAATGTTTCAAAATAGCTCCTTTTAATAATTGCTTTACATTTTCGGAGGGGGCCCGCCTCCCCCTGCTCAAATACTCGCCTGGTAGTTGTTTATTAGAGCAATAGTTTTTTCTAATTAAAGGCGAAAAGGTGCCCGGGGTCTTTCGTGCGTCCACCAAATCTGCGGCGCTCAACGCTACAAGGAAACCACCTTTTAATAAACGCGTTCTTTGGACGCGAGAGACACCCGCTGAGGTCATTAATCACGCTGGACGCGAGTAGAAAACCAAGGCTTTCGATATCGATAGTTTTCTCTAATTAGTATATAAATATCCTTAAATATGAATGTAATGCAAATTGAATCTGTTAGCAAAATTTGTCTCTTAAAAGTAGCGAAAAAGTAGCGAAGTAGCGACTACATTTCAAAAGTAGTGTAGCTAACTACATTTGTCAAAAAGTAGTTGTAGTTGTAGTTAACTACATTTTTCGAAAAGTAGCGGTAGTTGTAGCGCGCTACAAAAAAAAAGTAGTTTTTCCCACCACTGGACATAACCACTGTGCCATGGTGAGGCCTCTATAATGTAAAAATCTTGGTACATTTTATTTGAAGTAACCGAGTATTTTAAACCAAACACTATAATTTTTCAGTTTTTAAAACATCGAAGTATTAACTCAGATTATTTTTTATCCACAATACTTGTTGAAACTTCGTAAACTTTTAATATGGACATGTTTATGTGTTCTCATATGTTATGAAATTATTTCCAGAAATAAACTTAGTAATTCGAACTTTGTAAATTTCATAGAAGTAGTACGTTTAAAATATTTTTGATGTGAACGAACTTAATTTTTTTATTCTGAAGTAACTGTACACACTACATCTGCTGAAGTTGTGATCTTTTCATTTTACAAGTTACAAACATAGGAAAGAAAAGTATTTTTGGATGAGTATAACTTTAGAAAAGAAAAAAAATAATCTTCTCTATTTTTTAATTTTTGAGTTATGTGTTCAAAATTAGTATATTTTGAATTAAAATTGTATTTTATGTTCTGGCAGGACATTGAATATTTTCTTGAAATGAACTAGCACATCTGTACTTTGTTAATTTCATAGAAGGTATGAACTTTGGTATTTTCTTTAAATCTTAAGAACTTAATATTTTTTTTTTTTTCTGAAGTGCCAAATATGTAGACATGAATTTTTTAAAACATCGTGTTATTCAACTTAGTATATTTTAGTTAATCTTTCAAGAGAATGGACTTATAAATTTTTACCTTTTTAAAATCTCCACGAATGAAAATTAGTACATTTTATGTCTATACGAAATTAGACACTTACAATTTTTTTCAGAAATACCATGTAAAGATTTTTATGAAATATTTTGTAAACTGCATTAGCTGAACTTGTAATTTTTCTTTTTAGAAGTTTTGCACTTAGTATTTGTGTTAGTTATATTTTGTGCTCTTACAAGTTGTTAAATATTTTCATACAGTAAACTAACAGATCTACACTTTGTAAATTTCATAGAAGTGATAACTTTGATATTTTTTTTAATGTAACGACTTAGCGCTTTTTTTTTTTCCTGGAACGCTAGATATGTTGAATCTTTTTTTTTAAAAACATTATATAACTTAACTCAGTGCATTTTAGTTATTTTTTTTTTTTAAATACCACATGAATAACTTGCTGCATAAGCAACTTGTAAATATTTCTTTAATATTGTTATTAAAAACTGTTAAAAGTATATCTACTACATAAGCAACTTGTAAATACTTTTTTAATATTGATATTAAAAACTGTTAATAGTATATCTACTAAATAACTAAAATATAAAATACCAAAAACTAAGAAAAACTAATGTTTAACTACATACCACAAGAAATTGTGAGAATTCTTAAAATTAACTGCTTGCATAAATGTTTGAGGTGTAAAATTGATCACCCCTCTCAAACAAGACGCACTTGTTTAACTAACTGCAAGCGATGGTGAAAAATAGCGTGACATTGGGAAAAAAAGGGAAATGCCTTCTAAGGTGACTTTCATGTTGGAATATTTCACTAGAAAAAAGCAAACAATCCTATGAAAAGGGTCGGACAACAGAGATATCAGGCGCCTACTGATGTCTCTGTTGTCCGACCCTTTTCATAGGATTGTTTGCTTTTTTCTAGTGAAATATTCCAACATGAAAGTCACCTTAGAAGGCATTTCCCTTTTTTTCCCAATGTCACGCTATTTTTCACCATCGCTTGCAGTTAGTTAAACAAGTGCGTCTTGTTTGAGAGGGGTGATCAATTTTACACCTCAAACATTTATGCAAGCAGTTAATTTTAAGAATTCTCTCAATTTCTTGTGGTATGTAGTTAAACATTAGTTTTTCTTAGTTTTTGGTATTTTATATTTTAGTTATTTAGTAGATATACTATTAACAGTTTTTAATATCAATATTAAAAAAGTATTTACAAGTTGCTTATGTAGTAGATATACTTTTAACAGTTTTTAATAACAATATTAAAGAAATATTTACAAGTTGCTTATGCAGCAAGTTATTCATGTGGTATTTAAAAAAAAAATAACTAAAATGCACTGAGTTAAGTTATATAATGTTTTTTAAAAAAAAGATTCAACATATCTAGCGTTCCAGGAAAAAAAAAAAAAAGCGCTAAGTCGTTACATTAAAAAAAATATCAAAGTTATCACTTCTATGAAATTTACAAAGTGTAGATCTGTTAGTTTACTGTATGAAAATATTTAACAACTTGTAAGAGCACAAAATATAACTAACACAAATACTAAGTGCAAAACTTCTAAAAAGAAAAATTACAAGTTCAGCTAATGCAGTTTACAAAATATTTCATAAAAATCTTTACATGGTATTTCTGAAAAAAATTGTAAGTGTCTAATTTCGTATAGACATAAAATGTACTAATTTTCATTCGTGGAGATTTTAAAAAGGTAAAAATTTATAAGTCCATTCTCTTGAAAGATTAACTAAAATATACTAAGTTGAATAACACGATGTTTTAAAAAATTCATGTCTACATATTTGGCACTTCAGAAAAAAAAAAAAAATATTAAGTTCTTAAGATTTAAAGAAAATACCAAAGTTCATACCTTCTATGAAATTAACAAAGTACAGATGTGCTAGTTCATTTCAAGAAAATATTCAATGTCCTGCCAGAACATAAAATACAATTTTAATTCAAAATATACTAATTTTGAACACATAACTCAAAAATTAAAAAATAGAGAAGATTATTTTTTTTTCTTTTCTAAAGTTATACTCATCCAAAAATACTTTTCTTTCCTATGTTTGTAACTTGTAAAATGAAAAGATCACAACTTCAGCAGATGTAGTGTGTACAGTTACTTCAGAATAAAAAAATTAAGTTCGTTCACATCAAAAATATTTTAAACGTACTACTTCTATGAAATTTACAAAGTTCGAATTACTAAGTTTATTTCTGGAAATAATTTCATAACATATGAGAACACATAAACATGTCCATATTAAAAGTTTACGAAGTTTCAACAAGTATTGTGGATAAAAAATAATCTGAGTTAATACTTCGATGTTTTAAAAACTGAAAAATTATAGTGTTTGGTTTAAAATACTCGGTTACTTCAAATAAAATGTACCAAGATTTTTACATTATAGAGGCCTCACCATGGCACAGTGGTTATGTCACTGGAAATGGTAGACGGGCGAAGTGTGAAGGTCCCCGGTTTGAGTCCCATCTCGCGTCCGTCGACCTAACCGTTCGGAGTTTTCCGTGGTTTTCTCCGAAACATAGCGTAAATACGGGTTAGGACCCCTTAAAGACTCCCACGGAGGCGCCCCACCTATAGGTCTAGATCCCTCGTGCAGATAATTAGTCTTAATCCTACAACACAAGATTTGCATTATAGAATACCTAAAAATTCCTTATATTGGTAACAATTGCACAAATCAAAAGTGAACTAAGTTTGAACGAGTATTATGTGTAGCAAATGCACAAATCAAAAGTGTACTAAGTTTGAGCAGGTATTATGTGTAGCAAATGCACAAATCAAAAGTGTACTAAGTTTGAACAAGTATTATGTGTAGCAAATGCACAAATCAAAAGTGTACTAAGTTTGAACAAGTATTATGTGTAGCAAATGCACAAATCAAAAGTGTAGTAAGTTTGAACAAGTATTATGTATAAAAAGTAAAAAGACATTTATTTAAAATTTGTAAGTCTAAGTAGATCAGTCTGTAAAATATGTAACACGTGCAATTAGTCGATATTTTCCAAAAACAAAAAAATATATACAAGTCCGTTACTTTAGAAAAATTGCAAGAAATAATCTAAGTTAACACTCTGATGTTTTAAAATTATGGTAACACGTTTTTTTTTATTCAGATTTTTTGAACGTAAAACATGTGTGGTAAGTTAAAATACTACGTTTTATACACACCAAAGTATTGTGGGAAATACCTTTTTTTTATGTAAGTACATTTTACAAAATATTACTAATGTTGTGAATTCTCATGTGACAAACTTACCTAACGTACTTAGGTTTATGCTTTTAATCAGAAGATCACTTTATTTCTATACAGTTGTTTAATGTTTTCATAATACTAGTTTCAATAAGTTTTTGTCAAATTTCTAACTGTCTAAGTTATGGTAATAGAATTTAAGAGATAAGTATAAAAGAGAATCTGAAATCTTGTCTACGTATGTTAACTTTATCACTTTTTGTTTTAGTAAAATTTCAAAAGTATTTATTTTGCAAGTAATCAATGCACACATAACGAAAACACATAATTTTTTTCTTATATAAACTGATTTATTTACAAAAAATGTATTTTAAACTACACAAACTATTAACACAAAAGAAAATAATAACTTTTCAATGAGTAATCTATAACTAAGCATACATAAGTCAGTAAAAACTCACTGCTGTAGAAGCAAGCATACCTTTTCTGTATAATCACAATGGTTTTAATAATTTTTTACAATTGTAATACTAGTTATACAACAATAACATCACATAATTACACATGATTTGGCATCCTTGGGATTAGAAAAATCTAAAAACGGTTGAAAAAATGAACGAAGAAATACATTTTGAAAATACTCTCCGTAGTCTTCGAAGAAAATGTTTGAAAAAAATTCTCCGTCATAATGACAAGTACATTTGTTCTCGCATATCTCTCTTGCAATATATGGCACTTCGAGCATAAACCATGCTTTAATGTTTATAAGACCATCTCTCTCATCAACATGTGTTCTATTCGAACAAGCATGTATCCTTTGTGAAGGATTATCCCGAACTCGGTCTATGCAATTAAATTGCTTCTTTAAACTTTTGTGAATTTCATGAGATACTATATCCATTAATTGATCTTTAGCCATTTCATATTCACAATGCGGTTCACGGTAACACTTCTGCGGCTTTAATTTTAGTGTCATATGAGGCAGGGTGGTTGTGTACAATGTTTTTAGAATGCATTCTGATATTTCATTTCTCATTTCACAAAGTTTTAATACTTGGTCATTTAAAAGTATCAAGGGGATTGGATTTAATGTAAATGAATCTCCGGTTTTGTAAATTTGTTGTAGGATGCATTTTCCATCGTCATTAAATATGGATAATTGATTATTACAAATAAAAGAGCTATTGTGATGACATCTAGTAAAATCTAATAGTTTTACAATAAATTCAATCCATGTTGAAGGGTCCATTATGACTCCCTGACTGGTTGGTATATAGTCTAATTCAGCGTTCTGAATAAATTGTCTAATATGAATCTTCAAGTCAGTTTTTTCATCGTGGAGCGAAACGTAGATAAGTTTTTCCAAGTGCCATGTACTATTTACAGAAGCATGTAAGCTATGGTAAGCATGATCCGCCCAATCGTCCAACTTTGGTCTTTTCGGCGCAGGTTCATAAATGCACATTTTGACGAATGTTAGGTTAATGTGTGGATCTGTCACATGAGGCTCAGAAGGAATACCATACGTTAAAAGTTTGTTGGTTGGGGGATATATCTTACACATTGAACCATGTTCTAATTTAATGGTAGTGGTTTCACAGTTCGCTGGTTTAAAATCTAAAGTTCGTTTAGATCCAAAACTTAGAATGCATACACATGATGATAGGTCCAGAGAAAAATCTTCGTTGTTACCGTCTTCAATTTTAGATTGCCCGTCAGAGGATAAGTTTACTTGTACCAAATTAAATTCATAATTTGTTGCTTTCTGTAGATATTCACGTAGTTTTTGCAAAATGGGTAACCAAGGGAAAACAGAGACAGTCACTCCAGAGAAACTGTAATTTATCCCCTCATCCGCGAAAGCAATTACTTTCCGAGTCGAAGTATTATCCTTTTCACTAGTTTGCAGAGGCTTTGCATCAAAAGGTAATTGCGATAATTCTTGAAGTAACACATCAGCATCACTTTGAGTGTAAAACTCAGGAGTGTATTCAATGTTAAAAGTATTTTCGATCAATTCAGGCAAAGACATTTTTTAAAACACGGTGAAAAAAATCAATTAAAGTATAAAACTAGAAACACACGTCTAAAGTGAAGGTACTCACAGCATAATGTGAGCCTCGCATTCAGCCGCTTTATCTAACATAGATTAAATAATGTCTTCCCACTGGTTACAAAAAAATCACGTGACCATCAAAGAGGTCGTTTCAAGGTTATGCCGGTTCAAGGTCAAAGCTTCAAGATTAAGGTTAACAGAACTGGTTTGGCAAGGAATTTTTATATGAAAAAAATTGTTCTCACTCTATCTGTGGTGGTGGTAGGATGCATTTTTTCGATCGCTTATACTAAGCCTAATTTAAAATAGTTCACGTTATGAAAATGCACTGATGATGTATTTTATCGATTATTCAAGTAATGAAGTAAGTGCATTTCTGTTTAAATATTTTCTAGTATACGCAAGTATATTATCTATTATTGTATAGTTATGATAGACTTTATTCAGTGTATTTGTAAATATTTGAATATGATGTCTTGATAATATTACTTTCTAAAATGCATTTCGCTTAATCGTAGAGATTTTTACAAGTATGGTATTGACTATTAGTGTCAGTTATTCCTTTTAGTATTTTGATTAGTAAGACTTGCAAAATTTTTTTGTTACTTTTAATATGTTTTGTACTTTGTTGATACATGATTTAGAAAAAAAAAAAGTTAATCCTTATTTAGTGAAAGCATATTTGCTGAACATTTGTGGTTCAGTCTTTGTGCAAATACCTTATTAAACGTAAAAATATACAGCAGCAAGATGCGATTACACTATTTCCATCAAAATAATATTTTTTCTGAGTTAAATTTATAATACTTAACGCTTTTGAGAGATCTTATAACATAAAATGAAACACATGTGTAGTCTGTATCTGGATAAATGCTACTTTTGTACCTAAAATATAGGCATTCTTATTATTGAATTGATATATTATTACTTTATAACTATAATATCTTGATAGTTAGATCTAAAGCTGCAATTTTATTTACAAGCTTGTAACTTATTTTATCGTAAAGTTCTAAAAAAACGTATCGTAAAGTTCTAAAGTCATATAAGGAAATTACCATGTAACCGCGACTTCCTGATCGGTTAGTATAAACCTAAACTTTATTTTCAATGCTATAGGATTTTTAAAAATTCTATCAATACTAATACTTGCTTAAAAGGTTTAAAGATATAACCAATGTCATTTTATCATGAAAAAATTCGCAAAGTCTCATCCTAACATTAAACATAATTATTTCTATTATTCTGTAAAAGGTTTACATGATAATGTGGTACCGGTTGTAGGGTGGGACATGATATTTTTACACGTATAAGAATAATATAGCTATATCTTTACAGTATAGCTGTTAAGTCAACGGGTGTACTGTGAAGTTAACTTTTAGGGGCAAATCCATACAGTAGATTTCGCTTTCACTAAAATAGTTTCTAAGTTTCATTATGAAACAGAATTTTACCATAATGATTTTTTTTTTAATTTGTCCTAGTTCATAACTGTGCAAAATTTTCTGTGTCTGAAAAATTCACATTTAGAGTTCCAAAAACACAAATCCAATATTTTCTACGTCTGAAAAATTAACATATACCATGTTATGTCTAAAAAAAAAAAAAAACACAAAGTATCGTTATCCTAACATTAAACACAATTCTTTCGACTATTCTGTAAAAGTTTGCATAAAACATATACTATTCAACTCCCAACTTTAATTTTTATCTTCAATAATGAAATCATTAGCTTGTAATTTCTTTTACATATTAATAGTTCGTATTACAGCAAATTTTTCTATGTCTTAAAAATTAACATAAAAAAAAAAAAAACATAAATCCAAAATTGTCTATGTCTGAAAAATTCGCAATCAAAAGTCTAAAAACACAAATCCAATATTTTCTATACCCGAAAAATTAACATATACCATTTTACGCCTAAAAAAACCCAGAAATTATCGTTATCCTAACATTAAACACAATTCTTTCTACTATTCTGTAAAAGTTTGCATAAAACATATACCATTCAACTAGTTAAAACCTAACTTTAATTTTTATCTTCAATAATGAAATCATTAGCTTGTAATTTCTTTTACATATTCTTAGTTCGTATCTCAGCATAATTTTCTATGTCTGAAAAAATAACATTCAAAAAAAAAAAAAAAAAAAAAAAAAACATAAATCCAAAATTTTCTATGTCTGAAAAATTAACAATCAAAATTCTAAAAACACAAATGAAAATTTTTTTCTAAGAGTCATCCTTACAATTACTTCCTATTTCATAATCACATCTCTTTTATACTTTGCAAGACGGTCTCTGCATAAATAGTTGTAGTCGGTAATTATTAGAAAAAAAATTAAACTTTTTTCCGAGTCCCCTCTAGTAGAAATAACGCAAGAAAAAAAATATGCACTCCTCTGTATTATCTATTAACTGTCACCCCGTCTCCCCTGCTCCGGTCGAATTCTCCTCCATCAGCTGTCACTCAACTCCACCCCCCTCTTAGCACATCGTGGATTATGTAACCTCTGCTTCACTGGAATGCAATCCGCAATCGGCCGGGATTGGGGTGGCGCAGTACTCTCATTCTCTCACTACTAATAACTCATCCTCGGATTCTGGTATCTAGGGGTAAAGAGCCTAGGACCTCGAGGATATGGTCTAGTATAGTTGGGAACTGAGCGTGGCTGGGTTTTCGCTGGTACCTTTTGTATCTTTATTAATTTTGAGACAATTTCTAACCATTCCGTTGTTGTTTTGCGGGGTTGTAAGACTAATAATGCTTGTATATTATAAGGGAGACCGTTCGTCAATCCCTCCATAATCAAATCACTAGACAAACTTAAATTTCGGCCTAACTCTAATTTTTTATGAAAATACGATACTAAGTCGGAATCATTCTCGAGTTTTAAACTCGTAAAATCTGCAAATGAAAATGAACTTCACGAAATGAATCTTTCTTTTAAAACTTCAACAATATCAGACCAGGTATTTAAGTTATGGTCATTACTTACAAATTCGGTTAGGGCACTGCCACTTAAATATTTACTAACATTTTGGACTTTCCACTGTTCCGTTTTATTTAATTCCGAACACGTTTTTTCAAAGTAACTCAGCCAGTTATGAAATTTCATATTGCTCTCAGGACAGTAGGAAGCTATAAACTCTTTATTATAAGAGTCAACAATGCTGGTAGCATTTGACTGGTTAGTCATCGTTTGAGTTTCATTATTCTTGTTGGTAACGTTGGTGAATGTTTGCGAGCTACTGTCAACAGTATTGCTCCCTGTTGAACCGTCACTTGCTAAGGCAGTGAACTCAATCTGCGTTTCAATATTAGTAGCTATTATTCCTTTCACCTTTTTACCTGATCGCAAGAACATGAAGTAACACAATTTCTATTTTATATACCCTCACTCAATAAATTATGCTACCAAAATCAAATTAAAATAAAACAAAACATAAATACAAATGAAATTATTGTGAACTATTTAAAGAAATAATATATTATCAAAACTAAAATACACAAAAATAATAAAGATTTAAAATAAATGATTCTTAATTAAGTTTTTAATTATTTTTGTCCTTTTTCTTCTTCTCTTTTAAAAATAAAAACAAACACTAATATATTTTCAAAATAATAAAAAAGTTCTAATTTAATATTTATGCAATCAGTTTATATAATTTCATTAATCAAACTCAGTTTATTAGTCATAAGAACAGAATTACACAATTCAATGTTCTCTCTCTCTTTTTTCTTTTTTATTCACTTACCTCTCAACACGCTAACTACACACACATAAAGATAAACACTTTTAGACGCGGTTGATCATCAGCTGCTTTCAGTAAATTCTCTCCACTGGGTGAGGTCAGAGTTCAGTTAATTCCTTCAGAGCTGGCATACGAGAGAGCGAAATTTCGTTGAATCAAATAACTCATGCAGTCGTTGAAATATGTAAGAAAAGGTAAACACTTTGGGCGAACTATAGATGCATTTCCACTTTCTCAGTAGAGGACCACGCACAAACAAAACAAAAAAAAAACATATGTGGGCGCGCCTTGGAGAACAAAAAAAAAAATAAATAAATCAACTTCTCCGCGATTGCAACAATTGAAGAACCATGATGTAGGCCGAATGAATCATCTTGAAATGAGCGCTTTCGGGGGGGGGGGGGGGGGGGAACGATGTCGGACTCTCGCAGTGCAGGCGTGTAGGAACGAACGCTTTCGAAGCTTGTTGATCGCTTTTCCCGCTGAAGGTACAATCCTGAGCGACTTCTATGTAACATCTATGTAGCATTAGGGCGCTACGGGAGTTCTGTGTAGTCGTGGACCGGAAGAGTCGAGACTGTTGAGGCGCATTCTCGGCGTGGAGTACTAGGCTAGGCGTTGACGGGCAGAGCAGGCGACTGGGTGAAGACTCTAGCTGAGAGCCCCCCTCCGAGCCGGTGGATGGAAGGAAGGAGAAGTCAAACTGCGGTTACATGATTTTATTTTACGACTGGGTACATCTTATCTTGGCAGTTGCGTCACGGGGAAATCTGCTCCTGATCTGTTTCAGGTCCTTATAAAAGCTTTGGACGTCATGTCACACGACCCTGAACGCGTTGCAACCATTGGCCAAAAGCTAAAACTGGGTAGCGGTTTTCCCAGGGTTTGTTATGACTTTTAAGACGCCTATGTGGCTGGCTGCGGGGACCGTCTACAAAGTTACAAAGGAATTGCAAGGGACCGTGTATTAATTGCAGTTTTTGAACGCGGATTTCTTTGTTCCAACTGAATTAAACTGCGCAGTTCCAGAAATATGGGATTTTCATAGGCTTTTGACTTGTAATGTTACATATATATTACTGTGTAATCTGTATTATTTTACCTTTTAAAATCAGTTTAAATTTCTGCCTTTATATCTTGTTTAAAAACGGTTTAACGTTGCTAGTTTCCGCCTATAAACATATTTTTATTGTTTTTCTCAGAAACATGCTTTTGTCAGTTTTCCTACTTAAAATAAATAAATAAATATAAAAAAGTAATTTATTTTAAAATATTTAACTTAACATGCAAATTATAGATACCTAAAAAAAGTAAGTAAAATGATTGTTTCTTCATATCACAAGTGCTGCAAAATAATTTTATACTATTTAAATAACATAAATTTATGCATTGAAGTTACGAAATGTGCATAGAAAATATAATTTGTGTAGATTTGGATAAGCCCTACACAAGTCCTACATCCAAGGCAACCATCCCTGGGAAAATACCCCTCGTGTAGGTTTAGCTTAAACACAAAAGAAACAAACAAGCCCTACATCTAGTTACGCCCCTGATTTTTAAAACAAACCTTTATTTACAGCAATCTTTCATTAAAAATACGTTACTAAAATATCAAAATACAGATAAAATCCGAATGCACGACTTAAAAAAAATCATGCATTTTTTATGCTTTTCTATGCAAATAAATAAATAAAATATAAAGAAATTATTTTAAAAAATCTTGTTAACTACTGTTTTCTTATAATGGTTTCTTCAGCTATAAAAGTAAATTTTACAGTCTGAAATATTTGCACATGTATCTGCTTTGTGTTGTGTTACGGACCAAATGATGTATAAATGCATCACTTGGTCATTAAATATCTTTTATAATATTATAGATTAGAAAACCTTCTACACTGTCTACCAATAAGTATTTGGACACCTGAGATAGAAAAGAAAAACTAACCTTATTCAAAATCAATAGTTGGTAGAGCCTCCACGAGAGGCAATTACAGCGTGAACCCTCCGGGGCATACTTTCCACAAGTCTTTGTATTACAGCTAGTGGGATTGTCTTCCACTCGGCTTGGAGTAGACATAGAAGTTCCTTCACCGATTTTGTACGGGTAGTGCACCACTTAATTCGGTGATCCAACTCGTCCCAGAGGTTCTCGATAGGGTTCAGGTCTGGGCTCTTGCCAGGCCAGTCCATTCGATGAACTCCATTGGCCCCATACCAAGCCTTGGTTAACCCCGAAACATGACAACTGGCAATGCCGTCCTGAAAGTAACAGAGGTCCAACCCGTAAAACTGCCACAACGTAGGAAGCACATTGTCATCCAAAATAGTGCAGTAGGCATCGGCGTTGAGCTTACCATGAATGGGGAGCAAGGGTCCCAGTCCATACCAGGAGAAACACCCCCAGACCATAATTCCACCTCCGCCGAACTTGACTGTTGGCACAATGCATTTTGGCAGGAGACGTTCTCCAGGCGGACGCCAGACCCAGACCCTGCCATCCGAACGGTAAAGGGTGAACCTTGATTCGTCGCTCCAAAGAACCCGTTTCCACTGATCTACGGTCCAATTTCGATGTGTTTTGCACCACATTAACCGAGCAGCGCGGTTGGACTTTGTGATCAAAGGCTTATGAGCAGCAGCACGACCATGAAAACCAAGCAGATGTACTTCCTTACTGAGCAGATGTACTTCCTTACTTTCTCTGGACAGCACTCGTCGGTCTCTATCTCCCAGTTTCGTTGGTCTGCCGACTCGGGGCACATTCCGGCAATCACCGATCACCTTCCACTTCTTAATCACATAGGCCACTGTCGATTTTGGGTACTTCAGATCGCTAGATATGTCCCTTAAGGATCGGCCACATTTGTGATACCCGATAATTATACCTTTCTCGAACTCAGAGAGCTCCGAACTGCTTAGCATCTTGCATGCGACTAATGCCGATGCTGTTTCCTACACGATATATACCGGCGGAGGTCGTGATGTACCTCAGGACCGCATATATCGTCATTTGCATAGGTGTCCAAATACTTATTGGTAGACAGTGAATTATTAAAGCCCTTTTGGTGCTAAGCAGATATTTTTGCGCTTATTTAATAGAACAAATTAGTGTCCGGTTTAACAATATAAAAAAGGTCAGGTCATAAAATGAATAATTTTTAATTTTAAATAGTTATAAGCATAGTACATTTAAAATTTTCTCAGTCACTTTGCATTGCGCTAGTTACAAGTACAGTTGTACACATTTAAGTAAATTTTAAGAAATGTCTCCTCTAATACAACACATTTCCATAACATTTATCTTTTTTAAGTTTTATGAGCACTTTGCCCAATGACGTGTGGTAAAATAAATAAGTATTCTATTAAATAAACTGTCATATTTAAAGAATATTAAGCAAAATACTAAATAAACATTGACGTTATTTTATACATTTTACAGCACTTGTATTTAAGTAATTATCATTTCACTTCTTCTATTTATACATTTTAAATATCAAAAATTGGTTCTGAGAATTCAGAATCATCAATATTGTCACCATTCATTCCAGGGTTCTGGCCTACCGCGCGGCTGTCGATCTGGAACTTTGGGCGGTTTTCTCTAGATGTCACGTGAATACGCGTTTGAACCCCTTAGAAAGTTCTCCTCCCAAGGAATCCCCCCCTAGGCAGATTACCCCACGTGTAGTGTTTGCCTTAAATACACAATGCAATACAATGTATCCATTCATTTTATTATCAAATGACCAAAGAGAATTTGGCACTGCGAAATATTCATAAAAGTACTGTATGATCTGTTGTGCATAAATGTTATCAGTTATGTACTTGTAGAGTTCAGCCATTATGAGAACGGACTAAGATAGCCTCCTCCATTTTTCCGCTCACATATACTCCACAAAATAAAAGATATTATACAATTACGAATATATTAAATCGACGATACAATTACGAATTTAAAAGGGGTTTTCGACCTACATTGCCATGTGATTCTGAATCCTTATTATTTGTCCTACCTCCCCTTAAATTTTGTTCCAATAATTATAGGACACCTCACAAAACACGGGCTCAAATATTAGGTCTCAAAACTAAAAGAGTATTGCCGATTTGTCCAACACATTTCATTGGCGTAACTGGCCTGATTTTCTAGGGTGGGCTGCAGCTGCAGCCCCTTTTATTTTCACGGTAGTATAGTATAAGTTAGTATATGTAAGTTAGTATATTACTATTAATTTGTATATTATACGTCCCGCAGTAACAAGCCCGTACCCAAGGGGTGGATTTTGGGGGGAAGTGCCCCCCCGATAAAAAAAATTGCCTACCTCCCAAAACCTCTTTGGAATCCCCCCCCCTCTCTCTCTCTCGATTTTCACCCTACTCCAAAATTTGCAAAATAGACAGAAAAGTGATTTGAAAAATAAAACAGTTAAAGTTAGAATCAATTTCAAAAGTTTAAAAAAAAAAATTAAAGAATAAATCACGCTTTCAACTTGTGAAGTATATACAACAGGTGTGTATTTTCAACATTAAACCAAATTTTTAAAACCACAATGATTTGACCGAAAAGAAGATATTGTCTTGCTTGCATTTAACCAAGATATTGTTAAAACTTCCATATGATTTTGTTGGCCGGTTTGTCAATGTCAACATGGGCAAGCGATTTGTCTACATTGTTGCTTCAGTATATCACATTTGTGTATCTAGCGTTAACTAAATATAGAATTACTATAAATTGAGCGTTTAATGCATTTTCACATGCGAAATATCAAGTTTAGGTTTTAGAACAATGAGAGTGTTTTCAAGAGCATACCCTTAAAAAAAAAAAAAAAAAAAAAAGAAGAAGAAAATAATGTGTGGTTACTTTCACAAGAGCGATAACTAAAAGCTAGCTTTAGTTCTTCAACAAAATTGATTGGGTTATAAAATTAAACATTAATTAAATGTAAAACGAAATACAACTAAAATATATGGTAGTGGCAAAAAGTGCTGATCACATCCAATTTTTTTTGCCTAATTTTTGTGGTTGACTGAATTTTTCATTATGAAATTATCGTCATTTCTTAAATATTGTTAATGATTCTAATTTGCTTTCAATACTTTCCAACAAGGCTGAAAAGTGTTCATGAGTTAAATTTGTCTGTCTGACCGTCTGTTCTGTCTGTCCGTCCGTGATCTAACTTCCGTAAAAACAGAGGGTGTTTACACTATTTAGAATGATTTCGAGGCATGTAATTGTTGTTTAAAATATGCATAATGGTACTTAAAATATCGAACATAAAGCAGGTGTCGATTCAGGAATTTTTTCCACGGTCCCATTTTCGTTAAAACTGTTAATTTTGGGGAACTTCAATAATTTTTTGTGAATTTCAACATCTGTTTTTGTGAATTTTCATAACAATATTTGTAAAAGTCACGTTTTTCTTAAAATAATGTACAAAACAAATTAAAAGAAAAGGTAAAATGCCAATAAAGAGTTGTTTTAAATATTGTATTTTTGCGAAGGGGCCATTTTAATGGATTGTAATTTTGTGAAGGGCCATTTGTAGGGATTGTAATTTAGTCGCTTTTTTATTATTATTTCTGTACATTTCCACTGAAATTTCCATCCAAGGAAAAATTTATTTTTTCATATGCATAAATTGTATATAATTCTGCAATATTCAATAGCAAATTGATGCTTTATATGCGCTAATGGAAAATTATGACTAAATGTGTTTTGTGTTGATTGATGTGATTGAAATTTCATTTTCTTGAAATTTTTCCTCACTGTGTGACAATAATATGTAAAAAATAATTAAATAACTTACATGGTATCACAAATGTGATTTTTTTCCTGTTATATTAAATAAAGAACAATTTAATAAATTTTCTATCTTTTATTTAATTTATCATGTTGTTTTATTTTATAATGCTATAAGTTCTACGCAAGAGCCAGTGGTGGGTTTCCCATAAGGCTTAATAGGCGTACACCTCGAGCCCTTAGCTTTCACCCTTGTTAGCCATTATTTGTCATTATTCATATTAAAGGAGAAAAATACTGCACGAAACTACACATATAGAAATATTATAAGAAAATCTTTTTTGTGAAAAAGATAGTAGTTTAACATGGAATGCACGTCTTTAAAAATCAATGGAACTTTAAATATATATTAACTAGTGCAAAAATAAATATAATTAATAAGTACAGTGGAGTGGATGTATATCGGATAGGATTAAATATACGTAAAAGCCATTATATATAAGTAAAATTTGACAAAAGACACTGATATGCATAAAAAAGATGTAAATCACATAATCGTAAACGCGCAGATGCAGCCAAATTTATGACATGCAAAGATTAGTATTAAAATTTATTACCAATTTTATTGTTATGGATAAAACAGTTTAAAAATAAAGAAATATGCTGAAGGATTAGCGCATATATATATATATATATATATTTGAACTTTATCTAAAAATACAACAAAATTATATTTGCTCCACATGCTACCTAGCGCTTAAAAAAAGCAGCATAAAAGAAAACATGCGTTTAATAATAATTAGAAAAGTTTAAATTGAACGCCCCCCCCCCCAAGCCAGTCATTGTAAAAACATCAAAACAAGGTAAAATGCATTGTCCTCATCAGAGGGGGAAATGCACAACAGTACACCATAGGTTTCAGACTCACAGCCTGAGAATTTGCCAAGGTAATGTATTGTATTTAAGGCTGTAGTTTGCAAAGATTGATTTAAAATTATTAAAACAGTTTAAAGATATTTTTAAAAGTGCACTATATTAATTCAAAATATAAACTGTAACAGGCAAATCTCAGAGGTGTGACTCAGGGCCCTGTGTGACTCCCCCTTACCTATGGAAAAGAAAAGAAATTTTATTACTTACAAATCAAAAAGACGAAGACCAATCAATGCAAATGTACTACAAAACCAAAGAAACACGTTAAACTGTAGTTCCAAAATCCTGTATTTCGTTGTCCATTGCCTGTCCAATCCGCGTGTAGAAGACCTGTTGCCATTCATCAACTAAAAGCACGTCCCTGAGGTTCTAGTCTGTATTAAGAGCACTCTGTGGGCTTTGGTGCAAGTGTGTCATTTGTCAAGAGATTTCTACAACGCATAAACTAGTGAAAATGTAAAGGAAGGATTAATACCAGGGATTCAGGCTATTATCAAAACTTTTTAAATATCTATTGATGAATTCAAGTGGAAAATTATTTGTATAAAATAATTTGGCTGCTAATAAATATATATTATAATTTAAAAGATCTTTATTATTGCATAAGCGATAGTATCTGATAAGTTGGTTGATCAAAATGTTAGCAAAGACTTTTTTGTGAATATTTGAGGACCAATGAGGTAAAGATATAGCTTCAAAATTGAAATTATTTCTTTTATCAAAAATGTTTATGTGTAAAGTATTGTTAAATAAATTTATATCTAGATCTAAGAAGGTAACAGAATTAGAATTAGAGTAAGCTGGCTTGAGGTTAAGTGTGCTGGGATAAATTAAATGTTTGATATCATTAAAGATTTGATATCATCACATGATATCATCACATGATTAAACAATCATTTGTTTTAAAATTTAAAAAAAAACAGCGTAACTGGGGGGGGGGGGTACGTATCCCTTCTCCAAACTTCGTTTCAAAATTTTTTATTTTAAATATTTGTTTGGAGGGTCATTTTAACCCTTCAATTTAAAAATGCGAAAAGGAACTCCAGTCTGTGTCTTCACAAAATATTTTTTTAAGTTCACTGCCAGGATTGCTTAATTTAAACAAGTTTATTTTTTAAGCGCTTGGTTTAAACAATTTTTCTCATTCCCAACCTGTTGTACTTTTAAATTCTTTCTAAATATTAGGGTTTCTTTAAAATATTTATTTTTTATTTTAAATGCAATACAAAATATGTTATGCAAAAAAAGTTTTATTTGGTGAACAAAAGTGATTAACATTTTCCCTTTTCTTAATTGAGTAATTTTCAGTTTTACATCAAGTTATAAAAATTGTTATGAAAGATTTGTAGTATCTTTTTTTTTCTTGCTTTTTTTTTTCGTATATGAAGTTTAATATTCGATAATTTATCCATCTAATTTTTTATATATCGTCATTCTTGCGTAATTCAGCAAGTATTTATTTTTAAGTTTACCTTAAAGTTTAATAGGTTTTGTAAAGAAGAGAAAGAGCTTTAGAAAACATAAATTTATCTTATAAAGCTTGGAAAAATGTTTTTAACCTTTTACATTATAGTATAAATACTTTTTACTAATTTCATGACAATTTGGTAAATGGCTGTGCGGAGCTCTAGGGTTCTGGCCTACCGAGTGCCTGCTTTCTCCAGACGCGTCAGAACCCCTCGAAAAGGCCTCCGTCCAAGGCATGCCTTATTTAAGCAGACAGCTTTCGTGTAGATCTGTCTTAACCACAAAGCAAAAATAACTTTCATGATAATTTACACTGAAAGTAAGAAGGTTAATATTTTTAATATTAAATAAAATTCATAATCACTTCCCTATCCCTATTATAGAGGGTGCCTAAAACACACTAACCTAGGGTTCTCTTCTTTATATATTGACGTTAGACATATAGAATTAATATATGTTACTTTATGGTTCCGAATAAAAATTTCAGGAGATTTAATGTAAATAAATACAAACTTTTACTTTTTATAAAACCCTCTTACAAAACTTCCCAATAAGTAAAATATGTCTTTATACATTAATGAGGTGATGTAGAAAATGTCAGCTTTTCTCATAAAACGGCTTACAGAAATATTTTATCATAGTTGGTGAGGGGTAATAAGCTTTGCAATGATACTAGTGTTTCTATTGGGGGGGGGGGGGGGGCATTCAGAGTATGAAACATTTTAGTGTAAAACTGAAACAAAAAAATTCACTTCACAAAAAGCTAAGGGGCAATGGGCTACTGTGCATACTGTGAACTTATAAATCAGATAACTGTCCTTGAAAAATTACCTGAATGTCAATTTTTAACAGAGATAAATACAAAATACATGAATGTACCTCTGTTTGCGCCCTTTCGTGTGCCCACTCCTTCCTTACATTTTTCATTTCACGCCCCCCCCCCCCACTCATCTAAAAAAAAAACCTTCAATATTGTGCGCTTTTTTCGTACATATTTACATTTTAATAAAATTTAAACTGTAAATTCATTAGTACTCATTTAATAGTGATTGACTGTCATATGGAAGATAAGAGATGGTACTCAAAAGTATAGGGTACCCTATTTCGAAACGACTTGCCTTTTATTTTATTGTATTGCAGTATGATCAGCGATCCTTGTTCTTGTTTAGTAAAACAATATAGTTAATTTTATATATTGGTAATCGTAAAAGATCTTTTTTTTTTTTTTTTTAAGAAGAAGTATATGTGCGTGGAAAAATGGAGGAGGATATCTTAGACCGTTCTCATAATGGCTGAACTCTACAAGTACATAACCGATAACATTTATGCAAAACATATCATACACTACTTTTACGACTATTTCGCAGTGCCAAATTTTCTTTGGTCATTTGATAATAAAATGAATGGATACATTATATTGCATTGTGTATATAAAGCAAACACTACTCGTGGGGTAATCCCTAGGGGAGAGGAAAACTTTCTAAGGGGTACAAACGCGTATTCACGGGACATCTACAGAAAACCGCCCAAAGCTCCAGATCGACAGCCGCGCGGTGGCGGTAGGCCAGAATCCTCGAATGACTGGTGACAATATTGATGATACTAAATTCTGAGAACCAATTTTGATGTTTTAAATGTATAAATAGAACAAATGAAATGCTAGTTACTTAAACACAAGTGCTGTATAACATACAAAATAACGTCACTGTTTAGTTAGTATTTTGCTTAATATTCTTTAAATATGACAATTTATCTAATAGAATACTTACTCATTTTACCATTTCACGTCATAGGGCAAAGTGCTCATAAAACTTTAAAAAGAAAAATGTTATGGAAATGTGTTGTATTAGGGGAAACATTTTTAAATTTTACTTAAATGTGTACAACTGTACTTGTAACTAGCGCAATGCAAAGTGACTAAAATTTAAAATCTAAAATGTACTATGCTTATAACTATTTAAAATAAAAAATTATTCATTTTATGACCCGACCCTTTTTTATATTGTTAAACCAGACACTAATTTATTCAATTAAATAAATGCAAAAATATTATCAGCTTAGCACACAAAAGGTCACTGTGAAAATTATATTTGAGCTATGTTACAGCACTCCAAAAACATTTATACATGGACATGGTTTCAAAAAATAAAATGAAATACATATAAATAAATAAGCTAATTTATATCGCCTTCATTTTAGATTTTCTCTTTCCAATGTTTCGCGTAAAGAAGGGGGAAAAAATAATAAATAAAATAAAAGAATCATTCTTCGAGAAGCTAAACATGTTTAATTGCATGATTAGTTGAAAAAGTTGAATATATGGAGCAGAATATAATATTTCTGTGTTTTTTATTGACTTTATTATATTTATGTTACTTTCGTGCAGGGCCTTATTATCGAATGGGCAAATCGGGACTTTGTCCAGGGTCCCTGTCTCGAAAGGGCCCTCAATTTCAAATGTTGTTCTGAAATAGTCTTTTCTATATCAAAATTTTATGTAAAATAAAACAATTTTCATAGATGGGGCTGCCAAATCCATCAATGCCGGAGGCTAATGTTGGGCCCTGCTTTTTTGAGGTACTACATCTTTAGAATTGTATTTGTTTGCATCATTAAATTTATTTTAAGAAAACGAAAACGGCTGGAGAAGCCCTCCCCCCTTATGTAAAAATTAATTACATTTTATTAAACCAAAGCTTTATATATATGTGCAAGCTTGAAGTATGTTTAAAAAATAATACTTTACATAAAAACATAGGCGGCTGGTGCACCAAAAAAGTGGGGGTTCAAAAGAGATGAGAGTATGTAAGTAGAGGGCACCCCTAAAGATGTTTTTTTTTGGGGGGGAGAGTGTAAAATCGCCCTATTATAATTGAATTTTAATGTCATTATTGATTAAATGATCTTCTCTAAAAGAAGAACTAGGATCAAAAATCAGAACGGATGCCCACCGAAGACTCCCTCCTTCTAATTCAAATTAGAGACCTGCACGGACCGGGCCGGGTACGGGATTTATAAATCTGTTGTTAACGGGCCGGGCCGGATTCGTGTTAGTGTTAATTTTTTTCGAGTTCCTGCAACCCGCAAAAAAGTTAATATTAATAACTTCTTAATATAAAATGTCTGAAAAATATTTATTTATCGATCTATCTGGTCGTCTTTATATTTTTTTTAATTTCTGGAATTTTCGAATTTTTACTTCTCAACTATGGACCCGTAAGGGCCGGCCGTGATGTTTCTTCAAATGTGTTACGGGTCCGGGTGTGGCCTACAAATTCAAGAATCGTCGGGCTCGGGCCGGGCCGGGACTCTATATTCAGGCCCGTGCAGGTCTCTAATTCAAAGTTCCATTTCAATTCTTGTGAAATAATAACATGAGAAGAATATAAAATACTTACTTGTTAAGCAAATCTTTCTTTCTTTAAATTCTTGAATCGATCAATGATGTCACAAAATGACATCCAAACACACAGAGAGAGGAGGTCACCAATAAATTCATTTATTTGATCTTATATTATCCATCCTAATAAATTATTTGGTATTATATTATGCAATATTGGCATATACATCCAATTTATGGAAGTAACATAGGATCTTTTACATTACTTGTTTTTTCACGGGGGTTGGTCGCCCCCTCCGCCCTTGTATGGAAATATATCAAAGAGTTCTTTTTCAACAAGAAAATGGCATCTTTTCCTCAGTTCTGTTATCTCTGGATATTTCTGGCAAAGAGTTGGTATATTTTTTGTACATTTTTTGAAAAATTTGCATTTCTCTCTTTAATTTTTCCATATCAAGATCTAATCCATATCAAGAAGCAAAATGCTCTGTTCACTTCTCCATAGTTCTCTAACCATGCAAATTGGTGGAACCAATTTTTTTGGAATTTCCTCACTTTATGTATTGGATATTCAAACTCTAGTGTCGAGAGGCTGATGTGGGCCTTCGTTTATTTCATTTTTCCTGTATTTAAGATGATCCGAAGTTAAAGTGTCTCATTATCTTCAGTTCTGAATCCAAGTTATTTGCACTGAGACTTGACATTGGTAAATGATCAGCCTGTGTTTCCTTGAAACTTAAACCATCACATTTTTCATTTTCTTTTAAATTGCTAAGCATATTTTGATCTGCATTTTCCGCAACTGGAATCTTAGGGAAACATGAAGTGATGGTCGGTTGGGTTTTAAGCTGCTTTGCTTTTAACATTTCAAAAACAAATATGAATATGGAACAAATAAAGATCATGGATCAGAAAAACTTAGGCAGCACGCGCACAATCAACCTACTGCTTCGAATTAGCATATGGGAATGAAAAGTTCACGAGATCCTTACATCTGGGTGGGGCCGATTCTAGAATATACAGTTCCTTTCGGGAAATTTCTAATTCGCTCCCCCCCCCGCACACATACACTCACATACAATCTCCTACAATTAAATTCCTTTCTAAATGTTCAGATAAAGATGCTTTCTTTTTCTTCAATGTAATCTTAAAAGATACTGTAGAAAGCCGTTTATTACCCCTTCCATGAATTGTATTCATGGGTGGTCAGTTTAACTCTTTAGCTCCCAAAGAGAATCTCATAGCTGTTGGTTCCCATCGAAACGGCAGAAAATAGCCTGTCCGCCCTTTCCCCATGTAACCTCCCTATTTAAGTAGCGTGGGAGGCTTCCTGTTGTGATAATCCGAAGACATCTATTGTATCTATTCCAGAATACAGGAAGGTAGCAATGACAAAATTTAAGTAACACGCATGTAAGGGGGGGGGGGGATTCCTAGAAGGCTACACTCCGTTTTTATGGGAATGAAGGCACTCGGACAGTTGGAGGAGATAAAGAATAATTTTCCCCCCTTTTATCCAAATAAAGGAAAAGGAATGCGCATCCCCGCTATTGTCAAGATCTATTTTCTTCCCATCACAATTACTGTGACATGTTTTAGAGAAAACGCATCGAATTTCTCTCGCCGAAAAACCGTTAAATGCGGGAAATCCAACATTTTTGACGGGATTTTTTAACATTACAAGTATAGGAAGATATTTGGAACCAATAGAAAATGACGTTATAGGCGGGAAAACGGTAAATACGTCTAACGTTAAACCAGGGTTTCACTGCATATATATATATATATATATATATATATATATATATATATATATATATATATGTAATGTATAAAAAGGTAATTTGGGTTTTACTAGTTTGGGTATTGTTCAAGCGGGTACTTTCACCGTAAGTTTTACTTTTCTGTCATACTTGCCACGCACGCTCTGGAGCTATGTTTTATTTATTTTGTTATTTGCCAGACATCAGGCCGTCGATTCTGAGTTATTTAGATGTACACGTGTCCTCACGCCCTTGTAGGCCCGGATGCGGGTCATGTTGGTAAATGTGTGTGGTTCGATCAGAGATAAGAGAGAGGAGGAGTTGTGTCTTCGCAGACCACGTGGTGTGGTAAGCGTAAATACTCCCGCACATCGAAAACCGGGGGACTTCTGCCACTAGAACTGCTTAATGAGTCCACGCTGATCCTTGTACCCGTCTCCCCTCCCCTCTTCTCATTCTAAATTGTAACTTAAATGTAATGTTCAATAAACCATATTACCTGCCTTAACTCTGAAACTTTACTTGAAATACCTGACGTCTCAAACAGCCGACAGGATGACTGGCTGTGTGCCAATTAAAATTTTTAAATTGTAAAAAATTAACGCTCAATAGTCGGGAGACGGGGTACACTGCTTACCGGAAGATGCGGAGTACGCCGGAGATGCGGCGTTATGCCGACCGCCTGCCGATCAGAGAGATACGTAGAACCAACTCGCCCTTCACTAGGGATGGACGCGAGACGAAAAATTGATGTCTCGCGTCTCGCAAAACAGCCGAAAAGCTTGTCTCGTCTCGCAAAAATCCCTATATCATAATGTTAAAAATGTTTGTCTCGTCTCGCAAAAAAGCTGTAAATCACTGTCTCGTCTCGCAAAAAGTCGTCTCGCGTCCATCCCTACCCTTCGCCGACTGCAGATATCTGGACTTCTCATTCCCTGCTTTGATGAAACTACTTTCGCCTGACCTCCCATCGAATCCTCCCATGAAGCCCATCGAAAAATTTGCGCTCCTGAGTTTTCCATAGCGACTAACGACGCTGATGCCGACACGTAAATTAAAGAAGTGCCTGCCCTCCGTTATCTGATATCATATTTCTGTACCGTGTTTACCATCCAGAAATCTGTGTCTCCTTTTTTATTTTATTTTTCTTCACACGTCCACTGTTATTTTGAAAATCCGATGGAAATCGGCGGAGTTTCACTGCCTTCAACGCAATCCAAGGGGCCCCCGAGGAACGCCTGGCCTCATCACAGCTGCGATATAAGTAGGGAAGAAAGGAGAGTTCACCTCAGGGGGTGCCATGTTAATTGTGGGGTGCATCGTATAACTGCTTTCCCTGGGCTGAGCGGGGAAGGGTGCGTGGTCGGACCGGATGTTCAAAGAGTTGATAAGATTTTTTTTTTTTTTCAAATGAGGGGACTTGTAATTTTTTTCAGATTGTGACACATTTTTCAAATAAGGGGACTTGGAAAAAAATTTTCAAATTTGAACGCGTAACAACAAAAGAATTCATAGGCTAATGATTGTTGGCTTAAACCATTAGGCCGAGAATCCTTCAGGTATAAAATTGTAGGCGTATTGTGTTATACTTTAGTTTTGAAAATGAATTGGTACTTTGATTAATTTTTCGAAGTTTATTTTTTTATTTATTTAGTTTTCGTTACCATTTAGTAATAGAACCAATGCAAATTGAATAAATGTTGCTTAATACATACTTCTAATGTTTAACTAATTTTTGTATACTGATTATAGCATATATTTAATAAGTAACAGTTTATTAGAATATTAAAGTAGGGTTTAGGATACCCATACATTTTCTACAAATTTCTTGTACTGTTAGGGAAGTGAGAAAATTATACCATAGAACGATTTTAGTACCTATAGTTTTTACAAATAATGATTTAGATAGTGTATGAACTTTTTTATCTAAACATTTTTTTTTCTTAAGAGATTTTTAACCAAATATTAATTTTCAGTTAAATAATGTTACAACAAATATTTTTTTAAATTTATTTTTTAACCAAGTTTTAATTTTAAGTTACTAATTAATTTTACAACAAATATTTTTTTAATCAAGAGCAAAAAATTTTTATTTTTTAACCAAGTTTTAATTTTAAGTTATATAATTTTACAACAAATATTTTTTTTAATCAAATGTTTTTAATTTATCAAGAAAAAATTTTAATCAAATGTTTTTAATTTATCAAGAAAAAAATTTTAATCAAGAGTTTTAATTTTTTCTATAGTCTAATAAGTAAGTTTACTAGAATATTAAAGTAAGGTTTAGAATACCCATATATTTTCTACGAATTTCTTCTATTGTTAGGGAAGTGAGAAAATGACACCATATAAAGATTTTACAAATACGAATTTATCGAAACATTTTTTCTTACCAACACATTTTTGATAAATTTTAGGCAGCGATTATACTAGTTTATATTTTCTATAGATCAATTAGAGAAAAAATTGCATTTTTAGTAATCCTACAAAATATTTTTTACTGTATATCATAAGTAGTATAACTTGATTTATAGAATTTCAATACGATACGAGTTAGATTGTTTATGTGCGACACTCATTTCAGTTTGACTATGAAAGCATAATTTTATACATGTATCAACCTTTTTAGAGGTCTTTTATTGATGCACTTAACATATTTTATAGAAAGGTGAGCATAACTAGCACAAACTTTTAGACTAGATAGTACTATTGTTAGAAAGTTGAACTATTGGAAATAAAAATTGAAGATTCGTTTTAGTGTATTGCATGCACAGTTTTATACCGCATGTACATAAAATATCTTTCAATACTTAGATAAAATGATAGTTTAAATCGCAAATCATTACTTGAACTAAAAAAAAATACAAGGTTTTTACTTACGTGAAGCCACATCATGTTAAAATCTTCTAGTCTCTCGGCTTGTACCAACATCTATAGGCTAGCAAGACCGGAAAATCGAGTAATGATTTAAAATACATTATCCCTAATTCCCGGTCCAACTAGCACATGTTCATTACTTCTTTTTGTCTTCATATGCTGAAATAGGTATATTATTTTGACACTAAAAACAAAATAACACATTTGAAGATATTAAACGCTTTAAAAGTACATTTTTCTTATAACAATTTACCAGATTCACAATACTATTTTATGTAGGATAAAATTAGTTAGCAAGCGAAAATTTAATCTTAGTTAGAATTTACTGAAATACAAATACATGCATGCCTTATTTTCTATTAGGAGAAAGCCCTCAAACCCCAGTTTTTGTATACAAACTGCATAAAGTACTTCTACCGATAATGCCTATTGCTATTAATTACACTGGATTACCCACTTAAAATTTTGCAAAACACCAAAATACAGAAAAACATGCATTAACAATAACAAAAAAATCACACCTAAAAGTACTTCACATCAAAAGTGCAACTATAAGAACCATATAATTATTTTCAATTAGAATTACGGTATCAACTTATATGTAAGTAAAATAATAGAAAATATTACACTTACCCTGTACTTGTACACGCGAGAGGCGAAAATAATAATAATACTTAAATAATTCGCAAATAATACAGCACACAAATCGCACAGCATAAAAACAACCACGTGCACGCCATATTGCAAACTCATTCGGCACATTGCTGATAACAGAAATTGAGAGAGATAAGAAAGTGCCTTGAGGCCCTACAGAGTAGGTTAAATAACAGAGGCCCAGTTTGCCGATAAGATAAAACCAGGGAGGCTGTTAGGGGTATGCAATTGGGGACACGTGTTTCTTTCTACGTTCAAAAATGGGGACTTATGGATTAAGATGTTTACTACTTAAAAACATGATCTAATTTTTACAAATGCATTGGAACTTTGTATAGGATATCTATTGAAGACGTATTAAATACATTATGATTATTCTTCTGATCGACATTATATCCTAAATTAAAATATCAAAGTTAAGCTACAACGATTAATATATTTTACATAGTTTAGGAAAATAATGAATCATTAAATTAATTTCTCTGAAACAATTAGCAAAGATCATTATACTAAAGCAAATTATTTTTGTTAAGTTTTGATAAATAACAGTAATAAATTATAGGCATTGCAGATGAATGAGTGTTCACGAATAAAATAGGTATTTACTATTGAAAAACAGGATCTAATTTTAACAAATGCATTGGAATTTTGTATAGGATATCTATTGAACACATATTAAACACATTATGATTATTCTAATATGAAAAACAGGGTTAAGATTCTTTGCTTGCGATGAAAGGCAGTCAATTTTTTATATATACTTAGATTTTACATAGAGATCCTTTTAATAAATTCATAAACTAAAACAATTTTTACAATAATAAACTAAAATTTGTATTTCATAAAGTCATAAACTAAAATTATTAATGAAAACTTGTTAATAAATTAAACATATCAAAATTTTTACACTCAGTTTTTTTTTATATACTTAAATTTTACAAAGAGATCCTTTTAATAAATTCATAAACTAAAACAATTTTTACAATAATAAACTAAAATATTTATTTAATAAAGTCATAAACTGAAATTATTAATGAAAACTTGCTAATAAATTAAACTGATTACTCTAAAAGATAGCTAATCACAACATATATACATTGTGGATGTACATTGTGTAAGATATATCCCCCAACCAACAAACTTTTAACGCATGGTATTCCTTCTAAACCTTATGTGACAGACCCGCACATTAACCTTACATTTGCCAAAATGTTCATTTATGAGCCTTCCCCGAAAAGGGCAAAGTTGGACAATTGGACGGACGATCTTTACCATAGCTTATATGCTTCTGTAAATAGTACATGGCACTTGGAAAGACTTATCTACGTTTCACTTCACGATGAAAGAACCGACTTGAAGATCCATATTAATAGAAAAAATATAAGCAATTATAATACCTGAAAAATACCGGACAACACTGCTGCATGCGGACAAAACATCTGTTTGCACGGCTAAAGAATTCTTAGGTATCCGTTGCAGGAGAACTTACCTACGCCCAACCTACAAACACTACAAATTTAACGGCAACTGGTTTTCTCTTATCAGGTATCACAGATCAGATAAGAGATAAGGAAGTGACATGCGCAGAAGACACGTGATAGTGACGTGTGCAAATCTGTGATGATTGAATATCCGCTAGGTTCGTTGGCAGGATGTACATTGAGTGGCAACTCTCTCTAAACTACAGGCTAAGACAAGTTAGATGATGCAATATCTACAGGGTTGAGGAAGGTAGAGGGCGCTTGGGTAATCACGTGATTTTTTAAAGAACCAGTATAGAGACATTTTAGTTAGATAAAGTGGTTAGGAGTGTGTTGCGAGACTCCCTTTGCACTGTGTGCGCCTATACGTAAGACGTGTGTTTTAATTGATTTTTCGCCGAGTTTCAAAAATGTGTTTGCTTGAATACACTCCCGAGTTTTATACTCAAAGTGATGCCGATGTGTTGCTGCAAGAAATAATACAATTGCCTTTAGATGTAAAGCCTCTGCAAAGTATTGAAAAGGAAATTTCCCCCGAGTTTTGTACTGAAAGTGATGTTGATGTGCTACAGCAAGAATTGTTTCAATTACCCCTGCAAAGTAGTGAAAAGAAAATTTCCTCGACCCGTAAAGTAATTACTTTTGCTGATGAAGGAATCAATTACAGTTTACCTGGAGCAACAGTCACTGTTTACTCTTGGATACCCATTTTGCAAAAAATACGTGAAGATCTACAGAAAGTGACAAATTATGAATTTAATATGGTGCAAGTGAACTTTGGCTCTGAAGAACAAGCTAAATTTGAAGACGGTAACTACGAAGATTTTAATCTAGACCTATCATCAGGTGTATGCATTCTAAGTTTTGGATCTAAACGAACTTTGGATTTTAAACCAGCGAACTGTGAAACCGCTACCATTAAATTAGAACATGGCTCAATGTGTAAGATATATCCCCCAACCAACAAACTTTTAACGCATGGTATTCCTTCTAAACCTTATGTGACAGACCCGCACATTAACCTTACATTTGCCAAAATGTACATTTATGAGCCTTCCCCGAAAAGGGCAAATTTGGACAATTGGACGGACGATCTTTACCATAGCTTATATGCTTCTGTAAATAGTACATGGCACTTGGAAAGACTTATCTACGTTTCACTTCACGATGAAAGAACCGACTTGAAGATCCATATTAGACAATTTATTCAGAATGCCCAATTAGACTACATACCAACCGGTCAGGGAGTCGTGATGAACCCTTCCACAGGGATCGAATTTATTGTAAAACTATTAGATTTTAATATAGGTCATAGCAATAGCTCTTTTATTTGTAATAATCAATTACCTGTATTTAATGATGATGGAAAATGCATCTTACAACAAATTTATAAAACCGGAGATTCATTTACGTTAAATCCAATTTCCTTGATACTTTCAAATGACCAAGTATTAAAACTTTGTGAAATGAGAAATGAAATATTGGAATGCATTTTAAAAACGCTATATACGACGACCCTACCCCATTTAATTTTAAAATTAAAGCCGCAAAAATGTAACCGCGAACCCCATTGTACTTATGATGAGGCTAAACAACAATTAATGGATATAGTACATCAGGAAATTTTTAAAAACATAGGCCGGGTTCAAGATCATCCTTCGCAAAGGATACATGCTTGCTCGAACAGAACACATGTTGATGAGAGAGAGGGTCTTATAAGTAGTAAAGCATGGTTTATGGTCGACATGTCGTATATTTCAAGAGAGATATGCGAGAACAAATGTAATTGTCATTATGACGGAGAATTTTTTTCAAACATTTTCATTGAAGACTATATGAAGTATCTTCAAAATGTGCTATTTAATACATTTTTTCAACCGTTTTCAGATTTTGCTAATTCTAAGGATGGCAAAACATGTGTAATTATGTGATGTTATTGGTGCATAACTAGTATTGCGATTGTAAAAAATATATTAAAACCATTGTGATTATGTAGAAAAGGCATACTTGCTTCTACAACAGTAAGATTTTACTGACTTGTGCATGCTTAGTTAAAGAATACTCATTGAAAAGTTATTATTTTCTTAATTGTGTAAATAGTTTGTGTAATTTAAAATATATTTTTGTAAATAAATAAGTTTAAATACGAAAACTTTTCTGTGTTTTCTTTATCTGTATGTGTGTGTTGATTACTTGCAAAATAAAAATCTATAAAATTTTACTGAAGCAAAAAGTGGTAAAGTTAACATACTTGGTCAAGATTTAAGGTTCCCGTGTTTTGTTTTATACTTATCTTTTACACACTACAAGGTAAAAAGTTACAAATTTAACAAAATTTATTGAAGCATGTACTATGGAAACATTAATCTACTACATAGAAATAAAATGTTCTGATTAAAATCATAAACTTAAGTGTAATAGGTAAATTGTGGTACATGAGAATTCACAAAGTACTAATTTTTTATAAAATGAACTTAGCTAAAAAGGTCAGCTTCCATAATTTTATAACTTAATCGATTTTACAGGTTTTTCAAATATAAAGTTAAATGAGATAAAGAAACTTAGTATTTTTAAATAAAGATTTTTTGAGGTGTTCTTTAATGTAAAGATCTTACCACATTTTACATAAGGTAACAGAATATTTAAAATCAGACACTATGTTTTTAAAACATCAGAGTATTAACTTAGCATATTTTTGTAATTTTTATTAAGTAATGGGCTTGAATATTTTTATAAGAAGTATCAACTAAGTGCACATGTTACACATTTTACTGATTGAGATGGTTATGCTTACAAATTTTAAATAAACATGCTCTTACTTTTATACATGTTACTTGTTCAAACTAAGTATACTTTTGATTTGTATACGTTTATGAGTTCTCAAAAGTTATTAAATTATTTCTCGAAAGGAACTTAGCTATTAGAACTTTGTAAATTTTGTAGAAGTAGTATGCTTAACACGTTTTTGATAAAATGGATTTAAATTTGGTACAGGAATAATCAGTTATTTTAGCATAGATGTATAAATTTATCTTTATGTAAACCTTAACTAATTAAAAGTAATATAATTTAAATCCATCCCTTTTCGGGGAAGGCTCATAAATGTACATTTTGGCAAATGTAAGGTTAATGTGCGGGTCTGTCACATAAGGTTTAGAAGGAATACCATGCGTTAAAAGTTTGTTGGTTGGGGGATATATCTTACACATTGAGCCATGTTCCAATTTAATGGTAGCGGTTTCACAGTTCGCTGGTTTAAAATCCAAAGTTCGTTTAGATCCAAAACTTAGAATGCATACACCTGATGATAGGTCTAGATTAAAATCTTCGTAGTTACCCTCTTCAAATTTAGCTTGTTCTTCAGAGCCAAAGTTCACTTGCACCATATTAAATTCATAATTTGTCACTTTCTGTAGATCTTCACGTATTTTTTGCAAAATGGGTATCCAAGAGTAAACAGTGACTGTTGCTCCAGGTAAACTGTAATTGATTCCTTCATCAGCAAAAGTAATTACTTTACGGGTCGAGGAAATTTTCTTTTCACTACTTTGCAGGGGTAATTGAAACAATTCTTGCTGTAGCACATCAACATCACTTTCAGTACAAAACTCGGGGGAAATTTCCTTTTCAATACTTTGCAGAGGCTTTACATCTAAAGGCAATTGTATTATTTCTTGCAGCAACACATCGGCATCACTTTGAGTATAAAACTCGGGAGTGTATTCAAGCAAACACATTTTTGAAACTCGGCGAAAAATCAATTAAAACACACGTCTTACGTATAGGCGCACACAGTGCAAAGGGAGTCTCGCAACACACTCCTAACCACTTTATCTAACTAAAATGTCTCTATACTGGTTCTTTAAAAAATCACGTGATTACCCAAGCGCCCTCTACCTTCCTCAACCCTGTAGATATTGCATCATCTAACTTGTCTTAGCCTGTAGTTTAGAGAGAGTTGCCACTCAATGTACATCCTGCCAACGAACCTAGCGGATATTCAATCATCACAGATTTGCACACGTCACTATCACGTGTCTTCTGCGCATGTCACTTCCTTATCTCTTATCTGATCTGTGATACCTGATAAGAGAAAACCAGTTGCCGTTAAATTTGTAGAGTTTGTAGGTTGGGCGTAGGTAAGTTCTCCTGCAACGGATACCTAAGAATTCTTTAGCCGTGCAAACAGATGTTTTGTCCGCATGCAACAAGAGTGTTGTCCTCTGTAGGGCCTCAAGGCACTTTCTTATCTCTCTCCATTTCTGTTATCAGCAATGTGCCGAATGAGTTTGCAATATGGCGTGCACGTGGTTGTTTTTATGCTGTGCGATTTGTGTGCTGTATTATTTGCGAATTATTTAAGTATTATTATTATTTTCGCCTCTCGCGTGTAAAAGTACAGGGTAAGTGTAATATTTTCTATTATTTTACTTACATATAAGTTGATACCGTAATTCTAATTGAAAATAATTATGTGGTTCTTATAGTTGCACTTTTGATGTGTTGTACTTTTAAGTGTGATTTTTTTGTTAGTGTTAATGCATGTTTTTCTGTATTTTGGTGTTTTGCAAAATTTTAAGTGGGTAATCCAGTGTAATTAATAGCAATAGGCATTATCGGTAGAAGTACTTTATGCAGTTTGTATACAAAAACTAGGGTTTGAGGGCTTTCTCCTAATAGAAAATAAGGCATGCATGGTATTTGTATTTCAGTAAATTCTAACTGAGATTAAATTTTCGCTTGCTAACTAATTTTATCCTACATAAAATAGTATTGTGAATCTGGTAAATTGTTATAAGAAAAATGTACTTTTAAAGCGTTTAATATCTTCAAATGTGTTATTTTGTTTTTAGTGTCAAAATAATATACCTATTTCAGCATATGAAGACAAAAAGAAGTAATGGACATGTGCTAGTTGGACCGGGAATTAGGGATAATGTATTTTAAATCATTACTCGATTTTCCGGTCTTGCTAGCCGTATAGATGTTGGTACAAGCCGAGAGACTAGAAGATTTTAACATGATGTGGCTTCACGTAAGTAAAAACCTTGTATTTTTTTTTAGTTCAAGTAATGATTTGCGATTTAAACTATCATTTTATCTAAGTATTGAAAGATATTTTATGTACATGCGGTATAAAACTGTGCATGCAATATACTAAAACGAATCTTCAATTTTTATTTCCAATAGTTCAACTTTCTAACAATAGTACTATCTAGTCTAAAAGTTTGTGCTAGTTATGCTCACCTTTCTATAAAATATGTTAAGTGCATCAATAAAAGACCTCTAAAAAGGTTGATACATGTATAAAATTATGCTTTCATAGTCAAACTGAAATGAGTGTCGCACATAAACAATCTAACTCGTATCGTATTGAAATTCTATAAATCAAGTTATACTACTTATGATATACAGTAAAAAATATTTTGTAGGATTACTAAAAATGCAATTTTTTCTCTAATTGATCTATAGAAAATATAAACTAGTATAATCGCTGCCTAAAATTTATCAAAAATGTGTTGGTAAGAAAAAATGTTTCGATAAATCCGTATTTGTAAAATCTTTATATGGTGTCATTTTCTCACTTCCCTAACAATAGACGAAATTTGTAGAAAATATATGGGTATTCTAAACCTTACTTTAATATTCTAGTAAACTTACTTATTAGACTATAGAAAAAATTAAAACTCTTGATTAAAATTTTTTTCTTGATAAATTAAAAACATTTGATTAAATTTTTTTCTTGATAAATTAAAAACATTTGATTAAAAAAAATATTTGTTGTAAAATTAATTTGTAACTTAAAATTAAAACTTGGTTAAAAAATAAATTTAGAAAAATATTTGTTGTAACATTATTTAACTTAAAATTAATATTTGGTTAAAAATCTCTTAAGAAAAAAAAATGTTTAGATAAAAAAGTTCATACACTATCTAAATCATTATTTGTAAAAACTATAGGTACTAAAATCGTTCTATGGTATAATTTTCTCACTTCCCTAACAGTACAAGAAATTTGTAGAAAATGTATGGGTATCCTAAACCCTACTTTAATATTCTAGTAAACTGTTACTTATTAAATATATGCTATAATCAGTATACAAAAATTAGTTAAACATTAGAAGTATGTATTAAGCAACATTTATTCAATTTGCATTGGTTCTATTACTAAATGGTAACGAAAACTAAATAAATAAAAAAATAAACTTCGAAAAATTAATCAAAGTACCAATTCATTTTCAAAACTAAAGTATAACACAATACACCTACAATTTTATACCTGAAGGATTCTCGGCCTAATGGTTTAAGCCAACAATCATTAGCCTATGAATTCTTTTGTTGTTACGCGTTCAAATTTGAAAATTTTTTTCCAAGTCCCCTTATTTGAAAAATATCTTAATGTCTGAAAAAATTACAAGTCCCCTTATTTGTAAAATATGTGAAAATCTGAAAAAATTACAAGTCCCCTTATTTCAAAAATATCTTAATGTCTGAAAAAATTACAAGTCCCCTTATTTGATAAATGTGTCACAATCTGAAAAAAATTACAAGTCCCCTTATTTGAAAAAAAAAAAAAATTCTTATCAACCCTTTGAACATCCGGTCCGACCACGCCCCCTTCCCCGCTCAGCCCAGGGAAAGCAGTTATACGATGCACCCCACAATTAACATGGCACCCCCTGAGGTGAACTCTCCTTTCTTCCCTACTGATATAACTCACCTCTTTCTTGCAGCAATTAGGGGGAGAAAAGTGTTTTGAAGCCGTTCGTCATCATGCTGAAATTTTTGTTTTTGTGTGTTGTGCGTATAACTTATGTTGACCGAACCTCCTTCTCCTGTCTGCCTTAAATCTGTGAGAGAAGATATTTTTTTTCCTTTTGTTTATCTTTGAAGGATGAAGATTTTAATTTGTGGATATCAATTTCTTTCGTAAAAGTAAGCGATTTTTATTTTAGAGGTTAAGTGAACATTAGAGTATTATATTTAAATGATTATCAGTTGTCTGTGTTATTTTAAAGTGCTATTTTAATGTTGATAAAAAAAGAAAAGAAAAAAAAGAGAAAGAAAAGAAAAAAAATTGTATTGATATATCTGCGCTTCTTTTGATTAATATAGTATTTTCATTAAGGTAAGTTTACAATTGAATTGTGTTATTAAATATTTTATTTCAATTGAAGTTTTATACTGGTCTTACTTTTATTAAATTAATGCTTAAATTACTACTGCATTACCCATATTTCCTGAAGATTTGAAATTTGAATTTTTGTTATTTGCATACTATGACGTAGTTTAGATTCATTTGATTATTTCCCTGAAATTACTTACCGATTGGGACTCTCAACTTGACACGAATTCTAATTTACTTGAGATAATGTCATTTATTCACTGAAAAGTCACTTGAAAATTTATGACAAATTCATGCACCCGGGTACGATAACTTAATGAAAATTAACAAATACTTATTGTGTCAATGTAAATAAAAAAATTTCTTGCATTATATTAGGTTTGCTTAAATGAAGATGTTTTATTTTGAATATTTACTGTGTAAATTTTTTTGTGCCAAAATGATCGTATATTATTTCCTTTATTGAATAATGATGCCAACCATTTTTTTTTTCATGTAATATAAATTAAATTTGCCTAGACGGTTAACTAGTAATTAAACCTCTGAGGAGAGTATTCGCCCTCAGATTGTTAAGAAGTACTAGTAATAACCAATTAAGAAAGCACAATAAGCCATTGCTAGAAATAAAAAATTGTTAGGTCACATAAATGCAGTACCTCATGCAGGCTATCATTTATTGTATTACCTTGAAAAATTCTTCTAGCAAGCGTTCCTGTTAATACTGCTGTTTCACAGCTATGGTCTTCGAAATTTTCTACACACTACGCACATTTTTACATTTTTTTTTTTTTTTACATTGCCTTTACACTAAATAAATTTACTCCATTTTGCCAACTGCATTTTGCCAACTATTTTGCCAAGTTATTTTCATTTCATTCACTTTATGCCATGCAAGCCAAAGCCATAAGTATTTGCCAAAGAAAATGAATGTCAACCATGTTTATTCCATTTTATTTAATTATATTACTATATTGTTGTACAGTATTATTGTATCCCACCTAGGTTGTAAATATTACTTGTGATAATTTGAAAATAAATTGTGCGCACTCATTGTTTTATTTTTATTGTAAGATTTTCGTACTATTGCATCATTATGTTTTGTCAAATTTTAGGAACTGCTTCCTGCCTCTCAAGTATTGTACAACATAACTCCAGAATTCTAGCCAGAAAAATTTAAGGTGTCTAAACTTGAAAATTAGATTAGTTCGCAGTTTTAAGATTAGGTTGCAAGGACGTCTGACTCACAAGTGAGAGACTGGCCAGAAGTCTCTCACAGAAGTCTATTGCCGGGGGGGATATTGTAATGTATAAAAAGGTAATTTGGGTTTTACTAGTTTGGGTATTGTTCAAGCGGGTACTTTCACTGTAAGTTTTACTTTCCTGTCATACTTGCCACGCGCGCTCTGGAGCTATGTTTTATTTATTTTGTTATTTGCCAGACATCAGGCCGTCGATTCTGAGTTCTTTAGATGTACACGTGTCCTCACGCCCTTGTAGGCCCGGATGCGGGTCATGTTGGTAAATGTGTGTGGTTCGATCAGAGATAAGAGAGAGGAGGAGTTGTGTCTTCGCAGACCACGTGGTGTGGTAAGCGTAAATACTCCCGCACATCGAAAATCGGGGGACTTCTGCCACTAGAACTGCTTAATGAGTCCACGCTGATTCTTGTACCCGTCTCTCCTCCCCTCTTCTCATTCTAAATTGTAACTTAAATGTAATGTTCAATAAACCATATTACCTGCCTTAACTCTGAAACTTTACTTGAAATATCTGACGTCTCATATATATATATATATATATATATATATATATATATATATATATATATATATATATATATATATATATATATAGTTGAACTTTATTTAAAAATGCAACAAAATTACAGTTGTTTCACACGTTACCTAGCACTTAAAAAAGCAGCATAAAAGAAAACATGCGTTTAATAATACTTAGAAAATTTATAATACAGCCATGAATATAATACAATGAAAAAACCCCCCAAGCCATACAAATAATTTTCCACTTAATTTCATCAATAGATATTTAAAAAGTTTTGATAATAGCCTGAATCCCTGGTACTAATCCTTCCTCTGCATTTTCACTAGTTTATGCGTAGTAGAAATCTTTTGACAAATGACGCACTTGCACCAAAGCCCACAGAGTGCTCTTAATATAGATTAGAACCTCAGGGAAGTGCATTTGGTTGATGAATGGCAACAGATCTTCTACACGCGGATTGGACAGGCAATGGACAATGAATTACAGGATCTTGGAACTACAGTTTTCGTGTTTCTTTGATTTTGTGGCATGTTTGAATTGATTGTTCTTCGAATTTTTGATTTGTAAGTAAAATTTCTTTTCTTTCCCATAGGTAAGGGGGAGTCACACCTCTGAGATTTGCCTGTTACAGTTTATATTTTGAATTAATATAGTACACTTTGATAAATATCTTTAAACTGTTTTAACACTTTTAAATTAATCTTTGCAAAATACAGCCATGAATATAATACATTACCTTGGCAAAATCTCAGGCTGTGAGTCTGAAACCTATGGTGTATAGTTGTGAATTTCCCCCTCTGACGAGGACAATGCATTTTATAATGTTTTGATATATTAACAATGACTGGCTTGGGGGGTTTTTTCATTATAAAATTTCTAAGTATTATATATATATATATATATATATATAAAGACCTTGCACTGGGAAAGTTCGCTTTCCCTCCCCTTCTCTTGCTCGGTTGCTGTATTGAGTGTCTTGCCATCATTTTTAGATGAATTGTTACTTTTGAAAATTGGAGGGGGGATAGGCCCCTTTACTTTTGGAAGTGAGGGGACAGTCGCCCCCCTTACCAGCCGCCTATGCATAAAAATATATGTAAAAGCCAATTTTAAAAACATCATAATTTTAAAAGTTAACAAGCAAGAATTATTTCCGTTGAATTTGACGATCGTTAAAATTGAAATTGTATAAAAATTTGCAAAATTGTTTGTTTCATTTGATAATTTTACGTACGTATAAAATAACGTCATGTATACATTAAATACGTATAAAAGAATTTTCATGCAATTCTATTTCCTATCGTCAAAGCTGTCGGAAACTTAAGATTGTCTTTATTGCAAAGCTTACACTGAATTTCATTAACGGGCATTTAAATTTTTATACTTATATACCGCATGTTAATTAAAACATGGATTTTCATTAAATTTTTTACTTAAAAAAAGTCCTCCGAAGGTAGGCTCATACCTTAAAAAGCTTGCGCATTTCAGACCAAAGCTTTAATATAAATTTTAAAAATAGAAATTGAGGACGAAATTCGTTTTTTTTTTTTTTTTTTTTTTTTTTTTTTTCTTTTTTTTTTTTTTTTTTTTGTCTATACATCATTAGTGCATTATTAGTACGAACATTTAAATATAGATGGCAGCACTACAGAATGCCGAATAGCCCGTGAGCTATTTGCACCGGCGGCCCGAATACAACCACCGGGAACGCGGGAAATTTTCCGATGGGCCGGTCACTTAATATATATTGTATTTATATATACACTTATGTACAGGGCTTAATTTCTAGCAAAAGAAGTACCGGAGCCCTAATATTCTCAAGCTTATGCTCATATACAGCGGCGTACTGTAAATCCGAGCTACCCCTTCAGTACGGGGTAGATAAAACATCCAATTCAAATAATAATTCAAATATTTTTCCCGTGTAATAGTATTTGACATATTTTTATTATTTCATGGCACTGTTGTTATATCACTGAAAATGGTAGGCGGCCGAAGTGTGAAGGTCCCGGGTTTGGGTCCCATCGCGCGGCTGTCGATCTAACGGTCTGGAGTTTTGGTAGGTTTTCTCCAGATGTAACGTGAATACGCGTTAGAACCCCTTAGAAAGTAATCAAGTAATCTTTATGGTGTTATTTTACCCTTAGAAAGTCGTCCTACCAAGGCATCCCCATCCTTGACAGATCGCCCTAGTATAGCGTTGCCATAATCACACAAATAAATATTTCACAAAACGGTTAATAATAAATGATCTGAAATTAGCATGAAGAAATATGAACAATATACAGTAGAAGACCCAAAATCTGCAAATTGGGAGTAGACCTTGTGCAGATTTTAGATTTTTGCACGTTTTGCGGCATAACATGTAATTTTATTTTCTCCTAAATAAAAGAAATAAAGGAAAAAACTGTTAAAGTAATGTAGATGTGATTGAAATAATAAAAAGTAGTGAAAGAAATAATTTCATAATTTTTAACACATGAAGAAACAAAGAAATTTATATACCATAATTATGAAGACAAGGAAATTCAAGAAAATTCAAATTACTTAGAAAATGTTAAACATTTGTTGAACAATTGCTTGTTAAAAATGTGGCATTTGGTATGATGTAATTTGAGTTTCTTTTTAAATACCCATACCTGTGTGTTAATTAAAAATATTCCACAGAGCTAATAAATTAGGAGCTTCCTCTTTTTCTTTCCTGGCTTTTGATTGAGTACTGTGACGGCCATAAGCTAACCATAAGCGAACAAATGATTCTGGTTCAAATTTGTTGATCGGAGGACCGACTAATCTAATGAACATCAAATTTGATCAAGTTTCAATGATAAGTGAAAAACGTTGGGAAGTACAAATTAAATTCATGGCAGAAAATCCTCGTTCGTTCGTTCTTTTAAAATCCCAGCATAAGATCCCTAAAATAAATTAAGCTAACTACAATTAGTATTTTGTGTTTATATTTAGGAATTGCGTTAGTAAACAATTACTTTTTAGTTTATCCATATGTGTACAAATTGATTAATTCAATATTTAACCAAAAAAAGTAATAATATTAAAAATTTTATTTAATTAACTAAAATAGTAATCATCCGCAACAGGGGCGTAGCCAGAAATTTTTCATGGGGGGGGGGGTTACGACTACTACAACTCATACATATGTATACGTGTGTGTGATAATGTAGTGAAGAATATACATTTTGTATGGCAAAAAATTCCTCATGGGGGGGTTATGACCCCCATAACCCCCCCTTTGGCTACGCCCCTTATCCGCAATCAACATTTTGAGTGTTTATATCCTTTGTTATTTATTGACGCTTACAAACTCAAAAGCGCATGGCAAGCCCATCTTAATTACCTTGCGTATTCAGAGTTACGACGACTCGACTTTATTCAGATTTTACAACTCGAAAAATCTGAATAAATTCCTATTAGTTGAAGCCAGTTGAAGTGTAGTGACGTCAGAAGCAGCAGTTTTGGTTTTGGTTAAAAAGGAAGCTACGGGTTGTGCACCAAGATACGTCACAGATAGATCGGCTTCTGCTAAACTGACTGAAATGTTTTTCAGGATGCTAGAATTGGTTCGAGGCGAAACGAATCCTGTGTGGTGTGCCTGTTAAAATCGGTGTGTGAAAAGCGTAAAAATGACAAATTAATATTATGTAATGGTGGGCTCCGGAGCCCAATATTCATGAGCTCCGGTTGTTTTTGCCTAATACGTAAAAATTCGCTCAAAGAAAAGAAGTACCGGAAGTGAGCTCCGACCCAAATTAAGCCCTGCTTATGTAGGATGAATACGTGTGTTAGAAGAAAATGTATGTGGGCCGCCGTTGACATGAATTTCCCGGGCCAGTGGGATGGGTTGTATCCGTCCTTATAGCGGCCGGCCCCCAAATAAGTCTCCCATACACTGACATATATGTGAAGAACTACAATTTGTCTATAATATGACATGAAATGGGTATGTATGCATCCCAATTAAGTCTCTACATTGACATGAATGAGAAAATCCTTACTTTGGATGTTCGTTACATGTCTACCCTAGTAGCAATGATTGCTTGTTTTCTGTTCGGCCTTTCATCGACTCATCGACTTCAGTCATCGGCAAGTGCACTTTTGTTTTTCTGCAATAGATGAATTTTTATCCATGGATAGAAGTGATCTAGACGAGCAGTTCCGCCGATGGGAAAACGACAAACAATATCTTATCATAAACTGTAACACTACAGTCATCGGGCCTTGCAGGTCTCCCAGTGTTTTACCTGTTTATTTACTATTTTAATTATTCGTATAATATTTACTTCAAATTTTAAATATTGGCTCCGAAAAGTGGCGGGGGGGGGTTGGTTCCCCCAAAATTTGGATTTTTATTTAAAAATTAACTATGAAGCCTTTTTGTGAGAAATTCTGTCAAATGTTATAAAACTAAAATTATGTATAAATTTCACAATACAACAAATTTTTTAGCTACACAAGCTATTTTACCTCTAAGGAGGCAATGCCCCCCTTTAGGAACGTAGCGAGAAACAAATGGGGGATCAAAATGGTAAGAGGACAGAAATTCACAAAGAACCTTAATTATTATCATGATCGAGAATCGAAATTTAGAGGGGGCGCCCCCCTCCTAAATTCCTATAAGTATTAGAGTAATTTAGATGTGCATTTTCATAATCTAAGGGAAATTTTGAACAATTCTTGAATTAATCGCATAATTTAATTCAAATTTCTTATAGTGGGCTGGGACGGGTCAGGGGGGGTGGTATCCCCCCCTTGACCCCTCCCACAAAATTTAAATTTGAAAAGAAATATTTACAAAAAAATGTTAGTGTTTATTATATGAAATCGTTTTTAATATTTAAATAATTAAAAAATGTGTTTAAAAAAAAGAAAATAAAATCTATTTGAGCGTCAGCTGCATTATAAGAATAACAGAAACTTCATTAAAATGAGCAACTCTTTTGAAACTTCCTTAATGTAAACAGCAAGAAGAGAAATCAGTTAATTTTTAAAAGTTATCCAGGAAATATGAAAGTTAAAATCACACTAAAATTCCTATACAATTTGCAATATTGTTTTTTAATTATTAATTTTGAAGTTGTTGCTACTTACATACATTTGTAAAAAGTGAATTTTCTTACCAGTTGAATAATTTGACTATTATTAATAATAGCTGAATAGTACTTTGTCAAAATTGCAAACAAAGTCCCCATTTGAGACTAAAATAACCCGAACTTCAGTCTTTGGCTGATGCGTGATAAGTCTGCATGGCCTTGTAATAG
This sequence comes from Cheiracanthium punctorium, assembly GCA_038373885.1. Lineage (NCBI taxonomy): Eukaryota > Metazoa > Arthropoda > Arachnida > Araneae > Cheiracanthiidae > Cheiracanthium > Cheiracanthium punctorium. Next base: position 254,473 of record JAWZYV010001861.1, read on the forward strand.
CGCGCGCTAGTCTGTGACTGCACGCTCAGGGTTCGGGTCCCGTACAGGAAGAGTCTTTTTCCTTGTTTTGTTTTTCGCCCAGAAAAACGAAAAGTTAGCATCCAAAAAACGAAAACATAATAAACAGAACGGACATTTTTTTTTTTTAATTTTGCTGCCAGTCGTTTATTTTTTATTAACAAATACATTTTAAACAGTTTGTCGGTTTCTTTTTGTTATTTCATCGGAGACATCGGGGAACGATGATCGACTTTATTGGCAGACAGTTTGTACTAGTTGCCGATGAAATTTCCCCTGTTTTGGATGAAAAGCCGTGATCGGCCATTGCTCCTTCTGCTCGGATTAAACTCACCCGCCTCTCATCGACCGATGGGTTATTGCCAGTAGGGTATATAGATGTCCATGACATATCCATATGGATATCATTACGGTGGTCGTATTGTGTCAAGTCGTATTCTGGACAAGAAATAGACAAATTAGGGGATGTCAGTAATATCCAGAACTTGTCCGGGATATTATACGGACTTATTCTGGACACGTTGGTGTTATCTGGGGCTGGATGCCGTCTCTACCCTAGTAGCAATAACCCATCGGTCGATGAGAGGCGGGTGAATTTAATCCGAGAAGAAGGAGCAATGGCCGATCACGGCTTTTCATCCAAAAAAGGGGATATTTCATCGGCAACTGGTACAAAATGTCCGCTAGGGGGTCCATAAAGCCGATCATCATTTCCCGATGACTCCGATGAAATAACGAAAAGAAGCCGACGAGACACCGATAAACTGTTTAAAATATATTTGTTAATAAAAAATAAACGACTGGCAGGAAAATTTTCAAAAAATGTCCGTTCTGTTGATTATTTTTTCGTTTTTTGGATGCTAACTTTCCGTTTTTCTGAAAAAAGTGGGGGGGAACTTCTTCCTCCACCGGGCCCGAAACCTGAGCGTACTGACTTGGAGACTCGCGCGCTACCTCAAGACCATCGACACTTATCATGTATAAGCCAAAGTTTCAAGTGCGGGTTATTTTAGTCTTAGATTGGGACTTGGGGGTGAAATTTTGACAAAGTGCTGTTCAGCTATTATTTCAAGAAATTTATTTCACTTTTTACCAATGTATGTAAGTAGCAACAACATTCAAAATTAATAATTAAAAAACAATATTGCAAATTGTATAGGAATTTTAGTGTGGACTGATCTTAACTTTCCTATTTCTTGGATAACTTTTAGTTTCCGTTATTCTTATAAATGCAGCTGACGCTCAAAAAAATTTTCTTTTCTTTTTTTTAAACGCATTAAAAAAATTTTTAATATTACAAACAATTTTATATAATAATCACTTACATTTTTTTGCAAATATTTCTTTTCAAATTTAAGTTTTGTGGGAGGGGGCAAGGGGGTATACCACCCCCACCCCGCCCCGTCCCAACCTCAATATAAGAAATTTGAAGTAAAATTGCGTATTATATACGCAAATATTTATCCCTAGTAGCAATGACTGCTTGTTTTCTGCTCTGTCGTTCATCGACTCATCGAATTCAGTCATCGGCAAGTGCACTTTTGTTTATCTGCAATAGATGAATTACCCAAAGTCCTATAAATATTTGCGTAATTTAGATGTGCCTTTGCATAATGTAAGGGAAATTTTGCACAATTCTTGAATTAATCGCATAATTTACTTTAAATTTCTTGTATTGGGGTTAGGAGGGGGCAAGGGGGGTGGTATCCCCCTTGCCTCCTCCCACAAAATTTAAATTTGAAAAGAAATATTTAGAAAAAAATGTAAGTATTTATTATATAAAAATCATTTGTAATATTTAAATAATTTTAAAAAAAAAAGAAAAGAAAATATATTTGAGCGTCAGCTGCATTATAAGAAAAACGGAAACTTCATTACAATGAGCACCTCTTTTGAAACCTCTTTAATGTAAACAGCAAGAGAAATCAGTTAATTTTTAAAAGTTATCGTTGAAATATGAAAGTTAAAATCACACTAAAATTCCTATACAATTGGCAATATTGTTTTTTAATTATTCATTATGAATGTTGTTGCTACTTACATATATTGGTAAAAAGTGAAATTAATTTCTTACCAATCGAATAATTTGACTATTATTAATAATAGCTGAACAACACTTTGTCAAAATTTCACCCAAAGTCCCAATCTGAGACTAAAATAACCGCTACTTCACACTTTGCCTTACATATTACAAGATTCGATGGTCTAGGGGTTGCGCGCTTATCTCGTGATCAGTAGGCTCAGGGTTCGGGCCCGGGGGAGGAGGAATTTTTTTTTCAGAAAAACGGAAATTTAGCATACAAAAAACGAAAACATAATAAACAGAACGGACATTTTTTTGAAAATTTTGCTGCCAGTCGTTTATTTTTTTATTAACAAATATATTTTAAACAGTTTATCGGTTTCTTTTCGTTATTTCATCGGAGTCATCGGGAAACGATGATCGGCTTTATGGCCCCCGAGCGGACATTTTGTACCAGTTGCCGATGAAATTTCCCCTTTTTTGGATGAAAAGCCGTGATCGGCCATTGCTCCTTCTCCTCGGATTTAACTCACCCGCCTCTCATCGACCAATGGGTTATTGCTACTAGGGATAGGAATTTAGGTAAAATGTAAACCACTGGGACACCTGCAAGGGCCGATCACTATAGAGCTGCACTTTCGGATAAAAAATTGTTTGTCGGTTTCCCATCGGCGAAATTGCTCGTCTGGATCACTTCTATGCATGAATAAAAATTCATCTATTGCAGAAAATCAAAAGTGCTCTTGACGATGTCTTAATTCGATGATTCGGTGAGTTAACGATGAGTGGATGAACGCCCATGCAGAAAACGAGCAGTCAATTCTACTAGGGTAATGACACTCAACAAACCAGTTTTATTGACCGATTCTAGCTTTTATACCAATATATAAACTGGTTATTGACCGACATTCTAGACTAGAGTCTGCATCCCCGCCCACATTTCATTGGTTTCAGCGGGGACGTCGTTATTAGCAACCGGGCCTGATTGTTCGTTGCCACCGGAAGAAATGAGTTAAACATTGAGGCGTAATATTTACATTTGCGCTGTTCGATGTATGCGATTTGGGACTATAAACGTTAATTTATTTTATAATTAAAAAACAGTTTTGTTATAATTTTCTCATAGTGATTTAATGACAAGGTGATTTAGAGGTAGGTAATGATTTTTTGAAGATTGCGCCTTTTTTTATGGAAATAAATCAACAAAGAATTCGAACTTTCAGTTCTGAATGTAAAGGTAAGTGTACACTTGTATAACTTATTTAGAAATTCTACAAATTTATAGGATATAAAGCATGTTTTGTGAATTAATATTCATGTGTTATTTATAAATTATTTTAATTTGAAATCGTTTAACTTGAGTAGTTTCCCAGACAGCACAAACTTGTCCAGAACATGTCCATATGATATCATGGACAAGTTCGGGACATAACTGACATCCCCAAATTTGTCTATATCTTGTCCATAATACGCCCCAGACTTGTCCATATGGCACAATACGGCGTCCATAATGATATCCTCTGGACAAAATATAGACATCCATATGGACATGTTATGGACATCCATAACTTATCTATATGGACATGTTATGGACATCCATAACTTGTCCATATGGACATGTTATAGACAACTAGAATATGTCCATAAAAATACATTCTGTGGATATTTATCTCATATCCACAGTTTATTTTTATGCTATGGATAAGTTACTACTATAAAGGAACAGAAGTATCTGTTTCATCAGTAATTTCTGAAATGGAGCTATTACAAGAACTGCTTGTGAGATCACACATATTTGAATCTTCAAAAATATTTTCATCAATCCTATTTTCATATTCATTATGAAAATAATAATTATTATGCGCATTAACAGGCTTCGATTCAATACCATTCACATTACATTCAGCTTCAATCAGTAATAATTCATCATTAACTTCTTGTTCAACATTTCGCCATTCCTGACGAGTCAATTCAATTTTTTTATTAAAATACATATGAAGTCAAAAAGTTGTACATTACCTCGTATTGTAAAGAACAGAACAGTGATATAGGCAAGCAAAATGCAAGAAGTGCGCATAAAAATATTATAATTGTCTAACAAGGAAACTTCAAATATGTGGGTACTATCTACCACAACCACCATGATTATTAAAAACAACGTGTATACAAAAATGTTACTGCGCATGATCAAACAAACTAAGCCAATCAGAGTTTGCCGATAGATTTTCCCATTTATGTCATAAAATAGACATGATTGGGGTGTTTAGATGTCCAATTCATGTCATATTACAGACATAATATGGATTTTCCCGTTTTTGTCGTAATAAGACTTAATTGGGGTGTTACATGTCCCAATCATGTCTTATTCTCGACATATTATGGATTTTCCCAACGATGTCGCTAAAATGATGTCCAGGAGATATCTTATCATAGACATAGACATGTTTTGGACAAGTTTGTCCAGATATGGACATAAATTGGGCAAGTGTGCTCTCTGGGTTATTATTCTAGTAAATAAGCGTGCGTTGTAATACTAGTCAGACATTCTTATCTGTTTAATTCTTTCAGTTGAAAATGTCATTTATCATTTATTATAAATGCACTAAATGTGTGATATTGGTTTCAGTGCAGAAGTACTGTACAATATGTTATTAATTTCAAATCTATCCTTCTGCTGATAAAAAAGTCCATTTTTGAATTTTTTTAATTAAAAAAAAACTTTTTCATTTTTCAAGTGCTTACTCTGCCAAAAATAATTTAAAATACTAATTACTCAATTGCAGAAACAGGAAAATCTTTTTGCACCACCTATATCATTTAAAGAGCCAGCTTTGTTTTATTGGTTTACACCATTCTATCTGCCATATATAAAGTTCCAAAAATAACAGTAAACTAGAATCAAACCTAACTTTGGAGAGTTGTGATAAAATAATTTATAATGGACATACGTTTTTAATCTAGTGACTTTTAAAATTAAAGCTAATGTTCCACATAAAAAATGGAAAACCTGTCTTCTGGGATGTACTTCAAGGATGATTTGTCTATGAACAGTTGGCTGTAAATGTTGCTTATTATTAGCTTTTACAAGATATGTATTTACTGAAAAGCTAGTACCATGTATATATCCATGCCTGAAAATTATTTTTTATGCTGTATAAAATGACTTATGGTGTTAACATAACTCACCATCCAGTGGTGTTTACTTCATGTTTTACTGAACGTATCCTTTGTTCGCAGGGCAATACCTTGAAATATTTTAAAAATGTATTCTTGTCGATTTGTTCCTCTCTCTCTCTCTGGCTATTATACATTTTTTACCTTTTGATAATACAGTTTTGTGCTTTGTCTTTTCTGGATTGTGCACATATGGCTGAAAGGTTTGATTATGAAAATATGTTGTTCAGTGTGTGTTACAAAAAATAAAATGCCAACTAATTCTTAATATTTTATTTGCAGATGCAGTTAGAAATAATGTTAAGTTTAATGAGAGTTTTGTTGATATCCAAGCTGACAAAATAATTAGCAGCTGGCTGCGCCATGCTGTTGACAGAATAAAGCAGAGGCAGAAAGTTGTTTCTTAAATAAAATTTTAAAAAATATTTTCTTGAATTTGTTGTGTGTTTATTGTGTAGTTCAAACATTTTAATGAATCTTTATTTAAAAGCTGATGCATGTGTATTCAGACATTCGGGTTTGTCAGGCTTTGTAATTAAATTCTTTTATGTTTTGCCATATTATTATTAAAACTCTACTTGATTAAAATGTGTCATTGATTTCATATTTGAATATACAACATTTGCAGTGTAAGCAATTGTACAAAGTAATATAATACAGATGAAATAATTTAAATGATCATTTCATACTGTTAATACTTAAAAAAAAAGTAAAGGCTATATTTAACGATTTTAACAGTTCTACTGAGTATTATATTTAGGATAATAAAAAAAAACTTACAACTTCAATACCAGAAGGTATTTTTTTATTCAAATGACAAGTTATTTAATTTGTTACAATTTATTTTTTAATTGTTAAAATTCATTGTCATACTTCAGATAGGTTGTGCTTTTCCTTGTGTGTGAGGGGGGGGGGGGAGAGAATAACAAAAATTTTATTACTACAAGAAGAATCTAATTTTATTTTCTAAATACATATTTTTCATCATTTTCTTCCAAACCATTCAGGCAAAGAAAAAATAATGGACTGATTTTTGTTAGATAATTATTTTTATTAAATGGAGATTTTTTCCATCTGAGGAACTTCAATGTGTTTTTGTCAAAATCAAACAACATATAGATTTAAAGAATATAAGCCATTAAAATAAATAAAAACTTTGTTAAAAACACACATAAAAATAAATAAAAAGGCAAGTACTTGCCTTTTTATTTATTTTTATGTGTGTTTTTAACAAAGTTTTTATTTTATCTGTTAACACCAGTACTTATTTTTAAATGGTAATGAAAATGATTTAAAAATTAATTTTTGTTTTGATAATTATATATTGAAGAATTATAAGTAAAGGGGAGGGGGGTTAATACTTATGAATATATTATGAATTTGCTGATCATGCTGCCACATTTATCTTGAACAAAAGTAGACAATAAAACTTATGATAAGTTTCATACCTATAGATTACAAGGTATTTACTACTGTTAATCGAAAAACACAGTGACAAGCTATACTTCATTATATAAGAAATTCTTGGAAGAAATAAATTTATATAAACAAAACTAAAGGCTTCATATTGCATGCAAAACAAGACATTTTTAAAATAATTTTGTAATAGGATTTTTTAAATCTACAGTATAAGATACCAAGCATTTGGAACTCAATAGAAATCTGTTTTATACTAATAAAAATTTCATCAAGCAATTATTGCGAGATAATCATTTAAATGTAATTATATTTATCGAAAGCAAAATGCAATCAGAATTTCTATTGTAAGCTGCAACAATAACAGTACCTGCAAGCTTTAATAATTTTATGTATGCTTTAAGCATAAAATAAAATGCAGGATTTTTTTTAAATATGTGGATAAATTGGAGGAGAACACAATTTAATGAACATAAGAGTGACTATAGAAATACTAAACTTGCTAGTGAATGGTTCGATTCGTATGGTGACATATTACATCTGATAAAGGTAAGTTGTGGTAAATCATTTTTTTTTTTAAATTGAGCTATGGATTTGTTTTGAATTAAAATATTATTTAAGCAGAAAATATCCGTTTACACTAATGTATGCATTTGTTAAATTTAAAATTATTTTTAATATTTTTAAAGAAATCTCAATTTGATTTATGTAAGTATTTTGTATCTAAAATAAGCCAAATTTCTTTAGTATTGCACTCCCAAATGTAATAAATATTAATTGATCGTTACTTTTTAAAATTTAATTTTCAAAATATTCACAATGTTATATTTAAAAAAATATATTTCCTATTACTCTAATAAGGTAAATAAATTAATAGCTAAAATTGATAAACATAGCTTTTCTGTGTTATTTCTGTAAAGTGCCTCTTAATGGGAGAAAAGTAACTTATCCATAGCATAAAAATAAACTGTGGATATGAGATAAATATCCACAGAATGTCTTTTTATGGACATATTCTGGATGTCTATAACATGTCCATATGGACAAATTCTGGATGTCCATAACATGTCCATAAGGATATCCATAGCATGCCCATATAGATAAATTCTGGATGTCTATAACATGTCCATATAGATATCCATAACAAGTCCATATAGACAAATTCTGGATGTCTATAACATATCCATATGGACAAATTATGGATGTCCATAACATGTCCATACGGATATCCATAACATGTCCATATGGATATCTATAACATGTCCATATAGATAAGTTCTGGATGTCTATATTTTGTCCAGTGGATATCATTATGGACACCGTATTGTGCCATATGGACAAGTTTGGGGCGTATTATGGACAAGATATAGACAAATTTGGGGATGTCAGTTATGTCCCGAACTTGTCCATGATATCATATGGACATGTTCTGGACAAGTTTGTGCTGTCTGGGATGTTTATGTTGAAACTTTAATCGAAGTTAATATTTTGTATAAGCGTTCATTATGCTCAAATTCAAAGTTCCATTTAGATAATGGCTATAATAAAAAGTAATTAATTCAGGGATCGTTTGTTTTTAGTTTACTACAGTGTAAACTAAAAACAAACTTCTGATCTTGAGGGATCTTGAAATTTTTCGAGTCCTAGAGCTGTTAGTTTATCTTAATTTGTATTCAAAGGCCGTGGAGCAGGTTTTTTCTTTTTTTTTAAGCTACAACCCTAATATACAGCAATGCAGGGACGAAAACATTTGTTTTCAATTACCAGTTAATAATAACTTTAAAAAAGAGGTGTTGGAATATTAGTGACATTTCCTAGTATGATTTTCTAAAATTTATTTTTCTTTGGAGAAGAAAAAATATATGGAACTAACACTGAAAATTATAAATCATTTTCATTTCGAATGGTAAAATTTTCGATAAATAAACTCATTTGAACTAACCAAAATACAAACAGTTAAGAAACGGGTTTGATCATACACTGTTACGTGATTCTTAATCCTTTTGATATATTTTATCCCCCCTTTAAGTTCGTACTACTCTTTATGGGACACCCTTTATTGCGTAATTTATTCTAAATGTTTCTCGTTAAATTAATTTACACTATTTTTCATGTAAATACCAAGGACATGCAGTGTACAGGTTGTACTTATAATTATAGCAAACATTCTTTTGATACCTACGCCTTACAAAAGATTAAAAATGAAATAGTATAGCAGTACTTAAATTTTTTATATGTGAATTGTAAATATCAAATATTTTAAATTCTATTTCAGCTCCTCGTCATATAATCTGTTAATATATTAACCGAACAATATTTAATAAATGAAAATTTAATAACTATTAGTTAAATTTATTTTAAAAGTAATAATGGTTGTATAACTGCTTTGAAAATGTGAAACTTAAACATTCAGTATAAAGAAATGCATAAAAATATCTGTATCATTTGTGTATTCGTTTACTTTAATGTATACTAAAAGTCATCTTAATTTGTTCATGTATATTAAAAATCAAGCTAAAATAATGAATCATGAGAGTGAGCACTACTTTGTTTTTCCTTCAAATTACATGCATCTATTTACTTTAATGTCCACGTGTATCATAGTAAAGAAACTGTCAATGAGTTCGTACTTGAATTAGTAACACAATCACTACATAAAACTACATTAAATAACGTTTCAAAGCATCAGAAAGCTTAAAAATTGCTTGATGTATAGAGCATTTCGACGAACCCCTCCTCTCTGCGATCGGTCGCCGTCTTGCGTGACAGCTTGGGGTTCTCGTAATGTATTTCAATGGGAAAAACCCGATTTTCAACATTCAAAAAAAGTATTAAATTTAATTTTTTGGATGATTGTAATGGATGGAATTTGTTAATCAGACCTTCGACTTTTGTGTCCCAGGTGGCGTTTAATATTTTAAAAAGCTTAACATATAATATTTTAATGATATTTCAAGCGACTTTTTCCGCTGGTACTGCGTTCGGAAAGACAACATTATGTACGGGAATAAACACAATGTTTATTTTAAGATTCGGCAGGTCATTCGGATTACTGTTTGTTTACAAATATCATTGTTGTGCATGCGAAATTTTCTTACGTTGTGAGATTTATGCAATAATAAAGTTTTGTTTTTGAATTATAATTCATCGGATATTCTGTATGCCCTAGAAAACATCAAATTCCATTAATATTTATATTAAAAAAGTGTTTATTTAAATTTCTATTACGATATATTCAGATTGTAGTTTTTTCTTTTATAAAAAATAAATGTACTGCTTGTTATTATTTATCATAGTGTTCTTTTAAATATGTAAATGCCTGTAAAATAAGACCAGTTATCCCATTAATAAAGAAGTGTAACATATGCATCGCATAACATATTTGTACATGTAATTAATCTAATACGTATGAATATGAATTAAAAAAATAATCCAATAAATCAACTAAATTAAAGACGTAGACCAATTAATGTGTTCTTTACTTAGTTGCATAATTATTTAAATTGACAGTAAACATGAGTGCAAAATGTAAATTTATAATTCCATAAAGCTTCTGCCTTTTTATTATAAGATGGAAAACATGTTTCGCAATGTTAGCTCATAAAACTGTACTAAACAATTCTACAATTACATTTTTGAATTTTGTTTCAAGTTAGAATCAGAACAGAAATCAAAAGCTGGAACTCTGACCCTGTATTTCTTTTTTCTGGGTGAATTTTTACATATTAGGCAAAGCTCATGAATACTTTGCTCCGAAGCCCAACACTAGTATACATTAATTCATAAATTTTCCCCTTTTCAAGCACAAACTGATTTTAGCAGACACGACAAATCATATTCGCTTCACCTCGACCAGATTTGAGAGTCCTGAGACCACCAGAATTTGGGTGTTTTCTGTATAATGTTTATATTTCTTCCTGCTAATTTTCCGAATATTTAATTTTATATCACTGTTCTGTGAAATAATTATTATATGGGAAAATCTTTAAATTATTGTTATTTTAATTAAATGTGCTACCAACCCCATATTACAGGGGTTTGCAGTTCGCTACTGAGTATTAACATAAGAATATTAAGGCTCCGGCACCTTTTTTTGCCAGAAATTGCTGCTAGCCCTGGAGCAATTAAATGTTTTCTCATTGAAAAATTTCTTTCATTAATTTCCAAAAAGATACACTTTTTGTATATAACCCGCATACAAAAATATCTCCAATCGGTAAAATGTGCTCCATATTCTGATGAGGTGATGGACAAAATTTGATAATTATATCCTGAAAAGTGTCAAAGGTATGAAGATAATAAGAACTGACTTAAACTAATTTTCAGTAGCTCTTGAAAGGAAAAAAATCACAATCACATTTTAAGGGTCATACAGATATTATGAAAGAATATTTTACATTCAAATTCAAGTATAGACCCCAGTCACCTTTGTTTATAGATATCCCTTAAGACGTTATATGATGAAAGGCTGAAATTTTGTTCATCACCTCATTTGTGCATGGGGTACATTTTATTTTCTAGGAATTTTTTTGTAAGGTAGTTCTAAGAAATTTTAAAAAGTGTAACTCTGTGAAAATTAACAAGAGGCATTTTCTCTTAACATAGTCTTTTTTTTTAACCTTATTTTAAACATTTATTCAATTCACACTGCCTAATTATCTTTAATAGATAAAGAATTAAAGCATGTTATCACTTTCTAGGGGCACTGTACGTGTGTGTGTGTCTATACAATTTATAAACACTAATATTTTTACTTCCTTGTATGACGTACAAAGAAATAATGTGATCGCAAAAAGAATTCGGTATCCAGATTTTGACTACCTCTAAATTTACTGAGTTTTTGCTTGACATCTCATTGTACACATGTATGTATGTTCATATATATTCATGTACAAGCATTCTGACTGACAGCTAGACCATTTTGATCAGTGTTTCCTGGCGCCTGTACGCAGTAGCGGATTCAGGGGAGGGACTTGGGGGCTTCACCCCCCCCCCCCAAAAGAGATTGCTAGAGAGTAACATTCTGCTTCATTATGCACTTTGAATATGTAAAGTGATCTTTTTTAATCACTTAGCCCCTCCCAAACAAATGTAAAAATCCTTTTTACGTTTGTTTAGACTAAAATTTTGCTTTATTGTATATTTTCTTTGGGTGAAATAAGCTTTTATCAAAATTTAGCCCCTCCCAAAAGAGAATTTCTGGATCCGCCACTGCCTGTACGTACGTGTGTATGTAGGTAACTCACATATCTTAAAAAGTACGAGTCGTACAATGTTGAAATTTTATATTTAGGATTGTTGTAACATCTACATCCATACATTATATTTTATGGGCAGAAATTCATTAAAGTGTAATTTAGAGATATTAAGTTATTTCAAATAAATCAAAAATGATATATGTTGTTAAGGATTACAAAATGAATCTTGCCATCAAAAATGGTATCTTTATCATTTACAGTTCTACAGGAGCACTCAGAAAAATTCCAACAAATTACAGCCAATGGCAATTTTAGAAACATTCATTCATTTCAAGCAGAATAACATCTTACCATATGGTTGGATAATGGTCCGGTGACGTTCAGCCACCTCCCTCAAAAACTGCATTAAAAGTCACCAAACTTGGCAACTTTTGGTATATATATGTATATATTTAATTTGCATATCTCAAAAACTATTAGTCGTAGATTGCTGAGATTTTATATATAAGATCGTTGTAACATCTAGTTGTACACCTAGATTTTTTATTCCAATCTACTGGAGAGTTTATTTACAGGACCACCCAAAAGAATTTTGGTACTTGCATGTATCCTTGCAGTCTGCCAAGATGAGCGATTTTTCGCTTTGATAAATCCAGGTTGCAGGAAATCATGATGGTTCCGAATACAATTGGCCAGGGGCGTAGGGGGGGGGGTTATGGGGGTCATAACCCCCCCATGGGGAATTTTTTGCCATACAAAATGTATATTCTTCACTACATTATCACACACGCGTATACATATATATGAGTTTTAGTAGTCGTAACTCCCCCCCCCCCAATCAAAAATTTCTGGCTACGCCCCTGCAATTGGCTACAGTTTGCCAGCACATTTTCCGAAAAAATAATTTTGGCACGAATGTCTATCAGGATAATATGCAACTACCAGAATTCCAATACATTAATGTCTATAGACATCTTCAAATAGTGACGTAGCCAGAAATTTTTCATGGGAGGGGTTACTATTGTAACTCACATATATGTATACATGTGTGTGGTGAGGGAGTGAAGAATATACATTTTGTATTGCAAAAATTTCAGGGTGTGTCTGTTGTGATCCCTTATTACCCCCCCCCTCCCCTGGCTACGCCACTGTCTTCAATATATTATGTCTGTAGTCGTTCATTGTTTGGTCCATGCACAGAATCTCGTTATTTGTCATCCACCGTGTTGAGTTTTGCCAAAATATCGCTAATTTAACACCAAAAAAAACTATGCATTTTGCATGACTCTAAAACTTTTAGCCGTAGAATGTTGAAATTTTGTATTTAGAACTATTGTAACATCTAACTGTGCTTTTGATTGCTGTGGACTGAGTAATTTATTTACAGGGTCACCCAAAAGACTTAAAATATATTAAGGGTCTATAGATACCTTCATTTCATTAAAAATCTGTGATGAATAACTGTTACAGCTGTGACTGAAATCTCGCTATCGCAAGCTTATTGGCTTTTGTCAAAATATTGCCCAATTAAGTGAAACAAATCTTTAAAATTGAACTCAGCTTGGCGGTAAACTTTAGAATTGCAGTATTTTGTCTCTTTCAAAGAAAATAAGTTTAGATGAAGTGCCCCGAAAATATTTCAGGTTTAATAGAGGTACAAGGAAGTCATGTGGTGTCCATATCAGATTTATTAGTTCAATGATTTGATTAAAAAAAACAATCATAATAAAAGGAGTAGTATATAGAGTTTTACAGTTATATTCTTCCATGATGATTGTATGTAAGAGATTTTTTTTTCAACATCGTAAATTACAGTGTTACTTGAAAATATGTTTTCACATAATTTACACAGGAACCAGACTACATGCAAGCGATAGATATTAAAAAAATCAGATGTCAGTCAGCCAATTTAAATTACTTTAGAAGTTATTTACAAAAAAATTGAAAGAAAAAAAAAAACATCATATTTGACTGCATAAAATGATTTAGGTTCTTGAATCTAAACAGCAGGTAAGAACAGTATTCATAGAAAAATTGCTACTGGCGTATTATCCCGGCACTCAAACAAGACAGGCGATTTCGATTTCTCGCCAAGATAAATGCCAATCACATGAAATTATTAATGGTTTCAAATACGATTGGCAACAGTTTCCAGCACATTTGATGAAAAAATACTTTGTTGGAAATGACCACTGCAATAATACGTGAGTATCAAAAAATCTAAAAATCTTCATAATAATTTCTAATCCTAATATCAGCTCCACGCAGAACAGAGTGGAAATAGTTTTAGGTAAAAGAATAAGGATTTATTTTAACGAAGTACAGTTTAACCATTTAATCATCTGTCCATGGACACGAGAACAACAACAGTATAACCTTGATTTCACGAAGTCAAAGAAACAACAGAAAGAATTGAGATAAGAAGGTGAAATGAAAGAGGGTGTCAGTTTAATAGAAAAAACACATTTATTCAAGATATTTAAGTTCCACTCCATACCTAATTTAGAATACTGCAAAAGAATAAAAAGGCTGGTAGCCAAGTTTAGTGATTTTAAAAAAGTAGATTTTATAGTTTTTTAGCATAAGCAACAATAAGTAATCATACATTAACACATCACAAACTTCCTGTTTTATTTATTTATTATTATTATTTTAATAAACCGACCACTCGTACAAAACTAGTTCTGTAAACAATGTATAAATTGACTTTTTAATCAAAATATGTTTTTAAAAAATAATTAACAAACCAATTCTTTCATGTTTTCTATTGATTTATTCTTATGCATTTTATATGCACATTTAATAACAGAATCCACACCAGAAAGTGCTATCCATAGAAAGCATGCACTAAAATTCATGTCAATCTAAGGATAAACCTATCTAGTCATAGCTTCAAACTACATTGGAGACAAATTATCCATATAGTTAAAAATCATGAAAAAATATCACAATCCTAAACTAGAAACAATATCTAATTTTGCAATTAGAGTTTAATTATTTGAGGACAGCTTTAAAATTTCTTCCATATTTCTAAATAAATAATTTACATTCTTTCGTGCACAGTCGTGGATTGCTGTCTAAACTGAAACGCCTGTTGCTTGCAATTCTGCAGTTTGTTTACATTCTTCACAGTGGGGCTGCGTTCGTAATCCAAAAACCCAATGAACCTCCTCAGATTACACGTAGTTTATACGGATTACTGAGATTGCTAAATTATACATTTAGGTAAAGAAATAGCACGCGCAGAACGATGCGCGAAGCTGTCACTCAGCTGACGTCAGAGATACGTCACGTCGAAATGCTCTATACGGGAAGACGCGAGCATCCGTAGGCCTCTTCAGATGACCCATCGAAATACACGCGCAGGCCTGTTACTAGTAGCGAAGGATTTGCTCAAATAAATAAATAAAATTGTTTAATACAGATTTAAAAAAGTGGTATTAATTTATAAATTTTAATATTTATTAAAACTTTAGTAATGGCTCACTGAAGCATATCGTAACGAAGCATATGCAGGAACATGTGCATGAAAAAATAGCAAGAACAACAACAACAATAAAAAAAGTGAATGTTTATTTCTTCGCGCGTGTGATTGCTGCAGATTGCTAGCTTGTGTACAATTTAAAATAATCTCTCCATGTTACTCTCACGATAGTATGTCGAAAAAAAAAAAAACCCTTTGACAAGTTTGCATTTTCTGCTATCTAATTGTTGAATAAACATTTTAGACACATGTAACACAATAATTAAGTAAAGCATACTTTACTGAGCCGATCGTAAAAGGGATCTTTAATGTGTTGGTGTTGATACACACACCAGATTACATGCTCAAAGCTTACAGAAATGTAAACGTGTAAGTGTAAAAATCTATATGTATTTGTAAGTTTACGTCGCTGAAATATTCTTTTATTTGTTTTTGTTTAAACTTTTATTTATTTAAAAAATATATTAGCATATGTTTAGATTAAATAAAATGAAATATGTGCGTTCTGTACAGTCTTTTTTAATTGTACTGGCCAAACTAAATACAATAACAGTAAAAAAATATTTTAGTTTAACATTTATATATTCAAAGTAGAAAATAGAGAAGCCTTTTTCCTGCAAAATTTCCCGGTACTGAAAAATACTTTGAATCCAGCAGAGTGTCTGTTCTTCAAAGAGCTTTTGTTAAAAATAAAATTTTATAAAAAGGATAAATAAAAGCTAACAAAATTAATTTGTGTTTTCGCATTTAAAACCTGGGACATCCTACTACATGGCGTGCCAAGGTGTTTGCAATTTTAGCAGCTTTGGCTTGGTGATGGTGTAGGTAACAGGGTTTTAAAAAACCCGGGCTTTTTTTAAAAACCCAACCAGGGTGGGTTTTATTGTTTTTTTGGGGGGGGTATTTTTGGGTTTTATTAAGATTTTTTATAGTAGAACACTTTTTTAATTTAAATTTTAGTTTTATTTCAAACGAGAACAATTTTAGTCTCAAAGAACTTTCACTACAAAATATTAATTAATTAATTAAAATATTAAAAATAAGTTCAACTTTAATGTAGTACCATCTTTTCTGCTGGTATTCATAAAAGGATCCTAATTTGTTTTATGACCATAGATAAAAATATATTATTGTTCACTCAGAAAAATATGTGGTTTTTGATTGGCTGTTTTCTATCAGGTACTTTTTTAATTTATGATTTTTTTTTTTTTTAAAGTCAGTTATATTTCCTAGTTAGAATAAAAGCCAGTAAAACCTTTGCAGGCTAACTTACTACAGAACTACTATTTATTTAATAATTTTCTTTATAGTTATTTATTTTTGCTTTAATATATATTTCATTTTACTTTAAAAAATCTAGAATTAATATATCTGATATTAAATCCCACATGAACAATGTATAATGTGAATAAGTTTTATATTTCTCAGTACTAAAAATAATGCAGCAACTAATACAATACAGGATGGTTTCCTGAACCTGAATTTATTCTAAATGCATGCTTGTAAGTTGTAAGAGACATATCCCATTCCTCTCTTATCTGGGAAAGGATTTTTTTTGTCATTATACTGATAATTACATATTTTATTTGTATTTGAAAACTTGTTCGTAAAGAGATAAATTACTAAGTTATCCCTGCCTGCACTCTACACCTGTTCATTTCAAAATAAATATTGCAGATAGAATTAGCTCAAGGTATTATTATTTTTAAAAAGGTTATTGTTCCTAATGTGTTGAAGTCGGATAAATAATTGTATAAAATTAAACTGGTATATATATATTTATCTAATATAATGCACTAAGTTATTTAGGTAATATATATATTTAATGTCAAATAACAAATGATTTAAATGAAAGTAAGAAAAAATTTTGATAATGTTTAATAAAACCCCCCAAAACCCATTTCTGTGTTTTTTTTTTTAAGTGTTTAAAAAAAAAAAAACCCACCTGGGTTTGTGGGTGAGTTTGAAATTCTGGTGGGTAAGTAATTATTAATTGTGGTTTATAAAGGAAAACACTACTTTGCAGATGTTAGTCATTTTAGTAAATTAAAATTGAGCATAAATTATACTAACAAAAGCAGAAAATCGGTCAAACTCACTACAAAACAACTCAAGAATATTCAACTAGTGGTTCAACTTGTACAGCTACGCAAAAAATTTTCAACCATCCCAGTCAGGTATGCAAATACCTGACTGGGATGGTTGAGGTGCAATAAAAACAACCACACAAGGTGTGCATGCGACTAAAAATTACATTTATTTTCAGATTGTGAAAGATAGAAAAAGTATGGTGTTACTAAAATATTTGTACAGTAGATTCTCTCTTAACCGGATCCCTGCTTTAACTGGCTGAATTTGATTTAAACACAAATTAATAAGTTAAAAAAAAAAAAAAAAATTGGAAATTTCTGACAGTAACTGATGAACTCTGTTGGAGCAGATGGAGCTAAAGCACTGGAGAAGGCTTTATTGTACTATTTAAAACAACAAGCATGGTTTCCTCCACCGATGTGACACGGTTTTTGACCTGCCCAGACCTTCAAAAAGCCCAGGTGGTTTTTATTTAAAAAAAAATAAAACCCACACTGAAATAGTTTTTTTTTTGGGGGGGGGGTTATTAAACATTATCAAAAAGTTTTCCTTTCTTTCATTTAAATCATTTGTTATTTGACATTAAATATATGTATTACCTAAATAACTTAGTGCATCATATTAGATAATATATATATATATATATATATATAACACCAGTTTAATTTTATACAATTATTTATCCAACTTCAACACATTAGGAACAATAACCTTTTTAAAAATAATAATACCTTGAGCTAATTCTATCTGCAATATTTATTTTGAAATGGAACAGGTGTAGAGTGCAGGCAGGGATAACTTAGTAATTTATCTCTTGAATAAACAAGTTTTCAAATACAAATAAAATATGTAATTATCAGTATAATGAATGACAAAAGAAATCCTTTCCAGATAACAGAAGAATGGGATATGTCTCTTACAACTTACAAGCATGCAATTAGAATGGATTCAGGTTCAGGAAACCATCCTGTATTGTATTATTAGTTACTGCATTACTTTTAGTTAATTCATTATACATTGTTTATGTGAGATTTAATATCAGACATATTGTAGATTTTTTTTAAAGTAAAAAGAAATAAAAAAGCAAAAATGAATAGCTATAAAGAAAATTATTAGATAAATAGTAGTTCTGTAGTAAGATGGCTTGCAAAGGGCTTACGGACTCTTATTCTAACTAGAAAATATAACTGATCTTAAAAAAAAATAATAATAATAATAAATCATAAATGTAAAAAGTAATAGATAACAACCAATCAAAAACAACATTTTTCTAAGTGAACAATAATATACTTTTATCTATGGTCATAAAACAAATTAGGAGCATTTTATGAATACCAGCAGAAAAAGATGGTACTTCAGTAAAGTTGAAGTTATTTTTATATTTTAATTAATTAATTAACTACTATTTTGTAATGAAGGAATTTTCTTTGAGACTAAAATTGTTCTCTTTTGAAATAAAACTATAAAATTTTAATCAAAAAAGTGATGTACTATGAAAAATCTTAATAAAATCCAAAAATACCCAATAAAATCCCACCAGGGTTGGGTTTTTAAAAACCCTGCAATGTGATACTTTAAAAAAGTGACAGAACTGCAGAAAGTTGTCGAATTTTCTGTCATCAGAAAAATAAAAAATGATTGATGCTTTCAAAATTTTCACCTTATATATTATTATATAAAACTTTTGTAACCTCCCAAGTTGGACATGAATTTTAAGCCCCCATAACTTGAACACTTTCTGGAGAAATGCATGTGTCTATTATATAGAAATATAATTCTAAAAGTTGGGCACTTTTTGAGGAAACCGTTGGTGTCCAGCTCACGGAGGTTTCCCTGTAATAAATTGGAGCAATTATTGTAGTGCAGTTCCATCAATTAATTATATATATTTTTGTCATTCTCCGTTTAAATCAGATTTTTGCTTAACTGGCTTACCCCCAGTCCCATTTAAGTGATTAAAAAGGAGTCTACTGCAGTGCCATTTTTTTATCCTATTGCCACCCCCTGATCCCAGTGGTCCACTTTCAGCGAAAAAAAAAAAAATCTGTGGGTTTGGCAACTCAAAAATGCTTGACTGGTGGCCTGTTCGCAAAATTAAATAACCTAGAAACATTTCTGGGGTCGATGCAGACAAAAATTGGGTCTACTTTGCAGCCCCCTTCACAAAAATACAATTAATTAAAATGGCCCTTCATTGGCATTTTACCCTACATTTTAATCTGTTTTATCAATTATTTTAACAAAAAAGTTTTTATTAAAAATTATTTTAACAAAAAAGTTTTTATTAAAAAGGAAAAAAAAAAAAAAAAAGTGTTCAACGAAATAAGCGATTTTCACAAAAATGGTACCCTGGAAAGAATTCCTGAATTGATCCCTTCCCTGCATTTACATGAACAAAATTTATTAACCTCACCTTTCCTGTTTTATCCTTCTTTCTTGGATAGCCTTGACTACATCTTTATTTAATGGCTATTTCTGTCTAGACTGACAGTGTTGGACCATTGCTTTGTTTTTCTATTTACAATGTTTCTCATAAACGAAAACTAAAAGCGTAATTCTGTTAAAAACTATGAAAACACTTTTTTGAGATAAACTATGTAATATTAAAACATTTTGAACCAAGGTAAAGGAAAAAATTTAAACTGATTTTAAAAGTTAAAAAGCTTTAATGCAAATTTTGAAAATTGTGTATCGGCTGAATTTCTTTTAGCAGGATGTCAGCCAGCAACTAAAAGGGAGACAAAATAAAAACATATAAAACATTATTTAATACGGCGGATTAATTAGTTAAAATTTTTTATTTGGGAATACCTTATTCCCCCGTACATGATATATATTTCGGTTACACACATAACTATCATGGTGGTTATGTGTGTAACCGAAATATATATCATGTACGGGGGAATAAGGTATTCCCAAATAAAAAATTTTAACTAAAAGGGAGACTCTGCTACTCCTAAAGCTTCCCTGTGAATGGCTGTTTGCATGTCGGAGTATTGTAGGGGACCAAACAGCAGTGTAGGAAAAGGGATTGGACTTTGGTGCTCAACTCCCCCCTCCCATACTCTTGGAGGAAGGAAGAAAATTATCACAAATCAACAAAATATGGTGTCTTTTTTAGTTCCAGTATCAATCTAAACATACTTACCCCCAAACTTACTGAATTGCTATGTTACTGGACCAAACAGTGATATGGTCGACCTGATGATTTTTTTTTGTTTTTTGTAAATTTGATTATTTTGAAACTTATATCACTAGAAAATTACCTGCATTAGTGTATGAGTGCTAGTTGTAAAATTCTATACTCTCTGAGGAGTTTGTGAAGATTTCCGTGGGGAAATAACTTTTGAATTAAATTGTTTTTAAGAAGTCTAACGTTTATTTTCTTGATTGTGTATCATTAGATTGTGGCTAGTAGTTATTTTCAGACATAGAATTATTACTGCCGT
The DNA here is from genome assembly GCA_038373885.1 of Cheiracanthium punctorium. Classification (NCBI taxonomy): domain Eukaryota; kingdom Metazoa; phylum Arthropoda; class Arachnida; order Araneae; family Cheiracanthiidae; genus Cheiracanthium; species Cheiracanthium punctorium. Next base: position 275,326 of record JAWZYV010001861.1, read on the forward strand.
GGTGGTATTTGATGAACATACAAATGCCGAACGCGTTTTAAAATAAACGGCTTAGTGCAGTGATTAATATTTGGCGTCTGCTTACTAGAAAGCTGGGTTAGTATTTTGACTAACTCTTGATAGGACATTCATCGTGTAAAAATACGGGGAACTTGTTAGGGAAAGAAACGGCGATTTCTCGCCGTTTCTTTGAGACATCAATCTTTATTTATATATCATTAAGCGTTTTGAAGGTACATCCAAAATAATATTTTACATGCAATCCCAACCTCACAGGAGGTGGTCGATAATCCTTATTTTTAGATGAATAATATACAAGGTTTTGGAAAAGTACAAAGAAATGGTACCTGTCTGCAATCGAACCGGAAAAGTAGTTGGAAACGTCAGTTTAAGAACACTTTTCCTGGATTCTAACACAACTTCAAGACAGAACAATGGTTTAAGAACAAGGAGATGGAACACCACAATTAAAGGGACAGTGGCTGCAAATGTACCTAAACAGCAGAGGGAAATTTTCGTTTAAGAACACTGTTGGAGGATTATACTTCGATCCCACGAAGGTAAATTTATAGGAGGGGACACTTCGCATAGAAAGTTGGATAACGCCATTGTTGCAAACAGATGGCGCTATGCACACTGGGTAACTGCGCATCTCAGGTTGTTTATATTTCCATCGAGGCGAAGTAAATGGAGACCGTTGAATTATCAAAACTTCAAAAAATTAAATACATAGACTTATGAGCGTGATATATAGTAATTACTGGTTTCAGATGTGTTTTAATTACATAATTGTCTTATAATACTGTTTCGTAGTGAATATAGGCAATAGTTTCGAAGTGAAGTGATATTATTATTTGTCAAATGCCAGTTGCATTGGCCGTTAGGCCATTAAACTCCTAAATATTATGTATGTCGTGTCTGTTATTATTTTGCCCAAAAGATGTATTTTAAGACAGGGCTTGAATTTCAGGGCGGGATTCACGCCCGAAATTTAAAAATCCCGCCGAAAACGATTGCCGATGCAGGAGCCTCCCGCCCTGAAAAATTCCCAAAATTTCCAGAAAATTTACTTTTTGCAATGACATTTCCCGTTTCTGATAATTTCCCGGATTTTCGGATGAACTTGTTGCTTCTAAAACTCGGAATGTAGCTTAAGAAATCTAAATACAAAAGTCTTATAAGTGGGGCCTTGTGTATCAGTCGTTTTCAGAACCCTTGACTCATTGAGAGCTGCACTGGAACATGACACTAGTCTAAAAACAGGGGGATGCTGCAAAAGCAAAAGGAATTCTCATGTTAGTTTCTGAATTTTCTTTTGTAGCTCTCATTCACATCATGATGGATATACTCCAACCATTTACAATACTATCCAAATTTTTACAAAGTGAAAATTTGGTGCTTTCTAGTGTTACCAATATGATTAAATCTACGAAAGAAAGCTTAGAAGAGCTGCAAGTGACACGTGGTCTAAATGAGGAAATTTTTTTCCCTGAACTACAGGGAAATATATTTCGTAAAAATAAACTCACTGATTCCTGCAATAATCAAAAATTAGGAATAGATAACTTGAAGTCCACTTATATCGGAAACTTAATAGCAGAAATGGATCGAAGATTTCCTCCTGAAACTCTCGATATGTGTTTGAAATTTCAGTGCATTGAACCTGCTGCAATCAATGCAAATGGAGCAAAAACAGATTTTGGCAATACTTTAATTCAAGATATAGTCAAACAATTTTGTCCCGAAGTGGAAATTGACACTGCAATGGCAGAGTATACCTTATACAAAAAGGTGGCAAAAATGAAAACTTGTCAGATTTTGGAAAGTTTTCAGAAAAATTCTTAAGGGAATATAGTGAAACATTTCCAATAATTGCAATGATGATAAAAATTGCTCTTGTGCTGCCCGTTACAAGTGTTCCTTGTGAAAGGGGCTTTAGTACCCAAAACAGAATTAAATCAAAGTACCGAAACTCACTGAACAATAAAAACCTAGACATTTTAATGAGAATTGCAGAATTGGGACCAGAAAAACTAAATGAAACTCAATTGTTAAGTTGCCACAAAATTTGGCTAAATATGAAAAAGAGGCGTATGTAAACGATCTTTTGCTTTCTTTTGGTGAAAATAAATATTCTCATAGTTATCTTGAATGTTTGACTTGTATTCCTTCAGTATTATTTTATCATGTTTGTGCTCTTAATGATTTAGAGTGGTTTTTGATTTTTTCCCCCTCCCTCCCAAAAATTTCAACTCCCCTCCATTCATAAATGTTGGTAGGGATACTCCCCTCCTATGAAAAAATGAATTTCATGCCCTGTAAGAAATGTTAATACGTAAGAAATGGACCCTGGCTGCAATCAATCCCAAACAATGGACAGAACCTGCAGTTTAAAAACATGGATACAGAATAATAATTCGAAACCTACTAGCAGACGAAATCAACGCTTAAAAACACTATGATATAAAAACACAACAAAAATTAGACTACCTGATTCGAACCCCACAAACAGAGGAAAACATCGATTAAAGAACACAGTTAAAGTATAATACTAGACTACGGACATCCCCCCCCCCCATTAGACCCAACCTCCAGATGGAACAATGGTATACGAAAACAGTTAAAGAATAATACTACAACATGCACACTTCCTGGATTCTAAGTAATTATCATGAATGACCGATGATTCTTACTGGAGATTTTAATGTTAATTTTTGCTCTGAAGAATCTCAGTCATTAGTTGATTTTTTAAAAGAAAAATTTGATCTAACTATGAATACTTCTCGACTTCAATCAACAACGCGTTTTGGTACAACGATAGATGCTGTATTTTCAAGAAAATTAGCAAATTTAGAGAGTTAAATTTGTGTTTCATATTATAATTACCACAAACCTATAATTTCATACATAAAAATTATGATGACATCCAAGTACCTTTTTCCAATGAATAATATGAATATAACATTTATATAATCTTTGTAAAGTACATGAATAATAAATATAATTAAATTATAATATGATATTTATTTTAAGTTTAATCATTTCAGTGATATGTGTCGTAAACGTCAAAGAAGTTTTACTTCAATCGCGCGTATAGATTACACACATACACATTTTTTTGTACATGTCTATGATCAATATTCACAGAATAAAAGATAAGATCAGTGTGTTTGGGATACTCTGTATATACTGGCAGGTAATATATATATTTTTTTAATTAGTAGAAGATTTAGATGTATATTTTAAGAAATCTTTCCTTATTACTTATATTAACTGCGCATGTTTATTAAACTATACTGTATGTAAGTTGTGCAATATTCAAAAACATGCGAGTGGCCACTTAAAATTTCAAGCTCAGTGGCCACTGGCCATCTGCAAATTTTCTGAATTTTGACCTCTACTTTAGGCACGTTATCATTATTTTCTGTAATCGAGATGTATCGAAAAACTACAGAAAGTTGGTCAATTTTTGACAAGTCTTGTGTTGTATCTAGAATTATTGTCAGAAATGAAGCTTTTTTAATTTCTGAGATAATATTGTTCCTAACTGCGGTACCAAGCAAATTAATAATTTCATTTTAAATTGTAGGGCTTAAATAATTTATTTTGCCTTTTGGTTTTAGAAGAAGTTCTTTTAAAGTTGCATCATAATTAGGTAGCAAATGTAAAATTGCCATAAAATTTCCAGAATCAGAATCATGGTAAATTACAAGATGCTAAAGTAATTATAACATTAATTATGCGATGCAATACATCTCTCCAGAATGTAATTTTACTATTGATTTCACTTTGCAATAGAGTATCGATGGTATTTCCTTGTAACCAATTATTATAAGATAGGGATGCATTAATATGCTGCTGTGACTTTTCATGGTCAAGTATAGTTTGCGTAAAATTGCTTCTAATGGAAACACCGTTAACCCATGCAGAGGAGTACGATTTGCTTTGATGATCTGCTAATAACCAACAGAAAGTGGCAATACGGTTTGTTTAAAACATTAGAATAACATAACCATGGTCTTGGAATTTTTATGCCTGCCTTATTGATACGTATATGAATAATAATAGACCAAAAAAGGTCGGTTACTTTCTGAATCTTTTGGAAACGGTCCTTGTGGTTTAAATGGACCCAATTTAAAAATTATTTTTCGTTCGCATTCAGTTGGACTGTCACCAAAATTTCCTCTGTCTGATGAAACTATATTACAATCTTCAGATATCTCAGAATCGTCGATTTGGGTTTCTCCTATTTCTGGATGGACATCTGATGAAGAATGTGCTTCAGAAGAATCTGAAAATATAATTGTTAAAAAATAAGATCGAATATTTTGATAAATTTCAAAAATATATGTTAAATAAATTACGTAAGGTTACGGTTAGAGAGTGTTCAGACATACGCAGGCTCTATGCGGGTTGTGCGTGTGTTAGTACAAAATCACCTGCGCGCAACCCATGTGTTACACACACATGCTATCCGAACGTGGCGCGTGGCCATACCAAACGAACAGAACCCGAGCTCGCGTATGTCTGAACATGCAATTTACGATACGGACTGATAGACAAACTGACAACAAATTGATCCTGTAGGTAAGTAAGAGTTCTGTTTTTTTCGTTTTGAGGTATGGAACCCTAAAAACAAAATTCACCCTTCGCTACAGGTAGATAAGATAAATGGGTTGGGTAATACTTACCTTTGCCATCTAAATCACTCACAGGAGCTGGTGTGTGAAAAAATGAAGAAATTTTGGGCACTTTTTTTATGACCTCCTCCCTTTTCTGTTTACTTTTTCTTTTCGTAGCTCCGCTGTTATAATCTCTTTTCCTTTCACTCATTGTTTTTTACAAATCTATTTTTATTTCTGCACATATTTCAAGTTAAAAGACATGCAGCACACTGTACAAAAATAAATTCTATTTAAGCAAGCAAGCACGTGTGGATCGGGTCTGGCCTGGCGTCGTCGCTGGCTAGATAGGGTTGCCGTTCTGATTTTTTCACGCCAAGCCGATGCTTTTCACTGTGTCCAATCAGGTGCTATCGCCGACTGGGGAACAGCCGCCTCTGTTGAAGTAAATGACTTAAACGAGGAAATCCCGCAGCCCGCAATAACCGATGTAGGGTGTTTCCAACTTTTGAACGCACGCTCTATGCGGGGAAAAAAAGAAATTGCTTTTTTTTGACTTTTTCCATTTCTGAAAAAAAAAAATTGGGAAGTTTTTATTAATTTTTGCTTACGTACATTGGGGGGCCGGGGGCCCCGTATAATTGGTGCGGCAGTAGCTACGCCCCTGATTCCTCCCCACCAAATAAGAGAACAAATAAAAGGGATAACAAAGCTTCGGTAGAGATTAAAAAAAAAAAAAAAAAACCTTTGGGGGCAAAAGGGATGTCTAATTTTTTAATCATCGGTGCCCAGTTGACCCTGCCTAGAATGCACTCTGCTTGGGCTATAGTGACTTAAAAAAGATTTTAGGTACTATTCATTAAAAAAAAAACAACAACATGGAATTACTGGAAAACTATCTGCAAGACCTTTGAATGTATCCGCTCCCGGCATGCGCGCGTGCGTCTACATTATCTGACCATGGCTCTAGGTTCTCTACAGAAGTTAAAAATTGGTTTTATTCGATTAATGATTCTTTTTAAACATAAATTTAAATAGGATGGTTTAACATTCAAAGAAATTTGAAATTTCTTGATTTTAGGTAATCAAGAGCAAAGAGCTAGTTTAAAAGCATAACAAGTAAAAACAATAATTATTGCATATTTTCATTCAGAATTGCATTAATTCTTTCAGAAGGTAGATAGATTAATTTGTTAATTCTTTCAGAATTAATTGAATTAAATTAAAACATCTAAATTTCGTTCAAAGCATTAAATTTTTGAAATAAAACATCTGCTTTGCTTAACAGAAAGAACAAGTATAACAGTGAAAAGATTAACTATAAAATACTACTGAAGGAATGCTTATTTAAATAAAACTATAAATAAACAATCAGTATAAACTAGGGATGTAATGGATAGTGATTTTGCCAATTTTCTACCCTTTGCCAGATATCTTCTTTTAAGTGTGCACTACTGGCAGAAGCAAATAAATTTTAACCATGACACATTTACTAATGTATCTGTAATTGCAGATTATTTTCAAAAAGAAATGCATACTTTTATTTATTTATTTAAGAATAAGATATCTATTTTGATAAGGTACCTATGATAGATGAGTTAATTTTTTTCAAACATAGGTTTAATGTCTTTTTCCTGTTTTAATAATTTAATATTAATTTACATATAATAATTTAATATTAATTTACATATTTAATTCTGCATCAACTTCATTTTTCTCAATGGCAACACTCTTTTTAGACCTTATCAAACGAAAGAAAACCTTCAAATTACTCTAAATATAAATTTTCATCAATTTTCTACCATAATTTCCGGAGGTATTGTAAATTCTTTTTTGTGCGATTTTAAGGAACTTTCTGCAAATTGAAAAATGCTATTTGTAGGTTCTGAACATTTCGCCTTTCGTTGATTTCGCTTGCGATAGTTAAAAAAAATAAAAATTATTTCCCTGTAAATAAATATTATTTACAGGGAAAAAACTGTTTCTAGTCTTATAAGTTTTTTCTACTGAGAATATGAAGGGTAGAAATTAGACTATTTAGCCAGTGGTTCAAATGAACTGTGACTCCAAAACTTCTTTGGTCCATATACATGATTTAAAAAAAAAAATGCAAAATGGCTGCTAACAACTTTGAAAATCTTTCCAATTTTTAAATTGTTATTGAGTATTTGAAGGTTGTCTTCAGCGATGGATTAATGCAAGTTTGTCGGGGAGGCAGTTAGTTAGAAGATTGACATATATATCCATTTTATGGAAGTAAAATAGGATCTTTTACATTAATTTCTTTTTTCTCGGGCAGGGGGGGTCACCCCCTCCGCCCCCCCCTTTAATCTGCCCTGGGTTCTCTTAGACAGGTGAAATGTTGGCAGGAGCAGTGGTTGACCTAGCAGAACTGGCGCCCTGGGCAAGATACCTTTGTGGAGCCCCTCCATCCTATTTTTTGTCAAGTTTTCTTTGTCTCAGAGACGATTTGCATACCTCTGCTAGCAGTGCCCGGGGCAGGGGCCCCGGCTTGCACACAACAAGATCCAACCCTGACCAGGAGTGAGAATCTGTTCTTTGCTCTTCTGGCATTAATGTTACTCAGCTGCGGTTGAACTTGAAGAATGGTTTCATGATTGAAAATCTATTTGTTTGAATTTCATGTAAAAAATGCAATTATTTTTGCTGACCCCATATTATCACTGTGTTTGTTATTTCCTTTCTTAATTTAATATTATCGTCTGCAGTGTGCAATATTTTTATGACTTTTAGCGATATTTTAATTTATAGTTAGATGAAAATAAAGACAGAAAAATGTGATTTTGAATGTTGGTTAATGTATGTAATGAATGTTTGATAAAGTATGAGGAAGTCCAAAGACCTGATGTTTCGGATATTAAAAAGGGTCAAATTAATGTAGCTGGAATGTTAAGGATGTTGGGTTTTTCAGAAATAGGAGGTATGCAGTACTGAATGAGACTGCTCACAGTGCCACCTGGGGGAAAACTGCAGAGTTACTTTCATATCTCGCAAATGGTACAAGATAGAGGAAAAAAGGGAATTTGCAAAGTTGTAGAGCGTTATCGATTTAGTACGAAAAGACACCTCATTGACATGAATCTGAAAAACAGATCGGTTAAAACGTGCATTTGTATTTTTGTGATTTCCTACACTGTGACATCACAAAATGTGAACTGAAGGAGAAAATAATATCTTTCGGGCTAAACACGATGCTGCAATGTAGCACAGTGGTATCGCTTGTGATTCCTAATCCAAAGGACTCTGGTTCAAGCCCCAAGAGTTGCATCCTTGTACTGATCTTAACATCAACTCAACGCAACTTGCACTTAATGGTTGAAATTTTTGCAGTATGCAAATACGTAAGAAACGTCACATATGTTCACTTGAGACCACTAGTATAAAAGAGACATCTTGTTGGGTTTCTACTGAGTTGAAGGTCATGGCCATGGAGCGATTTTCCAAAGCTGAGCATTGTGAGATGGTTTTACTGTACAGTGAATGTGGACACGGGGCACTATCAGCAGCATGGTTGTACCGGGAATGTTTCCCTGCAGGCTCGCATCCTTCTTATCAAACCATTCAATCTGTTGTAAAATGTTTAAGGTAGACAGGCTGCGTGATTAGTCGAGCTCGATCTGGCAGACCAGCTAAGGTAGAATGGCAAGTTCAATCAGTTGAGGTACTAGCATAAGCTCTCACATACCCGGAATGCAGCACAAGACAGATCAGTGAACACTGTGGCCTCTCAAAATGTCAGATTTGGAAAATCCTACAAGAATCAGGTGCTTATCCATACCGACTGATGCCTCACCACGTTTTACTGGACAGGGATGCCGAGCGACGCTATTCATGTTGCAATTTTGTAATGAATTAGATACAGGTCCAGCAAACATTCTTGGAAGATGTAGTGTGGATGGACGAGGCATGCTTTTTGCAGAATGGCTTGCACAATAGGCAGGCAGAACACCCATTATTGGGTGCTTGGAAATCCTAGATGTTTTACCAATGTTCGACATCAAGTGTGGTTTGGTATTAACGTTTGGTGTGCAATTTGCAGTAAAAAGTTTATTGGTACAATATTTTATGATAATACCTTAACAGGTGCATGGTATTTACAACTGCTGCAGAACATAATGTCCAATTTTGTTAAGAATCTGCCAGTGTTTAATCTTAGGAATGTATGATTTCAGCATGATGGAGCACCTGCTCACAAGACATCTCCAGTGAAGCAGTACCTCATCACAGAATTCGGGAACCAAATAATTGGGTATGGCGGTTTTGAAGAATGGCCTTTATGTTTTCCTGATCTGACTCTATTGCACTTTTTTCTGTGGGGATACTAAAATAGCAGGTATATGCAACCCCTCCACAAACATTGCAGGATCTTAAACGATGTATTATGGATGCTTTTGTCAACGTGTTACCCTCTGTGCTCCAACACGTGTAATGTGAAATTCAAACGAGGATCCAAATGTGCATTGCAGCTGACGGTGCAAAGTTTGAACATCTTAAATAAAGGTATATTGTTATAAATAATTGTTTTCTTCTTTCTTTGATCGTTTTTTTCACCTTCGAAAAGCAGGTTGGTTGGTTGTGTGTGATTATGGCAATGCTACCCTAGGGCGATCTGCCAAAGGGGTTGTGCCTTGGTAGGAGGACTTTCTAAGGTGTTCTAATGCGTATTTATGTTACGTCTGGAGAAAACCTACCAAAACTCAGACCATTAGATAAACAGACGTGCAATGGGACCCGAACCCGGGACCTTCACACTTCGGCCATCTACCATTTTCAGTGGCATAACCACTGTGCCATGGTGAGGCCCTCGCAGAGTAGGAAACACGAAAATACTGATGTATGTTTTAACCGTTCTGTTTTTCACATCCATGTCAATGAGGTGTCTTTTCGTACTAAATCGATAACTGTCTACAACTTTGTAATTCACTGTTTTCCCCTATCTCATACCATTTTTGAGATACGAATGCTAACTCTGCAGTTTTCCACCAGATGGTGCTGTGAGCGGTCTCATTCGATAGCACATATCCAATTTACTATACCTACACACCACGTTTATAAAAGTAGCAGTAGCCATTTGATAATTAAGAGGGTGAAAAGGGACTTTAGAGGGCAGATTGTATAGTAAAATATCCAAGCTTATGAATTATGCAATCCAAGCAACAAACCCATGTATGTAGTCATATACAACCATTAAATATTAATGATTCAAAAATTAATTAGAATGAAACTGGTAGAAATTCTTTAAAACACAATAGAACATTGTAACTTGTAACAGAACCACTTACACATTCCAATAAATGAAAAAACAAATGTTTTAAAAATATATAAATAAGTGATAAAGTAATGCACAAAAGATAATCCTCTTGTTAAGGCTATAAAGTTGTACATCTTAAAGTGATTTCTACTGTGCCTCAGATTGACTCTAGGCAATCATAATTTTTTTTATTCAGATAAAAAAGTTCATCACAGGCCCAAACTTGAGTTTGCTATTTTCATAATTTAATAGCTTTAAAAAATATTGAAAAATTTACTGTGCTACTGGAGTTAACCTTGCTCAGCCTGGGAATTGAAGTCTCCACTTGTGGCACAGCAGCACAATGAGCTAATAGTTATACCCCTAAGATTAAAAACGGCTTTATGTTAAGACTCTTGTGTCTCAGATGGCTTGAATGTAATCATTTGATTCATGAAATAACTCATCATTGGCAGGTTGTTATTAGTAAGAAAAGTAAGTGTTTTAAACGACAAAGTCATGTTACATGTTTTATGAAATATAAATTGTACAAAATGAGTAGCATAAATTTGATATTTGTACGTACCTCAAAATGATTTTATCTCTCATTTTGTAAGTTTTTCTTGCATTAGTAGCAGTGTTACAAATCAGAACTCAGTAGCAGGGCCTAAAGCAAGAAATTACAGCTTTCAGCCCAGACACTAAGTCCCCATCTGTAACAGAAGTGATGAATCCAAAGATCTTTCGTCTTCTCTTCCTAGCGTCACTTGGCCAATACTATCAAAAGATAAAAAAACTGCACACAGTACAATCTCGATGATTCGAGATGGACGGGACCGCGCCTACCTCGAAGTATTGAAAATTCGATTTACCAAAAATTTAGTAAACAAATCGTTGGAAGTAAAGTTATTTCCTAATTTCAGTGTTTATTTAAAAGAAAAATGTAATTACATATAATTAAATTACAAATGATAGCAACATGTTAATTATATCTGAAAGTAAAATGTTTTTTGTATTAGCATGTTACCTGTTTCCGCGCATCAATTAAGCGCCATAGTCAAAGCAGCATGTCGGCAACCCTCCCTCATGCGCATATCATCATGTAGAAGAATTGTATTGAAATGTCTGTGAGCATAAGTGCCCATATGTCCTGCCCCAAAAAGATACTATATTTAATGTTCAACGCCATCTACGTAATACTGGGAAGTAGATTATTATGGCAATATAGATTTTTCCTGAGAGCTGGGGGTGGGAGGACATGTCTCCTCTCTGCCTATAGCTATACCTATGGTCCCTTACATGGGTCCCATATCAGTCAGGCATGAAATATTCTCCATGCTCTAGCGCTTAGAATTAAAGTTATTTGGTTAGAGTTACACAAAAATAAATAAATTAAGTAAAAAAATTTGTGCGTATCCTATTGTAATTTCAGAAAGTAGAAACTTTCTCAATGAGCGGGAATACGAATTCATTTCCCCTTGAGCATTTTCGCCAATCCAAGAAACAATTGGAGCTACTATAAAGTGTGAAATGTAAGTGTGTAGTAGGGCTAGAATATTTTTTAACTGACACCTGTTCCAGAAATATTTTAGTTATGTTAACTTGAGTACAGCATATTATATAATCCGTACAAAATTTTTTGGCTACGCCCATGGTTAGAAGTAAGTCATATTGATACAGAATACAAAAAAATAATTTTACATATATACTGTTTAAAAAATTCACAATATCACGGACATGAAGAAAAAAAAATACTTCAAAAGCACATGAAATTCAAAATGCACATCAGGCAAAGTTATAATAAACACACTAATGAATTTTGCTATATGCAATGTTATTTTTTAACGAAGGATGTAATTTTGAAACCTAAAAGGTATAAGAATCACAAAAGTAAGACCTACTATGCGTAATACATTTCATTGTTTATGTTCAAAATCACAAGGCCAAAGAACATCAGATTACTTTGTCAACACGATGAAATTAAAGGTATGTTACTAGTGCAATCAGTAAAGTGACTCAACACATACAGTAATAGTTGCATCCTTTGACAGTGATCAAATGCAATACTCCGAGCTACTGAGATACGAAATCTTTAAAATCTATAAGAAGAAAATACCACTTAGACTCGCACAATGCTGACTTGTTTAAAAAAAAGAAAAATACTAGAAAAATATTAGAGCACCGTCAAAGATTTATCTCACCTTAACCTCTTTAAAGTAATGAGAAAACAAATAATCTAAAATACAGTATTGGACCCTTTATCCGGAATTCCGAAAACCGGAAAGTTCCAAAAACCGGCACTTTCCCCAATTTCTTTTTTTTTTTTTTTTTTTTTTTTTTTTAAAGGCTCACTGATCTAGATACCATATTTTTTTTTTTCCACTACGTAAAATCTCGACTATTCGGCATTCAAGTAACCGGAAAATTTCGGCTTCACCCCCCCCACCCCCCCACCCCCCCCCTTGGGGGGAGATCTTCTCCAATGACTAATTCCTACTGTGAATCACAGCTGTCCAAACTTAGAACAGGGAAAGAGGATGCAAATTTCTAACTGCTAGACGCTGGAGGTTATCAATAATTCCACGAATCGTGGTAGTATAAAAAAAATAAATAAACAGACAAAAATTCTCACAAAACAAATATGACGGACACACGTTACAAAAACAAAACAATTTACAGCTGTGCTGGCGTGCACGGAGAAAAATCAGCTCTGTACCTATAGCGAAAACAGAAAAAGTACTGATTATATATTTATAGCTAGTGAGTCCTGACCTACTTATTTTGCCCATCTGCATTCCGATGATTCAACAGTGTTATCTCTGAAGAGAAGCTCGAGAGGGAAGGAGGGGGACAGAGAAAACATTACTGTTTGTATTTATTTCATTAATCATTCTCTTAGTTTAAAGAAATTACCCGTTAGAAATCGAAAAGTGGTTTTATTTTTAATTTACTATCATTTTTCTCCCCAACGATGCAATGGTATTATTGCTTTGTAAGACTGCAATATAAACGAATATTATCATAAATACAATTTAAAACTGTTAAAAACACACAATTAAAAATAGATCAGTACGCACTAGAGATGAGACGGGCTCAGCCCGAGCCCGAGTCGGGCTCGGGCTCTGTAATTCACGGTTGCGTTCGGGCTCGGGCTCGTGAAAATTTTCTCCTCTGTTGAACATACTCCTTGAAACAGATTTTAAAAAGTGATTCATATGATAAATAGACGTACTTATTTAAAAAAATAGCGGCACAGGGGACTAGAAGGTGTGTGAAGCTCTAAAATTTATTGTATCCTATTAATGAAGTAGTTAATTTTATTTGTCTTTAGCTGAAATTTCGGGCTCAGGCTCCAACTTTAATAATATTGCTCGGGCTCAGATTAAAAGTCCTCGGGCTCGGGCTTTAAAAAATGAGCCCGAACTCATCTCTAGTACGCACGTGTGTACCGATCTATTTTTATTTGTGAGTGTTTTTCAACATGCATTGATTAACATTCCAAAACATTTCCGATTAGATTCCCCCCCCCCCCCCCCTCCTTAACAGCTTTGTCGACAAACGATTTTTTTTTTTTTACAGTTAACTATCCGGAATTTTCACTTATCCGGCATTTCCCGTGCTTTCCGGATAGTCGAGCTTTTACTTATTTAAATTGTGTCCTTTTATTTAAACAGTTTTTCCTTTTCCTGTTATGGGTTACGGTACAGCTGCGTGTGTTAGGGAGAAAGCAGGCGGGTTACTTCTCTATTTCGGCCTGCCTCAGATTGTCTCTATATTTTTGTGGGGAACATTGAAACAGCTAAAGATTAATGAAATGTTCAAACAAAATAAAAAATAAATGTTACCTTTCCTCCTCTCAAAATTGTATATGATCTAATTGTACGGTCTCGTTTTTTAAATTTTGTTTCGTAATAGTGGGCATTTTCTCAACGTATTTTCGTAATTAAAGCTGAAAATTCGAGCTGCTTTATGGGGAGCTCCAATTACGGAAGCCAATACTTCTGACAGAGATTTCACTAGTTATACGCATATTTTTTCAATTAGTATTTTTTCTTCAATATTTAGCCATATTTCAAAAGGGCTGCAAATGATTTTAATTGTCTTCACAATTATGTTATGAAGGGAGCGAGCGAGGTATATTGTTTTTGGCCATCACGTAAGCTATAAGCCATCTTTGTAATCCATATGCGGAGGCGAGCGTGCGTAGCGGCGGGAGCGGGGACCATGGTTCTCTCCCGTAGGGATGGTTCTGCATATCTGACAGAATACCTGGATACCGCGATTTGTAGCATTAACAGTAAGTTTTGATAAATTTAATTATTTTTATTTTAAAATCTATTATGAATGCCTTACTATTTACATAATTATATGCAGTAATTATCATAAAAGCTACTTGTACTTTAAGACCGGTTCTTTTTTAACTGTACTGTGCACAAAGGGTTAAATTTTCGGCAGCGACCCGAAAACCGGCAAATTCTATAAACCGGAATGAGGTCAGTCCCGAGGTTGCCAGATAAAAGGTCCCATACTGTATTTATAAATTTTTCACTTTTATCACGTTCTATCACGGTGCATAACAACGAAAATTCAATATCTTACCAATCTGAAAACAAATTCATGACTGTGAAAGAAAATTTCAGTGGATGACAAGCTGATGAGAAGACCCCAAAATGATTTTCTCTCTCCTTTTGTAAGTTTTTCTTGCATTAGTAGCAGCGTTACAAATGAGAACACAGTAGCAGGGTACAAAGCAAGAAATTACAGCTTTCAACCCGGACACTATGTTCCCATCTGTAACAGAAGTGATGAATCCAATGATGTTTCGTCTTTTCTTCCTAGCCTCACTTAGCCAATACTATCAAAAGATAAAAAAACTGCACACAGTTCAATCTCGATGATTCCAGATGGACGGGACCGCGCCTACCTCGAAGTAATGCACAAAAGATAATCCTCTTGTTAAGGCTATAAAGTTGTACATCTTAAAGTGATTTGTACTGTGCCTCAGATTGACTCTAGGCAATCATAATTTTTTTTATTCAGATAAAAAAGTTCATCACAGGCCCAAACTTGAGTTTGCTATTTTCATAATTTAATAGCTTTAAAAAATATTGAAAATTTTTCTGTGCTACTGGAGTTAACCTTGCTCAGCCTGGGAATTGAAATATCCACTTGTGGCACAGCAGCACAATGAGCTAATAGTTATACCCCTAAGATTAAAAACGGCTTTATGCTAAGACTCTTGTGCCTCAGATGGCTTGAATGTAATCATTTGATTCATGCAATAACTCATCATTGGCAGGTTAAGTTATTAGTAAGAAAAGTAAGTGTTTTAAACGACAAAGTCATGTTACATGTTTTATGAAATATAAATTGTACAAAATGAGTAGCGTAAATTTGATATTTGTAGGTACCTCAAAATGATTTTATCTCTCATTTTCTAAGTTTTTCTTGCATTAGTAGCAGTGCTACAAATCAGAACTCAGTAGCAGGGCCAAAAGCAAGAAATTACAGCTTTCGGCCCAGACACTAAGTCCCCATCTGTAACAGAAGTGATGAATCCAAAGATCTTTCGTCGTCTCTTCCTAGCGTCACTTGGCCAATACTATCAAAAGATAAAAAAACTGCACACAGTACAATCTCGATGATTCGAGATGGACGGGACCGCGCCTACCTCGAAGTATTGAAAATTCGATTTACCAAAAATTTAGTAAACAAATCGTTGGAAGTAAAGTTATTTTCTAATTTCAGTGTTTATTTAAATGAAAAATGTAATTACATATAATTAAATTAGAAATGATAGCAACATGTTAATTATATCTGAAAGTAATACTTAAATGTTTTTTGTATTAGCATGTTATCTGTTTCCGCGTATCAATTAAGCGCCATAGTCAAAGCAGCATTTCGGCAACCCTCCCTCATGCGCATATCATCGTATAGAAGAATTGTATTGAAATGTCTGTGAGCATAAGTGCCCATATGTCCTGCCCCAAAAAGATACTATATTTAATGTTCAACGCCATCTACGTAATACTGGGAAGTAGATTATTATGGTAATATAGATTTTTCCTGAAAGCTGGGGGTGGGAGGACATGTCTCCTCTCTGCCTATAGCTATACCTATGGTCCCTTACATGGGCATACTCCAGCAACAAATATTCTCCGTACTCTAGCGCTGAGAATTAAAGTTATTTGGTTAGAGTTACACAAAAATAAATAAATTAAGCAAAAAAATTTGTGCGTATCCTATTGTAATTTCAGAAAGTAGAAACTTTCTCAATGAGCGGGAATACGAATTCATTTCCCCTTGAGCATTTTCGCCAATCCAAGAAACGATTGGAGCTACTATAAAGTGTGAGATGTAAGTGTGTAGTAGGGCTAGAATATTTTTTAACTGACACCTGTTCCAGAAATATTTTAGTTATGTTAAATTGAGTACAGCATATTATATAATCCGTACAAAATTTTTTGGCTACGCCCATGGTTAGAAGTAAGTCATATTGATACAGAATACAAAAAAATAATTTTACATATATACTGTTTAAAAAATTCACAATATCACGGACATGAAGAAAAAAAAATACTTCAAAAGCACATAAAATTCAAAATGCACATCAGGCAAAGTTATAATAAACACACTAATGAATTTTGCTATATGCAATGTTATTTTTTAACGAAGGATGTAATTTTGAAACCTAAAAGGTATAAGAATCACAAAAGTAAGACCTACTATGCGTAATACATTTCATTGTTTATGTTCAAAATCACAAGGCCAAAGAACATCAGATTACTTTGTCAACACGATGAAATTAAAGGTATGTTACTAGTGCAATCAGTAAAGTGACTCAACACATACAGTAATAGTTGCATCCTTTGACAGTGATCAAATGCAATAGTCCGAGCTACTGAGATACGAAATCTTTAAAATCTATCAGAAGAAAATACCACTTAGACTCGCACAATGCCGACTTGTTTAAAAAAAAGAAAAATACTAGAAAAATATTAGAGCACCGTCAAAGATTTATCTCACCTTAACCTCTTTAAAGTAATGAGAAAACAAATAATCTAAAATATTTATAAATTTTTCACTTTTATCACGTTCTATCACGGCGCATAACAACGAAAATTCAATATCTTACCAATCTGAAAACAAATTCATGACTGTGAAAGAAAATTTCAGTGGATGACAAGCTGATGAGAAGACCCCAAAATGATTTTCTCTCTCCTTTTGTAAGTTTTTCTTGCATTAGTAGCAGCGTTACAAATGAGAACATAGTAGCAGGGTACAAAGCAAGAAATTACAGCTTTCAACCCGGACACTATGTTCCCATCTGTAACAGAAGTGATGAATCCAAAGACCTTTCGTCTTCTCTTCCTAGCCTCACTTGGCCAATACTATCAAAAGATAAAAAAACTGCACACAGTTCAATCTCGATGATTCCAGATGGACGGGACCGCGCCTACCTTGAAGTAATGCACAAAAGATAATCCTCTTGTTAAGGCTATAAAGTTGTACAAAGTGATTTGTACTGTGCCTCAGATTGACTCTAGGCAATCATAATTTTTTTTATTCAGATAAAAAAGTTCATCACAGGCCCAAACTTGAGTTTGCTATTTTCATAATTTAATAGCTTTAAAAAATATTGCAAAATTTTGTGTGCTACTGGAGTTAACCTTGCTCAGCCTGGGAATTGAAATATCCACTTGTGGCACAGCAGAACAATGAGCTAATAGTTATACCCCTAAGATTTAAAACGGCTTTATGTTAAGACTCTTGTGCCTCAGATGGCTTGAATGTAATCATTTGATTCATGCAATAACTCATAATTGGCAGGTTAAGTTATTAGTAAGAAAAGTAAGTGTTTTAAACGACAAAGTCATGTTACATGTTTTATGAAATATAAATTGTACAAAATGAGTGGCGTAAATTTGATATTTGTACGTACCTCAAAATGATTTTATCTCTCATTTTGTAAGTTTTTCTTGCATTAGTAGCAGTGTTACAAATCAGAACTCAGTAGCAGGGCGAAAAGCAAGAAATTACAGCTTTCGGCCCAGACACTAAGTCCCCATCTGTAACAGAAGTGATGAATCAAGATCTTTCGTCTTCTCTTCCTAGCGTCACTTGGCCAATACTATCAAAAGATAAAAAAACTGCACACAGTACAATCTCGATGATTCGAGATGGACGGGACCGCGCCTACCTCGAAGTATTGAAAATTCGATTTACCAAAAATTTAGTAAACAAATCGTTGGAAGTAAAGTTATTTTCTAATTTCAGTGTTTATTTAAATGAAAAATGTAATTACATATAATTAAATTACAAATGATAGCAACATGTTAATTATATCTGAAAGTAATACTTAAATGTTTTTTGTATTAGCATGTTATCTGTTTCCGCGTATCAATTAAGCGCCATAGTCAAAGCAGCATTTCGGCAACCCTCCCTCATGCGCATATCATCGTATAGAAGAATTGTATTGAAATGTCTGTGAGCATAAGTGCCCATATGTCCTGCCCCAAAAAGATACTATATTTAATGTTCAACGCCATCTACGTAATACTGGGAAGTAGATTATTATGGTAATATAGATTTTTCCTGAGAGCTGGGGGTGGGAGGACATGTCTCCTCTCTGCCTATAGCTATACCTATGGTCCCTTACATGGGCATACTCCAGCAACAAATATTCTCCATACTCTAGCGCTGAGAATTAAAGTTATTTGGTTAGAGTTACACAAAAATAAATAAATTAAGTAAAAAAATTTGTGCGTATCCTATTGTAATTTCAGAAAGTAGAAACTTTCTCAATGAGCGGGAATACGAATTCATTTCCCCTTGAGCATTTTCGCCAATCCAAGAAACGATTGGAGCTACTATAAAGTGTGAGATGTAAGTGTGTAGTAGGGCTAGAATATTTTTTAACTGACACCTGTTCCAGAAATATTTTAGTTATGTTAACTTGAGTACAGCATATTATATAATCCGTACAAAATTTTTTGGCTACGCCCATGGTTAGAAGTAAGTCATATTGATACAGAATACAAAAAAATAATTTTACATATATACTGTTTAAAAAATTCACAATATCACGGACATGAAGAAAAAAAAATACTTCAAAAGCACATGAAATTCAAAATGCACATCAGGCAAAGTTATAATAAACACACTAATGAATTTTGCTATATGCAATGTTATTTTTTAACGAAGGATGTAATTTTGAAACCTAAAAGGTATAAGAATCACAAAAGTAAGACCTACTATGCGTAATACATTTCATTGTTTATGTTCAAAATCACAAGGCCAAAGAACATCAGATTACTTTGTCAACACGATGAAATTAAAGGTATGTTACTAGTGCAATCAGTAAAGTGACTCAACACATACAGTAATAGTTGCATCCTTTGACAGTGATCAAATGCAATAGTCCGAGCTACTGAGATACGAAATCTTTAAAATCTATCAGAAGAAAATATCACTTAGACTCGCACAATGCCGACTTGTTTAAAAAAAAGAAAAATACTAGAAAAATATTAGAGCACCGTCAAAGATTTATCTCACCTTAACCTCTTTAAGGTAATGAGAAAACAAATAATCTAAAATATTTATAAATTTTTCACTTTTATCACGTTCTATCACGGCGCATAACAACGAAAATTAAATATCTTACCAATCTGAAAACAAATTCATGACTGTGAAAGAAAATTTCAGTGGATGACAAGCTGATGAGAAGACCCCAAAATGATTTTCTCTCTCCTTTTGTAAGTTTTTCTTGCATTAGTAGCAGTGTTACAAATCAGAACTCAGTAGCAGGGCCAATAGCAAGGAATTACAGCTTTCGGCCCAGACACTAAGTCCCCATCTGTAACAGAAGTGATGAATCCAAAGATCTTTCGTCTTCTCTTCCTAGCGTCACTTGGCCAATACTATCAAAAGATAAAAAAACTGCACACAGTTCAATCTCGATGATTCCAGATGGACGGGACCGCGCCTACCTTGAAGTAATGCACAAAAGATAATCCTCTTGTTAAGGCTATAAAGTTGTACAAAGTGATTTGTACTGTGCCTCAGATTGACTCTAGGCAATCATAATTTTTTTTATTCAGATAAAAAAGTTCATCTCAGGCCCAAACTTGAGTTTGCTATTTTCATAATTTAATAGCTTTAAAAAATATTGAAAAATTTTCTGTGCTACTGGAGTTAATCTTGCTCAGCCTGGGAATTGAAGTATCCACTTGTGGCACAGCAGCACAATGAGCTAATAGTTATATACCCTAAGATTAAAAACGGCTTTACGTTAAGACTCTTGTGCCTCAGATGGCTTGAATGTAATCATTTGATTCATGCAATAACTCATCATTGGCAGGTTAAGTTATTAGTAAGAAAAGTAAGTGTTTTAAACGACAAAGTCATGTTACATGTTTTATGAAATATAAATTGTACAAAATGATTAGCGTAAATTTGATATTTGTACGTACCTCAAAATGATTTTATCTCTCATTTTGTAAGTTTTTCTTGCATTAGTAGCAGTGTTACAAATCAGAACTCAGTAGCAGGGCGAAAAGCAAGAAATTACAGCTTTCGGCCCAGACACTAAGTCCCCATCTGTAACAGAAGTGATGAATCCAAAGATCTTTCGTCTTCTCTTCCTAGCGTCACTTGGCCAATACTATCATAAGATAAAAAAACTGCACACAGTTCAATCTCGATGATTCCAGATGGACGGGACCGCGCCTACCTCGAAGTAATGCACAAAAGATAATCCTCTTGTTAAGGCTATAAAGTTGTACAAAGTGATTTGTACTGTGCCTCAGATTGACTCTAGGCAATCATAATTTTTTTTATTCAGATAAAAAAGTTCATCACAGGCCCAAACTTGAGTTTGCTATTTTCATAATTTAATAGCTTTAAAAAATATTGAAAAATTTTCTATGTTACTGGAGTTAACCTTGCTCAGCCTGGGAATTGAAGTCTCCACTTGTGGCACAGCAGCACAATGAGCTAATAGTTATACCCCTAAGATTAAAAACGGCTTTACGTTAAGACTCTTGTGCCTCAGATGGCTTGAATGTAATCATTTGATTCATGCAATAACTCATCATTGGCAGGTTAAGTTATTAGTAAGAAAAGTAAGTGTTTTAAACGACAAAGTCATGTTACATGTTTTATGAAATATAAATTGTACAAAATGATTAGCGTAAATTTGATATTTGTACGTACCTCAAAATGATTTTATCTCTCATTTTGTAAGTTTTTCTTGCATTAGTAGCAGTGTTACAAATCAGAACTCAGTAGCAGGGCGAAAAGCAAGAAATTACAGCTTTCGGCCCAGACACTAAGTCCCCATCTGTAACAGAAGTGATGAATCCAAAGATCTTTCGTCTTCTCTTCCTAGCGTCACTTGGCCAATACTATCAAAAGATAAAAAAACTGCACACAGTTCAATCTCGATGATTCCAGATGGACGGGACCGCGCCTACCTCGAAGTAATGCACAAAAGATAATCCTCTTGTTAAGGCTATAAAGTTGTACAAAGTGATTTGTACTGTGCCTCAGATTGACTCTAGGCAATCATAAGTTTTTTTATTCAGATAAAAAAGTTCATCACAGGCCCAAACTTGAGTTTGCTATTTTCATAATTTAATAGCTTTAAAAAATATTGAAAAATTTTCTGTGCTACTGGAGTTAACCTTGCTCAGCCTGGGAATTGAAGTATCCACTTGTGGCACAGCAGCACAATGAGCTAATAGTTATACCCCTAAGATTAAAAACGGCTTTACGTTAAGACTCTTGTGCCTCAGATGGCTTGAATGTAATCATTTGATTCATGCAATAACTCATCATTGGCAGGTTAAGTTATTAGTAAGAAAAGTAAGTGTTTTAAACGACAAAGTCATGTTACATGTTTTATGAAATATAAATTGTACAAAATGATTAGCGTAAATTTGATATTTGTACGTACCTCAAAATGATTTTATCTCTCATTTTGTAAGTTTTTCTTGCATTAGTAGCAGTGTTACAAATCAGAACTCAGTAGCAGGGCGAAAAGCAAGAAATTACAGCTTTCGGCCCAGACACTAAGTCCCCATCTGTAACAGAAGTGATGAATCCAAAGATCTTTCGTCTTCTCTTCCTAGCGTCACTTGGCCAATACTATCAAAAGATAAAAAAACTGCACACAGTTCAATCTCGATGATTCCAGATGGACGGGACCGCGCCTACCTCGAAGTAATGCACAAAAGATAATCCTCTTGTTAAGGCTATAAAGTTGTACAAAGTGATTTGTACTGTGCCTCAGATTGACTCTAGGCAATCATAATTTTTTTTATTCAGATAAAAAAGTTCATCACAGGCCCAAACTTGAGTTTGCTATTTTCATAATTTAATAGCTTTAAAAAATATTGAAAAATTTTCTATGTTACTGGAGTTAACCTTGCTCAGCCTGGGAATTGAAGTATCCACTTGTGGCACAGCAGCACAATGAGCTAATAGTTATACCCCTAAGATTAAAAACGGCTTTACGTTAAGACTCTTGTGCCTCAGATGGCTTGAATGTAATCATTTGATTCATGCAATAACTCATCATTGGCAGGTTAAGTTATTAGTAAGAAAAGTAAGTGTTTTAAACGACAAAGTCATGTTACATGTTTTATGAAATATAAATTGTACAAAATGATTAGCGTAAATTTGATATTTGTACGTACCTCAAAATGATTTTATCTCTCATTTTGTAAGTTTTTCTTGCATTAGTAGCAGTGTTACAAATCAGAACTCAGTAGCAGGGCGAAAAGCAAGAAATTACAGCTTTCGGCCCAGACACTAAGTCCCCATCTGTAACAGAAGTGATGAATCCAAAGATCTTTCGTCTTCTCTTCCTAGCGTCACTTGGCCAATACTATCAAAAGATAAAAAAACTGCACACAGTTCAATCTCGATGATTCCAGATGGACGGGACCGCGCCTACCTCGAAGTAATGCACAAAAGATAATCCTCTTGTTAAGGCTATAAAGTTGTACAAAGTGATTTGTACTGTGCCTCAGATTGACTCTAGGCAATCATAATTTTTTTTATTCAGATAAAAAAGTTCATCACAGGCCCAAACTTGAGTTTGCTATTTTCATAATTTAATAGCTTTAAAAAATATTGAAAAATCTTCTATGTTACTGGAGTTAACCTTGCTGAGCCTGGGAATTGAAGTATCCACTTGTGGCACAGCAGCACAATGAGCTAATAGTTATACCCCTAAGATTAAAAACGGCTTTACGTTAAGACTCTTGTGCCTCAGATGGCTTGAATGTAATCATTTGATTCATGCAATAACTCATCATTGGCAGGTTAAGTTATTAGTAAGAAAAGTAAGTGTTTTAAACGACAAAGTCATGTTACATGTTTTATGAAATATAAATTGTAAAAAATGATTAGCGTAAATTTGATATTTGTACGTACCTCAAAATGATTTTATCTCTCATTTTGTAAGTTTTTCTTGCATTAGTAGCAGTGTTACAAATCAGAACTCAGTAGCAGGGCCAATAGCAAGGAATTACAGCTTTCGGCCCAGACACTAAGTCCCCATCTGTAACAGAAGTGATGAATCCAAAGATCTTTCGTCTTCTCTTCCTAGCGTCACTTGGCCAATACTATCAAAAGATAAAAAAACTGCACACAGTTCAATCTCGATGATTCCAGATGGACGGGACCGCGCCTACCTCGAAGTAATGCACAAAAGATAATCCTCTTGTTAAGGCTATAAAGTTGTACAAAGTGATTTGTACTGTGCCTCAGATTGACTCTAGGCAATCATAATTTTTTTTATTCAGATAAAAAAGTTCATCACAGGCCCAAACTTGAGTTTGCTATTTTCATAATTTAATAGCTTTAAAAAATATTGAAAAATTTTCTATGTTACTGGAGTTAACCTTGCTCAGCCTGGGAATTGAAGTCTCCACTTGTGGCACAGCAACACAATGAGCTAATAGTTATACCCCTAAGATTAAAAACGGCTTTACGTTAAGACTCTTGTGCCTCAGATGGCTTGAATGTAATCATTTGATTCATGCAATAACTCATCATTGGCAGGTTAAGTTATTAGTAAGAAAAGTAAGTGTTTTAAACGACAAAGTCATGTTACATGTTTTATGAAATATAAATTGTACAAAATGATTAGCGTAAATTTGATATTTGTACGTACCTCAAAATGATTTTATCTCTCATTTTGTAAGTTTTTCTTGCATTAGTAGCAGTGTTACAAATCAGAACTCAGTAGCAGGGCCAATAGCAAGGAATTACAGCTTTCGGCCCAGACACTAAGTCCCCATCTGTAACAGAAGTGATGAATCCAAAGATCTTTCGTCTTCTCTTCCTAGCGTCACTTGGCCAATACTATCAAAAGATAAAAAAACTGCACACAGTTCAATCTCGATGATTCCAGATGGACGGGACCGCGCCTACCTCGAAGTAATGCACAAAAGATAATCCTCTTGTTAAGGCTATAAAGTTGTACAAAGTGATTTGTACTGTGCCTCAGATTGACTCTAGGCAATCATAATTTTTTTTATTCAGATAAAAAAGTTCATCACAGGCCCAAACTTGAGTTTGCTATTTTCATAATTTAATAGCTTTAAAAAATATTGAAAAATTTTCTGTGCTACTGGAGTTAACCTTGCTCAGCCTGGGAATTGAAGTATCCACTTGTGGCACAGCAGCACAATGAGCTAATAGTTATACCCCTAAGATTAAAAACGGCTTTACGTTAAGACTCTTGTGCCTCAGATGGCTTGAATGTAATCATTTGATTCATGCAATAACTCATCATTGGCAGGTTAAGTTATTAGTAAGAAAAGTAAGTGTTTTAAACGACAAAGTCATGTTACATGTTTTATGAAATATAAATTGTAAAAAATGATTAGCGTAAATTTGATATTTGTACGTACCTCAAAATGATTTTATCTCTCATTTTGTAAGTTTTTCTTGCATTAGTAGCAGTGTTACAAATCAGAACTCAGTAGCAGGGCCAATAGCAAGGAATTACAGCTTTCGGCCCAGACACTAAGTCCCCATCTGTAACAGAAGTGATGAATCCAAAGATCTTTCGTCTTCTCTTCCTAGCGTCACTTGGCCAATACTATCAAAAGATAAAAAAACTGCACACAGTTCAATCTCGATGATTCCAGATGGACGGGACCGCGCCTACCTCGAAGTAATGCACAAAAGATAATCCTCTTGTTAAGGCTATAAAGTTGTACAAAGTGATTTGTACTGTGCCTCAGATTGACTCTAGGCAATCATAATTTTTTTTATTCAGATAAAAAAGTTCATCACAGGCCCAAACTTGAGTTTGCTATTTTCATAATTTAATAGCTTTAAAAAATATTGAAAAATTTTCTATGTTACTGGAGTTAACCTTGCTCAGCCTGGGAATTGAAGTATCCACTTGTGGCACAGCAGCACAATGAGCTAATAGTTATACCCCTAAGATTAAAAACGGCTTTACGTTAAGACTCTTGTGCCTCAGATGGCTTGAATGTAATCATTTGATTCATGCAATAACTCATCATTGGCAGGTTAAGTTATTAGTAAGAAAAGTAAGTGTTTTAAACGACAAAGTCATGTTACATGTTTTATGAAATATAAATTGTACAAAATGATTAGCGTAAATTTGATATTTGTACGTACCTCAAAATGATTTTATCTCTCATTTTGTAAGTTTTTCTTGCATTAGTAGCAGTGTTACAAATCAGAACTCAGTAGCAGGGCCAATAGCAAGGAATTACAGCTTTCGGCCCAGACACTAAGTCCCCATCTGTAACAGAAGTGATGAATCCAAAGATCTTTCGTCTTCTCTTCCTAGCGTCACTTGGCCAATACTATCAAAAGATAAAAAAACTGCACACAGTTCAATCTCGATGATTCCAGATGGACGGGACCGCGCCTACCTCGAAGTAATGCACAAAAGATAATCCTCTTGTTAAGGCTATAAAGTTGTACAAAGTGATTTGTACTGTGCCTCAGATTGACTCTAGGCAATCATAATTTTTTTTATTCAGATAAAAAAGTTCATCACAGGCCCAAACTTGAGTTTGCTATTTTCATAATTTAATAGCTTTAAAAAATATTGAAAAATTTTCTATGTTACTGGAGTTAACCTTGCTCAGCCTGGGAATTGAAGTCTCCACTTGTGGCACAGCAACACAATGAGCTAATAGTTATACCCCTAAGATTAAAAACGGCTTTATGTTAAGACTCTTGTGCCTCAGATGGCTTGAATGTAATCATTTGATTCATGCAATAACTCATCATTGGCAGGTTAAGTTATTAGTAAGAAAAGTAAGTGTTTTAAACGACAAAGTCATGTTACATGTTTTATGAAATATAAATTGTACAAAATGATTAGCGTAAATTTGATATTTGTACGTACCTCAAAATGATTTTATCTCTCATTTTGTAAGTTTTTCTTGCATTAGTAGCAGTGTTACAAATCAGAACTCAGTAGCAGGGCCAATAGCAAGGAATTACAGCTTTCGGCCCAGACACTAAGTCCCCATCTGTAACAGAAGTGATGAATCCAAAGATCTTTCGTCTTCTCTTCCTAGCGTCACTTGGCCAATACTATCAAAAGATAAAAAAACTGCACACAGTTCAATCTCGATGATTCCAGATGGATGGGACCGCGCCTACCTCGAAGTAATGCACAAAAGATAATCCTCTTGTTAAGGCTATAAAGTTGTACAAAGTGATTTGTACTGTGCCTCAGATTGACTCTAGGCAATCATAATTTTTTTTATTCAGATAAAAAAGTTCATCACAGGCCCAAACTTGAGTTTGCTATTTTCATAATTTAATAGCTTTAAAAAATATTGAAAAATCTTCTATGTTACTGGAGTTAACCTTGCTCAGCCTGGGAATTGAAGTATCCACTTGTGGCACAGCAGCACAATGAGCTAATAGTTATACCCCTAAGATTAAAAACGGCTTTACGTTAAGACTCTTGTGCCTCAGATGGCTTGAATGTAATCATTTGATTCATGCAATAACTCATCATTGGCAGGTTAAGTTATTAGTAAGAAAAGTAAGTGTTTTAAACGACAAAGTCATGTTACATGTTTTATGAACAGGGCTGGGGACTAGTGTGCTACAAGTAGCGAAACGGCAGTAGTTGCTACTTTTTTTAGTAGTTTGTAGTGTAGCGTGCTACTTTAAAAAAAAGTAGTTTGTAGTATAGCACGCTAAAAAAAATTAGTAGTTTGTCGTTCGTTTTGGAAGCTACTTTTGCCGCGTCATCATTTCCGGTGATTGATCACGAGGTGCAAATTCTCTTTCTTATGACACCAAGCTAGAACTGGAACTGATGCTTGAAAGAACTCCCAATCCCTCCCCGCCTCTCCCAGGGTATCTACGTGTGCCCCATTCCCCCTGGTATTCTATGGGGGTACACACCACTCGCACAGGAGCCACACTAGTGAGGGGTGGGTGGGAGGGTTTTGTTTTGCCTGCCTGAAGCCTTACCTTGTACATCTTTTTTTCTTTTTATCATTCTCAGTATTATTTGTAGACTCACCAATCTGCTATAAAGAGGACAAAAAAAGAAGGAAGGAGAATCCAAAGCTGATCATATTTAGATGGGGCCTCGGGGTACTGGGTTACTTCTAGGCAAAGGCACACCCACGGAGGGACTACGTGGGCTAAAGACCCCTAAAACTGATAGTTAGATCTGAAAACCATTAAAAATTGAAAAATGTCATTAATACATTAAAACAATTTATTATTAAAAATGATCTTAATTATTTCTAAAATTTTTTTTGCCAAAGAAAAAAAAAAAGAGATGTTGGTTTTTAAGTAAATATTTACAATCAGTGTATGAAATACAGTAAAACTCTATTACAACGTCAGTGAAAAAGTCAGGTAATTATTTATGACTCTATAACGAGTTACGCTGATAGTGGCCTTTTGTTCTATGGGCGTGTGATATAGAATATTTTGATGTTATAAGGGAATTATTACTGTAATCGAGGTCACTAAGACCAAGTTCATCAATATTTGTAGTCTTAGCCCCTCCTAAACTAAAATCTTGGGTGCGCCACTGCTTCGGGATCCCCTTTACTATACCATACCAAGCATTTTAACATAGTATTTTCAGAATCTCATTATCACACGGATGTGCGGGCAATAGCCTGGAGCCCCTGAAAAATAGAGGCCTCACAAATTTCGTGATTTATTGTATATTAAATTTATATATGCTGCAATAATAATTTTTGTTAAGCTAAATTTCCTTTATAATATCTATATCATAATTGTGTAACAATAAAAAGGCTTCGAGACTTATTTTCCGTTCTTCTAACTCAATGATAATGGTTTCTAAGACTAGATCATTAAAATAGAAATTACAGGCGTTTTTGAAAACTTATAGCTATATGTGCTTATCACAAAATATCGATTAGTTAACATTTTTTTAATATTATGATGAAGAAAAGAAAATTTTCTGGCAGGCGGAAATTGGCGCACACATTAATCGCTTATAATATAAATGAATTAAAAAAAATATTAAAATCAATTTTAAATGCATAGTCTTATTCTAAATGAGTATAAATACATGGGTAATTTTAGAATTATTTTAATATGTTTTATTTTTATGCTGGGGAAAATAGAAAACAATCAAAAATAAGTTAAATGCCTGTAATAGTACAAAGGCCCAAAATAACCTATTGCTCCGGGACTCCATCTAAGTATGATCAGGGTCTGCATATTTTTGACCGCTATTGCGTTTTTGCAACATAAAATATTTTCATAACTTCCAACATTTAATTTTAAAGAATTACGTAATATACTTGAGCAAGATTATATAACCAAGAATAATTTTTATTTTAATATTTTATCCATTTGTATTATTAACTCTTATGGGCATTAAGTCTGGGATCAACAACGGATTTAGGGGAGGGCAACCGGAGCTGCAGTCCCAGGTCCTCCACAAGAGAGGAGGCCCCCCACAATAGACATCTTTACATAAAATTTCCTAACGAATATCGAACTCGGAAATCCAACCCTGGACTTCTAGGCTATGAGTTAACGGCAAACCCACTTCGTCACACTTGTCTTCTGAAAAATTCTTAACTTGTTTGAGAAATAATTAGGGGCCACCACTCCTTTGTTGCCCCAGGGCATCCACACCTCTAAATCCGGCACTGTCTGTGATGTTTATTTCTACAAGGTGCTCAAGTTTAGCGTGCTAGAAAATTTTCCTGGACTGACAATAAATTTGTAATTTTCTTTCTTCTTTAAAATATAAAAAACAAGGCTCTGGTACTCGGGGTAAAGAATGGCATTTCAATTTACTGTATGTACTTCGATCAAATCGTGTTCACCATCCAGAAAATGTCTCCCAGTTGATCTAGTGATGGACTACAATACAACAATAACTGTTACAGAGGAAATTGTTTTATTTTGATTACTAGCTGAAGTACCCGAAGTACATTATGTGATACGCGAATGAATATTTACGCATATTGAAATAATTTTTGCAAAATCTCAAAATTTAATCAACATTTTTGAAAAATTTGAAGCCTAGAATTTAAGTTGAGTGACAACCTATCATGTCACCCAAATTCGTTTCATTCCCTGCAGTCTTTATTTCGTGATGCTGGAACAAATTTTCAGCATTTTAAAACGATTTTCGAAAAATCTCAAAATGTAAGCAAAATATTTTTAAAATTCAATGCCTATAAATTAAGATTTGCAACTACCTATCATATCACTCAATTTCGTATCATTCGTATTAGTCGTTATTACGTGATGTTTGAAGAAATATAAATGTATTTTGAGAGAATTTTCACAAAATCTCAAAATCTAATAAAAATGTTTAAAAAATTGGACTCCTATAGTTTATGTTGAGCAACCATCTATCGTGTGACCAAATTTCATATCATTCACTTTAGTCGTTGTTACGTATTACGGGAACAAAGATTCACTCAGTTTTAAACAATTTTCACAAAATCTCGAAATCTGATGGATTTTTTAAAATTAGAATCTTATAGTTTAAGGTGAGTGACCACCTATCATTTCACCAAATATCATTTTTTCACCTTTGCAGTTATTACGTGATGTGCGAACACAAATTTACGCAGTTTGAAATGATTTTCGCAAAATTTCAAAATCTAATCAAGATTTTTTTTTAAATTCGAAGCCTATGTTTTAAGTTGAGTGACCACCTATCATGACACCCAATTTCATATCATTCGCTTCAGTCGTTTTTACATGATGCTTGAACACAAATTTACGCAGTTTGAAAGGATTTTTGCAAAATCTCAAAATCCAATCAGGATTTTTTAAAAATTGGACGCCTATGTTTTAAGTTGAGTGACCACCTATCATGACACCCAATTTCATATCCAGCATCGGTGCAAGGTTATCCGGCGCCAGCCTGCAAAAAAAAGCTAAAATCGCCCCCCACCCTCCAATTTTTTTTTTTTTTTTTTTTTTTTTTTTTTTTCAGGAGAAATAAGTTTTAAAGAAAGCATTTGTTGAAAAAAAATAATAATAAATTTATTTATCGGGAAAATTTAATTTTCCTGCATTTCATATTTACAAACTTTTCTATAAGTTTTTTGTATCTATCTCTTGACAGATTTCATTTTCAACAGCAATCGAAGCTAGATTTATGAGTCTTTCCTGAGATATACTTGACCGTAAATACATCTTGATCAATTTTAATTTTGAGAATGATCTTTCGCTACAAGCAACACTAACAGGAATGCTGAGTAGTATTCTCAATATGATATTCAATTTCGGGAAGCACAATTTATTTGACACCATTAAGTTCAGAATATCGAATGGGTCATTCGTACGGGCGGTAAAAATGTCTTTGGAAGCTACTATTTCGTCAAAAAGTTCTTCTGCGTTAATATCTTTACTATCACCATATTGTAACAATTTTTCTAAATTACTGCATTTTATTTTCAAATCTGCATTATCGATTTCCGATAAATTACACAAGAAACTAAAATTATCGCAGTGATTTTTCATTGCGTCAAATCTTTCATTTAATGATGCCCAAGCTGTATATCCAAAGTTCTAAAAAAGACATTTGTCCTAAATTTCTCTTCTGGAAATTGAGGGATTCATCAGCATGTTCGTAATCGAAGTGACATTTCTTTTTCCTTCGTCGGATTTCTTCAACAGTTTTAAAATGGGGCTCGCCATTTTAAAACTGTTGAAGAAACGGCGGCAGTTCGGCGGGGGGTCAGAACGGCGGCAATATAAGCCGCCGTTCTAAAATACCCAAAGAGCTTCACGCACTTTTAGATGCCGGTGCTGCATTTTTTTTTATAAGTACATTTATTTTCCTCATGAATCACTTTTTAAAACTTGTTTCAAGGAGTATGTTCAATGAAGGAGAAATTTTTCACGAGCCCGAGCGCAATCGTGAATTGCAGAGCCCGTCTCATCTCTAGTATGTATCACTAAATTTATGCCCATTATCACTTTTCGAATATATTAAACCTTTCTTTTGGATAGGCCTTCTTTTGAATATTATGTATATATACCCTATATGTATGTGTGTGTAGGAGGGAGAGAGTATTTATATATAAAATGATGATATTCAATCAAACAGATCTCCCCCTCTCCCCCCCCTCTAAAAAATGTCGGACCCCCCGCCTCCAAAATTATTTTCTGGGTACGGCCCTGGTAATATATGTTCCTGACCCCCCCTCTTGGGTACGGCCTTGCAAAACATTTTATCAGACAAATAAACAAATTATATATATATACACTGCAATCATTATAAATATAAAACATATCTTCCTAAAAGCTGTCCATTTTGAAAAATTTTTGCTTTGGGGACAATTTGGCGCCCCTCTGTGTTTGGCGCCCGCCTGCAAAGAAGGCCTTGCAGGCCCGCTTCCGCCGGCCCTGTTCATATCATTCGCTTCAGTCGTTTTTGCGTGATGCTTGAACACAAATTTACACAGTTTGAAACGATTTTCGCAAAATCTGAAAATCTAATCAAGATTATTATTATTATTATTATTATAGTACATATGAATTTTTAATCTACAGTGAAACCTCTGAAGAACGGCCACCTTTGGTTCCATCAAAAAATGGCCGTTATATGAGGTGCCGGTATTCGGAGGTCTTGTTTTTCGATTTTCAGATTTAGACATATGGTTACCGTGATTCATAGAAGGAATGCTGTGCATGATATGAGACTCATAGTAACCGTTAAAATTGAATTATAATCATTAATATATTTTTAATTGAATTATTAAAATTTCCTATATAGATTAAACAAGTAAAAAATTTTATATTATGAGAATAGTTGAAACATTGGATTTAATATTTTTCATGGTATAATATAATTCAAAGTTTTTTTTTTTCTTTTTGTGTATTTTTATGATTTAGTTGATTAACTTTGTCTGTTAATGTTTGAATTGGTAGCACGATTGGATTTGTCTTAAAAAATTGTATACCCACGCGACATGAGAGTAGTTTTATTATTGAAAACAGTAGGGAGATTATTTTATACCTTTTTTTTTTTCATTATTTATATTAAATACTAATAATACTTATAAAAAATTAAATGTCATCAAATACGATATAGTTTTAAAAATATTAACATGAATCAAGAAAGCAATACAACATTTTCTATTTTTAATACTGTTTAAAGCAGTAACACTTTTAACAGAAAAAATCTGTTATTAATTTTTGTTTACAGTTATTTTTACTAATTTTACTTTCGGTCATTGAAATGGATTCCGCCATTTGTGAATACAGTTCAACATCATTGCTATTAAGAGCAAACTGTTTCACGTCATTCAAAACGGCCAAAACATCAGTGTACGTCTTAACACTGGTTTCAATAATGTGTTCCTCCTCATCATCTTTCTCATTGTCCTCTGCATCAGATTCATTATGATTATTCAGATTTTTGATGTCATACTTTCGATCATTTCATCAATTGTGTCAAATGTTGATTCTGTGATAACATGCTTATCTATTTGGCAATATTCCTCAATTTCACTAGATGAAATTTCTATTAGCTCTTTTAAGAAATCATTTTCAGTACTATCCATGGTATGGTCCACTGTCATCGTATTATCCTTAAAAGGGGGGAGAAGGAAAAATTTTATTTTTGGATGAGAAATATGTCATTTTTATGAATTCAGATATCAAGAACGTTTAGAATCAGTAGCGGATCGAGAAATTTTTTTTGGGAGGGGCTAAATTTTGAAAAAAGCTTATTTCACCCAAACAAAATGTACAATAAAGCAAAATTTTAGTCTAAAGTAATGCAAAGCTTTTTGGGAGGGCTTAGTTATAAATAAAGATCATTTAACCTACTTAAAGTGTATAATAAAGCAGAATATTACTCTTTAGCAATCTCTTTTGGGGGGGTTGAAGCCTCCTAGCCCTTCCCCTGGATCCGCTACTGTTTAGAATTAAATAAAAAATATTGCTTACCTGACCGAAACCAACTTTCCGGAAACATCTCGTTATTGTTTCTGGACGCACCTTTTTAGCCGCTGCCGAGATCCAGTAAATCGCATCTAAAACTGTTATAGACTTCGACAGTTCATTCAGCGTATTGACTTCTTTCATTTTTGGCACAAGGCTTTGCATTAGCATTTTTCTGTAAAGCACTTTAAAGTTTTGTATTATTCCAGCATCGAGAGGCTGACAAGTTGATGTTGTATTCGGTGGTAACCAGATGATTTTCACATTATTTAATTCAATTTCTGGATGACACCGTGCATTGTCTAGAAAGAGCAATACATTTCTCTTTTGATGTTTCATTTTTTTATCGAACTTTACTAACCATTCTGTCATAATGTTAGACGTCATCCATGCTTTTTTGTTGTGTTTCCATGTAACCGGAAGATTTTCAATTTTCAGCTTTTTAAAGCATCGAGGTCTCATGGCTTTGCCTATAACAAGTGGAGTTTCCATTTTGCCTTCTAAGTTGCAACATAAAAATACAGTCACACGTTCTTTAGACATTTTCCCTCCTTTACAATTATCCCTTTTAAGACATAATGTTTTATCAGGAGTTGCTCGGAAATAAAGTCCCGTTTCATCTCCATTAAAGATATTGTTTTCAGAATACCCTTCAATAATACTGGCTAAAAGTGGATGTTGTTCCGTTTACGAAATTTTTCAAGCCAACCGTTAGACGCTTTGAAGTCTTTAATTTCTAATTTTTCAGCAATCTGAAGAGCACTCTCTTGTATCATCGGCCCTGATAATGGCATATTCTTTGAACGACAGTTCACGAACCATTCCATTAAATACTCTTCTAAAACTTCCATGCCTGTATTCCTTTTTTTCATTTTAATTTCTTCATTTCCACATTTCAGCCACTGCTCTTCAATTTCTATTTTTCTTTTCAATATTTCATTAATCTGTGTGCGGCCACATCCGTAAATAAGAGCTATTTTACGTGCGCTTAAACTTTTACTCTTCTCTATCACTTCTACTTTTTCTTTTAAAGTAAGAAACTTTTTCTTTAATTTCTTACTCATTCTTGCTGTATCAATATTTAAAAAACTGATTCTGAAGTTCCTTAAAATAAAGTAGGAAAACAAAGTACTGCGCTGAACGAAACAAGTCAGGAAAAGTGAGAGTCCAAGAAAAAATCCATTCACCCTCAAACTGTTACTGGAATTTTCTATTCTGCTTGAAAGGACGATCCTTTTTTTACAGGGAGATAAGAAGCGAATACACAGCTGATTTTTCGTATTCTATTCGTATATATTCGTATTCGATCTTTCGTATTCGAAGACATTCAACTAAAAAACACCAATGAAAATTTACACTACTTCCGCTCAGTTTTTCAAAAGCAATGGTCATTAGAGGGAGAGCATTACTGTAGTGTTATCTCTCAAATCTGCCCTGTAAAATTTCCCCTCCTATCCTTTGAAAATGACTAGAAGGAACTGGGTTGGGCAAAAGAAAATGGGTCCCGATCCTGTGCTACGTGGGTGGGAATTGTCGCCACCCCAGGACATTTGGAATACTCGTTCACTACCATTATGTTTACACGGAGTCCGTTGATTGATAAGTTGCTTTTCTCTAACAAAACGGCGACGATTATCTGTAGCCGTTTCTGCTAATTCGGATGACCGTGGCTGGTCTTTCGAGGGACCGCTCTTCAGAGGGTCACTATAATGCTAATTCAATGGTCTCAATTCTGTGTAATCGTAATATGGCCGGTCTTAAGAGGTGACCGGTCTTTGGAGGTGACCGTTAGTAGAGGTTTCACTGTATATTATTGGGATATTTGTGGACCCAGGCTATCCCCTCCCTTCCTGTCAGTATGATAATCTGGGAACGCTAGAGAGAAATCAGAATCAGAACAGCTTGCATTTGCATTGATGTCTCTAGTCTGACTGAGAGTAGAGATATCTTCTTGATTTTGCGGCAAAATTCAATTTTCTTGCATTTCCCTGACCTTTCTTCAATTTCTTCTAATTTCCCTGACTTTTTTCCCAAATCCCTGACCAAAACTCATTTCCCTGACTTTCCCTGATATTCCCTGACTTCAGTGGCGGCTTTTCTGGTGAAGTGCCTCTTCACCAAGTATTGTAAGTAACAAAAAATTGTTTAACGTAAGCCAGCAATAATCCTTTTTCAAATTTATTCTGTAAGACTGTGGTGTACCCAGGGGGGGTGCAAAGGGACATATGCACCCCCCAAGATTTCTCAAAATCAAAATATTTCAGGGGGGGGGGGGCGATTTTTTCCAATTTTTTTTTTTTTTCATCAAGGAAGAGAAACATGATTCCTACCAAGTGATTTCGTGAAAAATTAATAGAAAGTCTTTGATGACTAAAAATGTGCCTTTGTGTTCATGAGGACGAGGCCAATAGTCAGAATTTGCAGGAGGAAAGAGAAGGGGAGGATGCATCCCTATAGAATATCTATGAAATATTATATTATTTCAATGGAAGATGTCCCTCCCCCCCTCCTCCCTCTACGAGCAGTTAGTGATAATCTCTGATTTCTTATTCATAAACGGAGAGAAGTCAGGAAATCTCGTTCAATCTATTTTCTTTTGCTCGAATTGCTAAGTTCACAATTTCATAACTTTAAATTCGTTTTAATCTTTTTTTTTTTTTTTTAAATCCGAGAATGAGTTAAAGGAATCAGTAGTCGTTTTTAATTTTTTTCTTAAATCTGGCGTAAGAAAAATTCCAAACATCAATTTGAAGTAAAAAAGAGTACATTAAATAACAATTTCAAGTAACAGTAATAAATTTTTTAATGCTGTAATTTTACATCTTAAAGAAAAATTCAGAAAACACAAAGAAATTTTGAGATAAATAAATATTTTAGTTTCACTGACCTCATACCTACAGATGAAAACAAACTAGAAATGCTAAGATTTAATGATTATAGAATATTAGCTATGGAAAAAGAAATGACTGGTGCAACAGGTTAGATTAACAGCTGTAGAAACTTTACAAGTATGCAACGTTGATATTTTCCCGAATATCCATAAACTTTTAAAAAGGTTAGTCAGTTTGCCCGTGACAACATGTTATTACTGAAGGATCGTTTTCAACTATGAAATATTTAAAAAACTACTTAAGAAACAGTATTTTTGAAATGCGTTTAAATGGTCTCTGTTATGCATGTATAAAAAATATATTTGTAAGTGATGAAGCCTTAAATATTTTGCAAAAACAAGGAGAATAAATGTAACCTTTTAGAAAATAGTAGAGTATGAAATTTTTCATTTTATTATAACCATTTCTTTTTTACTATTCTTTAAATTATGGCTGTTTTTTCAATTATTACATGACTTTTACCGAATTTTCAACGATGTTGGAGTCCGTCGGTTCTGGTAAATACGAATTTTCGTTCTTATGGTATCTTTACTACTTTTTCCCATGATCTTCAATTTTGTAACTTTTAATAATTTGATAAAAAGTGTATTAATTCGTGAACAGGTTTGAAAGGGAGAAACAAAAAACGTGTACATGGGTGGTAATTTGGGCCGCCCATGTATTTTGAGGAGCTCATCTTGAGTTTTTTAACACTTGAAAACTTGATTAATTTGAAAGATTTCAGTATGCTATAAAATTGTTTATTATACCGCGGATGCGATGGGGGGGGGAGTCAAACTCCTATACGAATCCCTATATGGGGCTCCCATAATAGCATACTCTTTAAAATTCACAAAGTGGTACATTATATCTTTCATGGTAATGACGATATGCAACCCCCCCAAAATCAATTCCTGGGAACGCCATTGCTGTAAGAATACACATAAAATTCTGATGGAAGCCCAATTGCCATAAGACTAAAAGTGCTAAAACATGTTAGCTTACTAGCAGTGAAGCCAAATCACTTTCCCCTTCCCTTCCCTTGCCACAGCCAAAGAAAGTTTCAAAGACTTGTGTCACGATTGGTCGATTGTTAGAGTCACGTGGTACGCGGGTTTTCACGGGGTGAGTTGTGAAGTGCTAATGAAAAAATAAATCTCTCTTCTGCTGCACTTATTGGGGGGGTTGCCATAGTAACCTCAGACGCTTCATTCAGTTTTACAGCTTTACTTTCTATCCGGTGAAGAGATCCCTTTGAAAACGGTCTGTCTCTTCAAGTGAGAGAAAACCCAGCCTAGTGCATCTCCAAGAACAAATTTGTGTAGGAAAATGAAACCGCGTGGTCTGTTTGAGATTTTGACACATGAGATTTTTACTGCCGTCTTTTGAAAATTTTAGAATTTCTTCTTATGTTAATTTTAATGATAATAATAGTTAGTTTCTTTTCTGTTTATTCACCTTCATTATGTTTCCTGTAAATGATATAGTCTGTAATGTATTACAAACACTGTTTAGTCGGTGGAATGATGACGATAAAATAAATGTTCTTTCTCGTGGTCGACCAATGGAGGCATTAGGAATTAATGCATCACTGAAAGATAAAAAATTTCTTTCCGCAGAAAAGCAGTGCCACCGCCTAATTACCATGCTTAATGGCTGCATCAGGTGTTTTTCATAATGTTTTGGTATCAAGCTCTTCACCTATTTTTTTCATCACGAGCCGCCACTGCCTGACCTTCCAGGTCTGTAGAAACCCTGCATATTTAACTTGTTCGCTTTCATGAAGGAAAAAAGGCACAAAAAAGTATATAATCACCTTGTAAAGTATGTAATCACTTCTGTAATCACCCTGCTGTATTTATATATTTTTTTAATGCTATTTATATTAGAAATAAGGTATGTATTTTGTAGATGCAATTAAGTGGATAAAATATTTTTTTTAAATTAAGGTAGAAACGTATTTAAAAAAAAAACATCTCAGTTAAACGAGTTTTGACAGAGTTTAACAACCAATTTTTTTTAAAAAAACTTTTTTGGTTCTCATGATTTTTCTCATGCTTTCAGAGCTCACTTTCCCAATTTATTTTTATCATAGAGGTATTAAAACTTAATTAGTTTCAACAATACTTCTCGCTAGTACTGACAGCAGTAGTTGTCAGTAGCGTATATATAGGCTTCCATTTCGAGGGGAGGGGGACGATTCGGTATTTTAAACTTTATTGTTCTAAAGTTAAAAGAAATGTTTCAAAATAGCTCCTTTTTAAAAATTGCTTTACATTTCTTGAGGGGGTACGCCTCTCTCCTATAATACTCCCCTGGTAGTTGTTTATTAGTGCAATAGTTTTTTTCTAATTATAAGATATCAATAGTTTTCTCTAATTAGGATATAAATATCCTTAAATATGAATGTAATGCAAACTGAATATGTTAGCAAAATTTGCCTCCTAAAAGTAGCGAAGTAGCGACTATATTTCAAAAGTAGTGTAGCTAACTATATTTGTCAAAAAGTAGTTGTAGTTAACTACATTTTTTGAAAAGTAGCTGCAGTTGTAGTTCGCTAAAAAAAGTAGTTTTTCCCACCATTTATGATTAATGGAATCTAACAAATAGCTTTCGCTGGAAAGAAAGCAATTTTTTTTATATCTATTACAGTGGTAATGAATGTGTAAGAAATAATATTTTTCATTGATAATTTATTTTTTTGTCAACTTAGTCTTAATGAAATTATTACAATATTTGAGAGTTGTAACAAAGATTAAATATTATTAGGATTTATCCTGAAGTTATTTTAATGAACTTTGGTTTTCAGCTGACAGAAAGGTTTAGAGGGAACCAATTAGAGGTGGTTTAATTCCTAACTGTGATATATGATAAAAGCTAATCTAAGACTAAAAACATATCTTATTTTTATAATAGAAATTTTCATATTTTTATTTGTCTTTTGTTTAGAAATCAAGCTTAGCTGCTTAAGACATGGATAGTGATATCCACACAGACAGTAGTTCTAGTCTTGATGAATCTGGTGAAAGTTGTGATGATAATGATTTTAATGAAGCTTGTTCTTTTAAGAAAAGAGTACTTCAGTTACCAGAATGCTTTTGTTCAGAAGTAAGTACGATTTTTTTTTTTTTTTTTAGTTTGACCATCACATTACTAGAATTTGTAAACTTAATATCTCAGAAATTCTTTTATAGTCTTGGAAATTAAAATTATATTTTCCCTTACATTAAGTACATTGTATAAGGACTAAAAAAAAAGCTATTTGAAAAGCTACTTTAAGAATCTCTTAAAAATATGACAGCCGTAGACTGTGGTATGCTTGGCTTATACCATGAATGAATATTTTTAAATCCCGCCAATATAAGACATTGGTTGAGGGTTGTCCTAATCATCCTGAAATTTAAGTTTA
Source organism: Cheiracanthium punctorium (assembly GCA_038373885.1). Taxonomy (NCBI): domain Eukaryota; kingdom Metazoa; phylum Arthropoda; class Arachnida; order Araneae; family Cheiracanthiidae; genus Cheiracanthium; species Cheiracanthium punctorium. The sequence continues at coordinate 314,914 of JAWZYV010001861.1, forward strand.
ATGAATTCTAAAGTTTTCTTCTTTTAAATAATTGTCCTAATTTTCTTAAAATTTTGCTTGTTCTCTTAAATATTATTACAGGTGGGTCATTCCATGTCAAATCAACACACTGATTCAGACTTGATGTCTCAGATTTTCATGATTTTTGGTATGCAGCAATATATCACAGACTTACGAAAAAATACCAAATTTCAGTTATGTAGCACAATTATTTTTGAAGTTATTAATTTTTAAAGATTTAAATTTTTATGAAAAAAATTCATATTTTGGCACTTTTAGGTGCCTATAGGCTGGACCAGTGATGATAAAGCTGAGAGTGGTCTCATTCTAAAGCTGTTGAATGGGGCTTTAATATGATATGCCACAAGATAGGGGTTACAATTTTAAAAATTGAAAATTTTAAATTTAAATTTTAAATTTCTCAAAAAGTGACAATTTTAAAATTTTCAAAAAATTATCAAAAATAGTTTGATGTCTAAATACACATAGCAAAATTCTATTATGGGATCTCAATGGGATCAGGAGATAACAGGGCTTCGGAAATGTACGTTTTGCGAATACGATGTAGTAAAATTGTTTTCTTTTTTAATTACTAATTTTGTTATGCAGTGTATAGGACATTATAAAATAAATAAAATGCAATGATTACCTTACAGCAAAGGTTCCCAAACTGTGTGCCACGGCACCCTGGGGTGCTGTGAGCGTATACCAGTGGTGTCATGGAGATAATCAAGCTAGTAAGTTTGTGGACTAAACTGGTATCTACAGAAAAGTTGCCAGGCCGATAACCAAGTGGGTTAAAAGAAAAATAATTATCAAGTTTTAGAGAGTTTTCAGTGTTCAGTCGCCTCTCCGTTACACAAGGAGTCCGGGGAGGAAGGACAAAATTATTTCCTTTTCCAAGAGAGTACTTTCGTGATAATTTGTCCTAAAAACACAAAAGAAATAATAAAAAATACATCCAAACTGTTTAATTCTAACCTTCATATTCAGACTGGCGCCGACTTGTTAAAAATATTGGGGGGGGGGGGGGGGCTCGAATGATTCGATTGGGAGGGCGTAGGGTTTAAAAAATACTTCCCAGTAGTTTCCAAGGGATTAGGAATTTTGTAATTACGTTTAAAAATAAGCATTTTTCATTATAGTCCTTACATTAAAAAATTCCTTTTTTTTTACATTTTAGAAAATCTGTATAGACGCACGTTCAAGTATCCTAATTTCAAATTAAATAAGTTTAAATGGAGCGCATCAAAAATGTATATAATTTAATAGACATAAAAGAAGCCATGCGTTTTTCGTACTTTTATTTTAGGTTACAGTCGATTACCCACTTGAGGGATCTAGTCCGAAAGGAGTGCTCTCCATGGGGTCTTTCTAAGTTGTCCTGACTTCTATGTATGCAAAGTTTCGGAGAAAACCATGGGATACACCGAACGTCTAGGTCGGCGGATGCGACCTGGATTTAAACCAGGCACCCTTCATCTCCGCTAAACACTCAGCCACTGGTAGGGAAATCAATCTTTTTAACTAACTTCAAAAAAAGAAAGAGGCTCTATGTTGAAGTGAACAAATGTATGAATTTCATCCAACAATAGAAGACAAAACAAACATAATTAAATACTGATTTATTACACTTTAGCTTTACACATTAGATTGGATTTTCAATAACGGTAAGTACTTATGAAACCTTTCTCCATTCAAAAAAGAATGTAAAAGTAATAGCCACTGCTTGCTTCATTCAATGCACTTCCTCTTTTTTTTTTTTTTTACAAATGTGTATTTCTATTAGCCCTGTATCGCCTGATCAAATTGAGATCCCATAATAGAATTTTGCTTTGTGTATTTAGACATCACAAACTATTTTTGATAATTTTTTGAAAATTTTAAAATTGTAACCCCTATCTTGTGGCATATCATATTAAAGCCCCATTCATCAGCTTTAGAATGAGACCGCTCTCAGCTTTATACCATCACTGGTTGCCAGCCTATAGGCACCTAAAGGTGCCAAAATATGAATTTTTTTCATAAAAATTTAAATCTTTAAAAATTAATAACTTCAAAAATAATTGTGCTACATAACTGAAATTTGGTATTTTTTCATAAGTCTGTGATATATTGCTGCATACCAAAAATCATGAAAATCTGAGACATCAATTCTGAAAATCTCCCAAAATTGTGTTGATTTGACATGGAATGACCCAGGTATATTATTAATATTATTACGGAAGAGGGTCATTCCATGTCCCTCTTCTGTAATAATATTAATAATATACCTGGGTCATTCCATGTCAAATCAATCAAAATTTTTCGAAAATGACACCATCAGTCACAGATTTTGATGAAATTTGGTACTTTTGATGCTGATTACAAATATATCAATTATATTAAGATTAATTAAGGGATTCAAAAGTTGTGAGCTTTCAAATTTAGATGAGATGCCCTGTCGGATGCCATCTTGAATGACACTTATACACACATAAATAGCCATAACTTTCTTAAAATTTGACCTACAAACTTCAAGTTTCTGTTGTTTTCATCAGAAAAAAAAAAAAAAAAACAAAAACATTTTCGCTTAAGCTAGATCAATATTATACAAATTTATTACAATAGCTGTAAAATCTATTTATTTCTCCTTTTTTTGGTTGACAGAGTGAATAACTTCAACAGTTAATTTCTCGAAGTGCTCCATTTTCAATTTCCACCAAATATTATACACAAGTAGTTAAAAGTATGCAATAATATCTGATTAAAAAATTTTTGATGAGTATTTTACAGATAAAGTTTTTAAAAATCTGAACAAGTATATGCACCCTTATTACAGTACATTGCACTATTTTCTTAAAGATCATTTATCCATATAATTATATTTTAAAAAAGTATATGCAATTTACTGATAGTATAAAAGTGTGTTTTGATGTTCTATAAATTTTATTCCAACAAGCTTTGAAGGAGAAATAAAAAAACTCACTAAATAGAAAAAGGTACACTTTATATTTTCTCTTAAAGAAAAAGTACTTTTTGCAGAAAAAGAATACACTTTTTCAAATAAACTATATTTTCTAATCTAAAAATGATTTTTTTTTTTTTTTTTTTCCCCCTAGCGGTGAATTTCCTTTCGGTGAATAATATCAACCAGCATTTTTAATGATAAATCAATTCAGCTTTCATGCATATTTAATAAAAATATTTTTCACTTAAGAAATTGAATTGATAACCATTATTCTTTCTTTAATTTTTAATGAAACATTTAAACATGTATATTGAAAGTGAAGTGTGTCTGCAAATTATAGTATGAAGTTTAAACATCAGGAGAAAAAACAAGAGGTTTAACAAAAACATAAAATGATTCATCTACTGTGTTAGGAATCAGAAACATTACTTGTCATAGTATTAGTATAAATATATAGTGGTAAATGATGAGCCTTATATGTGTGTATACTAAAAGCATTAGCTGATACCTAATTATTTAAAAAAGGTATTTCATTTCATGATAAGTTCATATGTTCTCGATATTAGATTTTTATTACATGGGGTGGGGTACAAAGGTATTAGTACTACTCAACCAATTAGCAAAAGTGATCATCTGCTCAGGAAATTTGCAAACGGGGATTACGAAAACGCCTACCATTGCTGTAGTTTGAAGCAGACACCTGCACTTGTTTGTTTTTACAAAGTTTCCTGCACCTGCAATTTGTGAGCTCTCTTTTTGAGAACAAAAGTCCGATAAGTAGCAAGCAGTGATGTAAAATACCCGGGTATTTATTTTCAAGGGTAAATACCCGGGTATATACCCAAAATGGGTATTTACCTGGGTATTTATTTTTGAATTAACACTATTGTTTAAAAAAATCTTGTATTGGTGGGTTAGGATATTCACACACACACACACACACACACACATACACATATATATATATATATGTATATATATATATATATATATTAAATATAAAGTAAAAAAAAAAAAAAGACAAACGAGCAGAAAAACGAGAAACTTAGGAACTCTTTACAGCTTTTTAATTTCATAAAACTTCAAAAAATATAATTATGAAAAGAAGCTGTATGATACATGTTGAATAAAATACTCGATTAAATTTAAAAGCAAAGTGACGGATAGTTAAAATCATTTAAAAAAACAGGTAAAAACACATTAAAATCCTTTATGTAGCACTATCGGTGGCAGCCACCACCTTCTTCAACACAGGTCTTGGTTCTAAATGGCCAGCTCTCTTCCTCAGCAGGACGTTCCACCCAGGATCGATATGCGCATGCGTCATATCATTCACAGCGCCATCTGTGGTTATAATCTGTAGGGCTTCCATATTTAGGGCATAATGACTGTTTTTGTAATTGGCGAGTTTTTGGCTATTGTTAAAGTTGATTTCTATGGGGTGTTCCTGGGCTATTTTTGTGAGGGCAGTAGTGGTTTTATTGAATTTAATGTCAGTTTGGTGTTCCTTTTTTCGGTCTTTAATTTTTCGTTTTGTCATGCCAATATAGTAGCCCTATTTATTGGTACTATTGTCTGTAAAGCTTAGTTTATAAATACCGGCGGTTTCATCATGATTGATATTATCTTTATTACTGCGAATGCGTTTGAAAATATTTTGATTGGGTTTTATGGGGATTTTGATATTTTTCTTTGCGGCCTCATTTGTGATTTTTAGGGCGGCGCCCCTGCAGTAGGGAATGGCATTGGTAAATTTTAGTTTCGGATTTTGATAGTTATTAATTTGTTCCAGTTTTTTGATTCTCCTTTTATAAAGGTTTTTTACTATTGAATTTGGGTACCCTGCATTTTTACATTGTGTTTTGATAAACTGGAGTTCTTCATTGAGGAGTGTTTCGTTTGAGCATACTGTAATTGCGCGATTGACATAGGATCGTATGGCGGCTATTTTAAATTTGTATGGAGTTTTTGAATTAAAATGTACTATTTCGTTATTATTGGTGGCTTTTCTAAAAACTGCATTTTCCTCTATTTCTATGGTGAATTGTATGTTATTGTCTATTGAGTTGATTTCTTTGAGGATATTTTCAGTTTCAGTTTTGTTCACTATTGCAAAGATATCGTCTACGTAGCGAAACCAAGTTTTTATGTGGTTGGATAATTTATCAAATATGGCCCTCTCCACTAGCCGCATTTTCCAGTCTGCTATGACACCTGATATCGGCGACCCCATAGGCACGCCTTTCTTTTGTTTGTAGAAATTATGATTAAACTGAAAATATGAGTTGTGAAGGACAAGATTAAGTGCGCTATTTAATGCAGTGGAAGTAGAGCTATTATTAATGTTGGAGGTGATTTGTTTATTGAATATTGCATTAATTTCTTGGATATCTATGGAGGGGTAAAGGTTAGTAACGTCAAAACTGACGAAGCATTCCTGTGAGTTTATTGTAATATCTTTAATGCGTTGAATAAAGTCTTCAGTTGAGGTTAAGATATTGTTACTTTGGGGCATGAGATCTTGTAAGATGGGTTTTAGATATTTTTCCAGGTCATAAGTATGGGCATGAGATCTTGTAAGATGGGTTTTAGATATTTTTCCAGGTCATAAGTTGGTCCTTCACATTTACTGACTATTGGTCTTAAAGAGGGAGGGGTTTTATGGTCCTTTAAGATGGGTCCCTTTATGGTCCCATTTAAGACCAATAGTCAGTAAATGTGAAGGACCAACTTATGACCTGGAAAAATATCTAAAACCCATCTTACAAGATCTCATGCCCCAAAGTAACAATATCTTAACCTCAACTGAAGACTTTATTGAACGCATTAAAGATATTAATATAAACTCACAGGAATGCTTCGTCAGTTTTGACGTTACTAACCTTTACCCCTCCATAGATATCCAAGAAATGAATGCAATAATTAATAAACAAATCACCTCCGACATTAATAATAGCTCTACTTCCACTGCATTAAATAGCGCACTTAATCTTGTCCTTCACAACTCATATTTTCAGTTTAATCATAATTTCTACAAACAAAAGAAAGGCGTGCCTATGGGGTCGCTGATATCAGGTGTCATAGCAGACTGGAAAATGCGGCTAGTGGAGAGGGCCATATTTGATAAATTATCCAACCACATAAAAACTTGGTTTCGCTACGTAGACGATATCTTTGCAATAGTGAACAAAAATGAAACTGAAAATATCCTCAAAGAAATCAACTCAATAGACAATAACATACAATTCACCATAGAAATAGAGGAAAATGCCACCATTAACTACCTAGATGTCAAAATCAATAGAGATATGATGAATAATATTAATACTACAGTTTTTAGAAAAGCCACCAATAATAACGAAATAGTACATTTTAATTCAAAAACTCCATACAAATTTAAAATAGCCGCCATACAATCCTATGTCAATCGCGCAATTACAGTATGCTCAAACGAAACACTCCTCAATGAAGAACTCCAGTTTATCAAAACACAATGTAAAAACGCAGGGTACCCAAATTCAATAGTAAAAAACCTTTATAAAAAGAGAATCAAAAAACTGGAACAAATTAATAACTATCAAAATCCGAAACTAAAATTTACCATTGCCATTCCCTACTGCAGGGGTGCCGCCCTAAAAATCACAAATGAAGACGCAAAGAAAAATATCAAAATCCCCATAAAACCCAATCAAAATATTTTCAAATGCATTCGCAGTAATAAAGATAATATCAATCCTGATGAAACCGCCGGTATTTATAAACTAAGCTTTACAGACAATAGTACCAATAAACAGGGAAGAGAGCTGGCCATTTAGAACCAAGACCTGTGCTGAAGAAGGTGGTGGCTGCCACCGATAGTGCTACATAACGGATTTTAATTGTTTACACTTATTGTTTTAATTGTTTACACAAACACTACATTGTTTTTATCTGTTTTTTAAATTACTTGATTAAATATAGCTATAAATATAACTGTTGCAATAAAATTGTAAATAGGAATAGTAACAAGGAGCAGTGTATTTGAGAATTTGAAAAAAAAAAAAAAAAAAATAGAGAAATTCAACAATACTAAGTATATACAGACAGTAAAAATTGGAATTACGAATCTGAATCTCAGGAGACCGAAAATCAAATTTATAATTCTGAAAAATTCGTTAAACGGAAATTTTATTATAAAAAAATTGATATTAATGATTTTTTAATAGAAATATTTTGTTCATCAATCTGAAATATTCATAAAAGTTTAAATTTACCATAAAAAATATGTTTTTAAACCTATTACTTATAACTACTAGTTTTGTAACTATTTGCATGTAATTTTTATTTTAGTGATCATTAAATCAATCATAAGATGCATATAATCTCCTCTCCCCTTCAATAACAAACCATAATAAACTATCACAGTTTAAAAAATAATAAACATAAAATAAGTTCTGGGATATAATAGTAAACTTAAAATAAGCTATGAGGTATATTAATCAATGTAACACATTAAAAATATTGCCAAAGCTGTCACTTGCACAAAACAATTTAAGGATTACCATAAAACATCCTTCATTATTAAAGTTAGTAAAAAAAAAATGCGGTATGACTCATAAAGTAGTTTATGCCAAATAATCAAATGCTTAATAATAATTAAAAAAACACTACAAAAATACTCATATTGAAGTCAAATTAAAATTAAAAACTTTCTATTAAAAAAAAGGAACAATAATAGAAATCTAATTGGTATTAATCATAAATGTTGTTATGAACAGTTATTCCTTTCTAAGTTGAAAATACCCAGTTTTTGGATATTTACCCAGGCCTTGGGTAAATACCCGGGTAAATACCCAAAAAATATTTACCTACCCAGTGGGTATTTACCCACCCCACATCACTGGTAGCAAGCATTCATTTATAAATTCTTTTCTTGTGATTTATTAATACCAAAAGAAAAAATTTAACATTTCAAGATTTATTTTGGTATAATAGGGCTTTTGGCCAGCAGAAAGCATTAAGTTGATGGCAGCAGTCCATCGTGGAAAATTAACAACATTCGTCATGAATACAGTCCAATGGAGTATGTAAATGCAGCCACCGGGGATTTAAAAATAGGGATACTTTGTTCTCAAAAAAAGGCACGTGTACCATGTAGAAAATATTTAGAACTAGTTTAGTGCAATCTCAAAATGATTAAGTTTATTCCTAAACCTTCATTTCTTATAGACTGACACATAAATTCAGATCAATGCACGTTACAAAGTCACACAATTTTCTAATTTGCAAAAAGTCACTTTTCATTTCTAAATGAATCCGTAATTCTCTAATGCTTAGTAGATATCTTTCATAATTATAAATAATTTGAAGTAGGAAGGCCAGATAATGATTACACTAAGCAATCAGTTAGAACAAAAACTTGCAAGTGTGCAAAACAGCCATTTATAAACAATAGAAGCTGTCATCCTTTATACTAACAGCTTTCACTAAAAAGCTGCAGTCTAGAATTATGATTGTTTAATAATTATCAAATACGAGGGATATTCGGAAACTAAGGTCCATTTACTTATAAAACATAAAACATTACAGATTTTTTCAAAACACTTTATATTTTAAATTCCTTACATGTGTCTCTATTTTTCTACATAGTTTCCATATTTGTTTAAACATTTGTCATAACGTTCTACCAGCTTCTGTGTGCCTAAGTCGTAGAAGCCTGCCGCCTGTGAGGATAACCAGTCTTGAACTTCTTCTTTCACCTCGTCAGTTGTGTCGAAGCGCTTGCCGCCGAGAAACTCTTTTAGGTAGCGAAACAAGTGAAAATCACTCGGAGCCAAGTCTGGACTGTACGGTGGGTGGTCAATTGTTGAAAAGCATCCATGGGTCCGGCGGGCTGATCGATTGTTTTAAACATTTTGAAGTAGCACTGTACTTAGCACACTGCAACAATACCAATGCAAATGGCGTCGTTTGATGAGCAAGGTATGCCGGGAGTTGGTACGCATGCACATTTCAATGTTTGCGCGACATTCGATTAGCTACGACGATTCGGACCTTAGTTTCCGAATATCCCTCGTATAACACCTATATTATAGGATTGACAGTGAAGTTATCTTGAACCCCTTTCTTACCCCCAACTGAAAGTGTTATGTTCAGGATAACAGTTTTTATTGCTGCATCAGCTGAAAACAAACATACCAGAGGTGCCTCTTTATAGGTTACGCGAACGAAAGAAAACAGATGAAATGAAAAAGCGGTGGGTTCCATTTATGATAAATGTATGATTGCATTGCGTGGAATTTTGTGAAGGAACAGTTATACATCATGTTTTGTAAAGGTCGTTTCAATCGATCATATTTTTGTTATAGTATCATTTTAATAGAAAATGTTTTGTAAAGAAGCTGTAAAATGATCTATAATCTTGACTGCAATGATCCCTGTAATGGAAGGGGCAGGGGGAATGACAAGTTTTAGTGAAAACATGGACATACTAGGGCAAAGAGGGGTAAGAAAGACTGCCATCATTGAAAGGTTGTCGGGCACCATGCTTTTTAAAGAGTGGTAGTAGGGAGGCACTACAGGGAAATGCTTTTGACAAACGAGAGGTTGTAGCCAGAAAAAAAAGGATGAAAGGCAAAATTTTTGTACATCACCTTTTTAATGTAAGGGTTCTGCATAAAAATTAAATTTTTTTATTTATTTAGATTTAATGTTCTGAAAATGTTAATCAACACTATAAAATTCTGTCCATTAAATAAATTTGTGATTTATTGTACATGTCTATGATCAGTATTTAAGGAATAAAAGCCTATGTCAGTGTTTTGGGGACATCCTGTATATCCTGGCAGGTAATTTTTTTTTCAATTAGCAGAAGATTTATATGTATATTTTAAGATGTATTTCCTTATTACTTATATAAGCTGCACGTGTTTATTAAACGTGTATGTAAGTTGTGCAATATTCAAAAACATGTGAGTGGCCACTTAAAATTTCAATCTCAGTAGCCACTGGCCACCTGCAATTTTCTGAATTTTGACCTCTACTGATATAGTCATATATTTATGTACCAAAATCTCACGACTCTCGAGCTACTGTCTTAATAAGATAACACGAGGCTCTGTAGATTTGGAAACCTACTTGGTTTAGAAGTAGCAATTCAAAACTCATAAAATCCTGTTAAGATTTTTCAAATTGTGATTTATGTTTCTTCACGCATACATTACACAGGATCTGAAAGTTATCATTGTGGCAGCACATTTCACATATAGTGCATGAAATGATCACTTCCAGATAACATGTTCTTAAAAATTTTTTCCAAACAAAAAGATCTGTATTGGTATCCATGGATATGATGATGAATAATCTGTTTTCATATCCACAGATGTAAGAAACAAAGGATCCATTTTCATATCTGATTCCACAGATATAAAAACAAGTTATCTGTTTTCAGATCTACATGTATAAATCTAACTTTACTGGGGTCTGGCTAGAGGTCAAAATTCAGAAAATTTGCAGTGGCCACTGAGTTTGAAATTTTGAGTGGTTATTCAAATGATTTTTTAATATTGCATAACTTAATACAAATTTAATAAACATGCACACATACAACTTATATAAATAATAGGGAAAGATTTATAATATACATCTAAGAAATTATTCTAATAACTATTATCTGCTAATTACAAAAAAAAAAAAAAAAAAAAGGATATTACTTCTCAGTATATACAAGGTGTCTTAAAAACACCGACCTAGACATTTTATATACCTTAAATATTGATCATAGACATGTACAATAAATCACACTATGTAAAAAAGAGTGCAGAATTTTATGGCATTGATTAAAATTTTCAGGAGATAAGTCTAAATAAAAACAAAATTTATATTTTCTTACAATCCCTGTATTTAAAAAAAAAAAAAAAAAAAACTGTTTTTGTGTTAGTTCTCTATGCTCTATATATTAATTAGGCGATGAACAAAATTTCAGCCTTTTATAATTATACTATCTTGGTTGGAAGCATTTCTCTGTAGTGTCCTCCTATTATTGCTTTTTAAAAAGCCATTAAAGCCCAATAAAACCACTCCCCTATGCTTTATTGTTCACTTTGAAGAGAGAGGAAAAAATAATAAATTGGTGGGACAGCTGTCTTTTAGGAAAATTGATGTGGTTTTTACCTTTGAGTGTAAGCAGAATTGCAGTTTCTCTTTTCACCCTTGAGCAGCAACCTACTTTTATCCCCTTTTACATTCTCAGGTTAGTCCACTTAGATATATGGAAGCAACAGAACCATTTTAGAATATATGCTTGCTAGTCCTCCAGGAAATTCAGAACTAAATTTTGATGGTCTCTAGCTTATTAATAAGACTATCTTATGTGGGGACTTCAGTGCTCCCAACCTCCACTGGAAATACGGCAATGTCATCAATGCAAGAAAAGTAGTGGAGGAGCTTTTGAACTCTGATATTTTAGAGTTAAAATATAAAATTTCTGATATCCCCACATACGACCTTCATTACAGGAAAGTAATTTCAGGAGCAGCCTACCTACATGGTTTAAGACTTTATATACCTTCATTACAATAGGATGTGTACCAATCCTGATTTGACTTTGGTCTCTGCTAATATTGCTGATGATGCTAATAGAGAAAGAAATTCAGGGGCATAGCCAGGGATTGGCTGATGAGGCTGCAGCCAGCCCTGAAATGAATAAATGGAGAAAATGGAGAAAATTACATATTCGTAGATAAGATTTTAAACTCAATTTATGAATTAAAAAAAATTTCTTTGTTTTCTTTAATTCATTATTTTCATACACAAACACTTTTAGGCAAAATAAAAGGAAAATATTCCTCCCATCCCCCCCAAAAAGATATGCTATATCAATTTTTATAAATTATATTACAATTTAGTTCCTTAGTTCTCCACCACCTCCCAAAAAAATTCCTGGCTACGCTGCTGGAGAAATTATCTGTGATCCTAGGCTGGGTCACCACATTATTGTCATAAACTTTAATAGTCACAAAAATTGTGTAATCCAGAAGGTAAACATCAGAAATAGGTGAAATTTCAGGAAGGCTGATGGAATTCTTCCACACAAGATTTAGAATCTCTGTTTGAGAATGTGAGAAGTCTGTCAAAGAAGGGAGAGTTGACTCTACTCACTGATTTCTGTCAGACTGTTATTAGTTCAGCTAAACGCTGGATTCCCAAAGGAAAACAATATAACTATAAACCTGTTTGAAATTACCATTTATCTTTATTGACGGAGCAATTGGTACAAGTACGTTCTAAGGCCAAAGAAACACAAGATGCATCACACGTCCGTGAATGGAGGCAAAGTATTGCAATTTTGCAAAGAGAAATTAATACGGCAATGCATGGCTCTTTTAATAATTTTATTGGTAGTATTGACTATAGAAGAGATAGTGGAAAGGTTTTTTAATTTGTTAGTAAATTGAAAGTTGGCTCTTTAGGGCATTCCAGGGAACCCTATGAATGTTGCTAGAAAGTTTTTATACCATGACAAAAATGTAGCAAATGCTTTTGTAAAATTTTTATTCAATTAATAAGAAAGGAAATCAGTAGAATTAATGTGCAGATCATGGTATGCAAGAACTCTTTGTCTGAGACTTTGATGTGCTGGAGCTTCAAGAAGCTATTTAATGTTTGAAAAGTGGTAGAAGTCTCAGCCCTGATAACATCCATCCTGAGTTCGTGAAGAACTTTGGCAAGAACACCCTCTTGGCCAGGGGTTGATGCAGATAAATATTGGGTCCGTTTGGTGGCCCCTTCACAAAATTACAATCGATTAAAACGGCCCCTTCACAAAAATATAATCGATTTAAAAGAACCCTTCATTGGCATTTTACCTTATATTTCGATTTGTTTTGTAAATTATTCTACGAAAAAAAGTGACTTTTACAAAAATTCATGTAAAAATTCACAAAATTAAATGTTGAAATTCACAAAAATGGATATTGAAATTCACAAAAATGAACAGTTTTCACTAAAATGGGACCCTGGAAAAAATTCCTGGATCAACCCTTGTTGACTCTGCTAGACATTTTTAATTTTAGCTGGAATACCGTGGTCCCTGTAGTTTGGAAAAAGCAATTATATCCCAATTTTGAAAAAAAAAGACAAATCATCAGATTCTATAAAAAGTTATCATCCTATTGGTTTAACAAATGTTTTATCCAAGCTAATGGAAAGGATGATTGTTTCCAGACTTACTTGGTTCCTTGAGAGGGGTAATCTATTATCTCCTTACCAGGCAGGCTTCAGGCGTCATCACTCAACAGTTTGACAGGTTTCTTTTCTGACTGAAGTTATTAAGGACTCTGGATAGTTGAAGATCTGTCCTTTATGCTTCTGTGGATTTTGAATCAGCATATGACAGAGTCTGGAGGCTTAGGGCCTTGCAGAATTTGCATAGCTTGGGTATTTATGGAAATACGTTTGTCTGGATTAAGAATTTCATTTTCCAAAGGTTTTTTGCTGTGCGATATAGAGGCTACTTCAAAGATGAGACAAACTGAAACAGACCTTCCACAGGGCACAGTTATAAGCCCAATTCTTTTTAATATGTTTATCAATGATTTGCCACTTTTTGGTGCCAGATGTAGACTCAGCACTTTTTGCTGATGACTTTGTAATGTGGGCTAGTGCGGAGAAAAAGAAACAGGATGGTCTAAATGAGACCTTAAATTCTGCATTGAAAATATTGAACCCCTGGAGCCAAGAAAATTGAATGAGAGTTTATAAGAATAAAACTGTGCGTCAGTTCTTTATACTTAATAGATAACCTTTTACACCAAATCTTGAGTTTCAGGGAGAAACTTTACAGACCAATGATGCTACCACCTATCTTGGATGTGTACTTGATTCTCATTTGAATTGGAGAAAACATGTGGAGCCTTTGAAGACAAAAGCTGAAAAGGGACTTCCTGCCCTGAAATGTTTAGATGGTTTTAAATGGGGTTGCAGTAGAAGGACTCTAAATACTTCATATAAGATGTTTATACAGCCAGTTACTGGCAATTGTAATGAAGTCTTCATTTCTGCACCAAATCACACCATTCAAAGCCTTGAAGTATTTCAAAATCAAGCTGTCCCATGCTACCATTTCCATCAGGTGAATGGTAGCATGTTTTCACAGATGGTTCCATGTTGGATAGAGAACATGTGCTGGGGCTGGCATCTTTTGTAAACTTTTTAACTTTTATCTACCTGTGGGTTCAAGCATTACTGCCTTTGATGGCAAGATAGAGGCTATCCCAGTTGTGGTACAACTGTCATTGAGGGAGTTGACTTTTAATAGAGCTGTTATACTTCCTGATTCAAAATCAGTACTTCAGGCACTTTCACAAAATTACCATTGCGAATCCCAGAGTATTTTGGAATGCAGACTACTTTTGAAGAGTCTTGTTCACAAAATTTCATTCCAGTGGTTCCAGCACACTGTAGCATCAAGGGTAGCAAAAATGCGGACTTACTTGCAAAAAAGGGAGCCTTGGTGGCCCAGAGACCCACAAGGACAATAGCTTTCCATTCTGCAAGACTTTTGACAAACAAGACATTCAAACATAACTTTAAACTGGAATCTGCAGAAGGATGTAGGGACAAGAGCTGGGGCATTATCACTGAGAACAGCTCTTGTGTTCCTGAAGCCCCAAGAAAAGCAGCAGTCACATGCTTCAGACTGCTGACAGAGCATGATTAAGGCATGATTGTTTGAGGTCCCATCTCTTTAGTATCGGCATCAGCCGATCATCTGGACGAGTGTTCTGCACTAAGTGGTTTTAATTGTATTGTTGAAAAATACTGGAAGGCTCGTATGCTAATGACATAAGAGATAAATTATATGGCATTTGTTAAATAAAAACATTCTACTTAGTTTTGATTCTAGATGGATTAATCTGGATGTGGTGTCCACCAACCCTTTCACCAGGCAGTCCTTTTTCTCCTCCTATTCCCTGGCTTATCCATGTTTTCATTCTTATATGCCAAAACTTTTCATTCCTCCTTTTCTCCTTTACAGGAATCAATGCAGTCAAAATTGCTAATCGCTTTGCAACCCCTTTGCAAATTACTATCTATTAAAACTAACTGTAAGAAAAATTTGATCAATTGAAATGACCCTGTAAAGGGTCATTTCAATTGATCAAATTTTTCTAACATGATGTTTTCTAATTCTAATTCTAAAACATGATGTATAACCGCTCCTTCACATAGTTAAAAGCAACACAATTAGACATTTCTCATAAATGCAACCTGATAAAATGCCTTTTTACAAATCAGAGTTGGGCAGTATTGCTAATACATGTATTTTCAAAATAAATTTGTAACTTATCTTTTGTATTTTCAATCCTAAAAAATAAAGTATTTTGAGAATGTATTTTGTACTTTCAAAATACAAAAAATACATTTTGTATTCTGACATTAAATTAACCATAATACCACAGATTGCTCAGATAGCATGTGCAAATGAAAATTATAAAATTGTTAATTTTTACTTTTCCCCTCTCTTGATGTAATTTATGAGCTGCACCAGTGTAGAAAGTTCTTAGAGTCCACTTGTCAGGATGGAACAGGAATTTTATTGCTTCTAGAACTTCGTCGAACAATCAGCTGTACAAAATTTACAAGCACAATCGGACAGTAACGTGCTTATAACAGTATTTGCAAATTTCCAGAACAGATTATCACCTTTGCTAATTGGCCAAGTAACAAGGGGCTACAAGCCCCTCATTATATCGCACTTGCTGGGAGACAAGAAAAATACACGATATATATCTGGGGATGCGATATAACAGGCAGAGGGCGAAAGCATGATGCATGATATGATTTTAATTTTATCATCACATGAACTTAAACTAACAAAATTAA
This sequence comes from Cheiracanthium punctorium, assembly GCA_038373885.1. Lineage (NCBI taxonomy): Eukaryota > Metazoa > Arthropoda > Arachnida > Araneae > Cheiracanthiidae > Cheiracanthium > Cheiracanthium punctorium. Next base: position 330,728 of record JAWZYV010001861.1, read on the forward strand.
TAGTATAAGTACTATAATAAAAAATAATCACTTAGATAATAAACATTGAAATTTATTTTACCTTATTAAATTTCTGTACAAATACACATTTCCTGCTGAAGAAACTATTCAGTCATTCTGATTTGATTTTTTTCTCGTAACTTGTTTTTCAGCAGAAATCAGTGAGTGAAAATTACCATATTTACCCGCATATAAGTCGAACCCCCCACTTTCCCGATTAAGAAATTTAAATTTTTAAAAATCCCGCATATATGTCAACCCATCACTTTCCCGATCAAGAAACTTTAACTTTTTAAAAAAATATTTATTAAAAATCATCTGAAAAAAAAGAAAGTACTAAATATACATTACTAAAGATGATAATATAATGTAATCAAGTATTTCGTGAGTTTCTTTGTGGAGTAAGAGTATCAGAAAACACCCCTTGTTTTCAGTTTGCCTGGGGTTATGGCTTCCTGGATACCCCGACCCTCTTGTCTTTGTGTAAAGATCTTCCCCCATTCTAATTATTTTATCTGAACGAACTTACTGACATTCGCGGCCTTGACCTGTGGTTTCGACAGGCCAAAAGCAATTCTATTATATTTAACGCTATTAGCGGGATTACTATTATAATTTATCAGAACTGCTGATTCTCGAAATATAAAAAATGGTGTACGTTGTATATCTAATTATTGTTTGAAATAATAATTCGACTGTGTTCAAATGCTGTAAAATGTAAATAAATAAATACATAAAAATAAAGTAAGCCAAACACCGAAAGCTTTCTAAAGATGGCTTACTCCCTATTTCATACACCTTTGAATTTTCCCAAAGCCACCCCCCTTTACTCTAAACAAAAGAATTTTGGGATGGCCCAACATCCGATTCAATACCATCCTCATATTTACAAAACAAAATAAGTTTATATCCAATATTTAAATAAAAATTATTGTTTCGAAGGCGAATGTCTTTTTTATGGGTCGCATTTTCCCCTACATTCCTATGGATCTCAGCTCTCGTGGAAATGCAGAAGCTCAACTCGCTTTCTAGAGAAAATCTTCAGAAATAGCCACAAATAATTTCTGTATATTGAGTCATTTTGAAATGTTCGATTACAACTTCATTAAAAAATTCATTCGATTTGTTACTGCAAAGCTCCTGAAATGATCGTGGCCAATAGGCTATAGCGTCTACTCAGCCTAATGAATAATCCGGCCTACTGAAGCATTAATGCAATTTTGTGGGTGGAGGCAGTTAAGTGGAAGATTCACATACACATCCATTTTATGGAAGTAAAATCAAATTGTTAATATTAATTTCATTTTTCTTGGGAGGAGAGTTCATTCCCTTTGACCCCTTGCTATTAATACGTCCTTGAACCTGCTCTGACTCTGCTCTTTCATTTAGGCACTTAGTTTTCTTTCTATATTTGTTTATTTCTGGATTCATTCCATAAATAAAGATAAACTTGTAACATTAGTGGTAAGGAATGCATTTTTTAAAGGCCATATATAGGTGGGTAGTCTTATATAGTAAGGGTCTGGATACCCCCTCCTTCGAGTTGCGATTTTTCTCAACAAAAAGATAAAAACCTGCTCAATTTCAATAGCACTGTAATGCTAATGATGAAGTGTTTTTTTAAATTCAGCCTCTCCTGCTGCCATTTAGACCCTCTCTGAATTTTTTTCTGGGTACTGCATTTTTTGTTCCTCTCTGTGTTAAAACTACTCTTGTGTGTGTCTCTTGTTGCTGTCTTTAGAATACTCATTCAGTTAAGTCTAGGTAATCAGTTGACTAAATAATGCAGGCATGCGACAGCCACACTAAATTTATATATATTCTTTCAATGAGTTATCTACAATTGATTTACAGTTCCGTAATAGAGCAACAAAAATTGTCTTATCAAAAAAAAAAAAAAAAAGAAAGAAAGAAAGAAAGAAAGAAAAAAAGAATTATGATATTTATCTGTTGCTTAAAAAAAGCTAGATCTTAGGGGGGGAGGGTAGGACAAAATCTTTCAGACTAAAAGCGCAGGGACCGTAGCATTTGTTACTTCTGCTATATTGCTAATCCGGCACTGGCACATGATCATGTATGGGAAAAAACAAGAATGAAAAAAGTGCTTTTTTTACTAATATGTATTTATTAAAACAGAGCCAATAAGATTGAGCCCAAAATTAAGTCTTAAATACAATGTAAAATGCATAGGGTTGGGATGTGGTCTGCTGAAATAATAATGTTGAAGAGAGGTCCTTGAACTATATAAGTTTAAGACCGCTGCTTAAGAACATACAAAGGGTCTCTTCTGACTACTGAAAGACAAAACTTATGAACATAATATATCGGATCATAAATACAGCATTACAGTAACAGAGAACATTTGTTGAAACAAAGCTATATCTTTCTTTTGTCTGTCTGTCAGTGAAAACTGAGGAGCTGGGGTTTATGGATTTTCAACAAAAATATGAGAGCATGATTTAATTTGATAGTTAGGCGGTGTTGCTTCTTAATGCTTTTTGATTGAAAATTTCTTTTCTGGAGAAATCACTGAAAATGTTTCTTGAGTTCATTTTTTTATCTTTCATGTGTGTGTGTAAGAGAGAGGGTAAAACTGTAAAATAGAAATCAAGAACAATTTATTTCATAAAATCATGGTACACCTGCTCCTTGTATGGGAAGCTACATTCTCATTAAATGGGGAAAGATCTTATCAATTTGCTGCTTATACATTGCCATAAACGGACATTTTAAAATGTATTTTTTCTTTTTAGTTTTTGAGTAGGGACCCTGTTTAATCTTTAGTTTTGTTTATAATAAGTTTTAAGTTAATCCATAACCTTTCTTTTTAGGAAGAAGTATTTAAAGAGGTTCTTAATTCTGCTACATGGAAAACTGTGTTAAGCAGTAAACACGGAGATAGATTAAAGGTATTAAAGTCATTGTATTATTTTATAAATAATTGAAGCTTAACAATATATTTATTTATAAAGGTCACATTCAGTGAAGTAGCTTAAAATATAAAATATATAGCTTAAAATTATCATTTGTTATGTCAATAAATTAAAACTATTAAGTTGAAAAAGTTCCAATCACCATTGGGTGTGTGATGGGATAGGGAATACAGCTGTAAAGAGAGAAAAAATAACTTTTTATAAATTGTTTATGCATTTTAAAGCAATAAAAGAAATTTTTTGCTCATTTTGTTTTTTTGTACAGGGTAAAAAAAAAAAAAAAAAAAATCAGAAAAATCCCGGAAAACTCATCACTGGAAAAAATAGGAACAACAGTAACTTTTAAATCTGGGTTGGGGAATTTGAATGAAAGTACGTTTAGATAGTAAACAATTAAATTTTACAAAAATAGGGGTAATTTCAGTGACAAGACAAAACATTAAGACCACACCAACATTTTTCAGTAAACTCGTCTGGATGACATGGAGAGCATATAATTAAGTGGGACTGGTGGTTAACTGTTGCTGGAGAGGCTAAGGAATCATTCTCATACTTACGTTTGTGAGTGATGGGAAAGGCTGTTGATCTAAGCGAATTTGATAGAGGGCAGATTGTAATGGCCCGAAGACTTAGAATGAGTATCTCCAAAACTGCATGACTGGTCGGTTGTTCACGATCTGTTGTTGTTAGTATTTATAAAAAGTGGATTAATGATGGTGAAACCAGTAGTAGATGCCAAGATGTTGGGCGTCCATGCATCATTAAAGAAAGAGGACGTCTGAGATTGCCCCGCCTAGTACAGCAAAACTGGCAGCAGACAGTGGCTCAGCTTGCAGGTCTAATTACAAGTGTTTCAGAACACACAGTTCAGCAAACACTGTTGGGAATGGGATTGCGGAGCAGATGTCCCACTTGTGTACCTCTGCTTACCAAGAATCATTGTCAGCTATGCCTACAGTGGGCATGGGAACATCGAGACTCGATATATGAAAGGGAGTTGCCTGTTCGGATGAATCACGGTTTCTCCTTCATTGTGTTAGTGGTTGTGTTAGGGTACGCTGTCTTCCAGAACAGCTGCTCCCCTCTTGGACAGCAGGTTATACACAGGCTTGCGTGGCAGTGGTAAGCTTTGGGAGACATTCTCTTGGGCAGCTCTGGGACCCGTAGTTGTGGTAGAACAGACCATGAATGCTGTTGACTATCTGAATGTCATTGTGAATCGGTTGCACCCTTACATGGCATATGTCTTCCCAACAGGAAATCTAATCTCCCATCAGGACAGTGCACCATGTCACAAGGCTGGAATTGTGTTGGAGTGGTTTGAGGAGCATAGTGCGAATTCTAATTAATGTCCTGGCCACCTAACTACTGGATCTTAATCCCATAGAGCTTAAACAACACCATGTTCCAATATCTTGACTTAGTGTCACTGCTGCTTAAATATTTGATAGAACCTGCCTCCAGTTATCTATCCAGTTGTCTACCAGTTATCTAAGAACTCCTGGCATCCATGCTCAGTCAAGTTGCAGCTGTTTTGAAGGCCAAAGGAGGTGCAGTGCATTATTGAGTAGGCGGTCATAATATTTTGGCTCTTCAGTGCATATGAATTCTTTTTCTCAGTTCAAGTTTGACTTTACCCTCATAATTTTCTAATAGGGTAAGGTGGGTAAAATGGGTATGAAAACAGCCTTTTTAAACTCATTGGCTGTTTTCTGTTATGAATAATGTTAAACTTGCAACATTTTTGTTAATTTATGTAATGCATTCTCATCCTTTTCACACCTAATGAGATTTTATATGACTATTAGTTTTAAATGCAAAAATATTAAGCTTTATTTAGAGATCTTTTTTTGTGAAGGTGGGGTGAAGTGGGTAATAAAAAACAGTTAGTGTACTTCATTAAAATTTATTTATTTCCTATCATTATTCACAAATTATTCAAATTTTAAAATACGGCCTTCACTGTTAGACTTAGGTTTTGGATAAACATTGTATTCTGAGACATCTCATTGTTGCAGAGAAAGGTGGGATAAAATGAGTAGGTATTTTTGAAAATCAAAAGCACAAATAGTTTTGTAAGATATGTCTGAAAATGCAGAATAAAAAAGAAATAAGATGGCAACATTTATCTGCATCAAAAAGTTCATTTAGAGCATTTGGAAACATAATGCTATTTTATCGTAACAGTATACTCATTTTACCCCACCATACTAAAAAACATAAAGGTTTTTTTTTAAATCTTACTTTCTCTAATAAGCTCAGAGACCTTTTCTAAATTAAAAATAATAACAAAACAAAATTTTAGGAATGTATTACAGTAAAACCTCGTTAAGTCTTCACTAAAGGGACCAAACATTTTTGACGACTTATGCAGAGTGGGAATTTTTGAAAGAAAAGAAATGCCCGAAACAATATTTTCATAGTTTGCTTCAGGATTCGGTGAGAAAAACATGATTTTTCAGAAATCAGTGCATGCAAATGAATGAATAGGATAAAAGCTCTTTATAGTTACCACATTTAATTTTCTTTTAATTACTTCAGTACAGTAAAATAATGCAACAGTGTTGATTGTTGAAAGTGCTGATCACTGGAAATAACTTTCTTTTCTAATATACTTAAGGCTTTAAATTTTTCATCTGTTGTACCTTGAAATGGATATTAAGTACTGCCGAACTTTCTTCAGGGCTTCCATTATTTCCGTCTTGTTGGATGGGGTTTGATTCATATTCTCCTCATTGCTATCCTCACTGGAACTGTCTTGTTTTTCTTCTAAAAACTCAGATGTCAAGACTTCCATAAGTTCTGATAAGATTGCTATGTCGTTATTCGATGTTGACAAATGCGTTAGCATCATTGACACTGCACCGTTTCTCATTAAAAATTTTCAACAAAGTCTCTAATGATTCCAGTTCGCTGATGCCTTCCATGTGGATTTCTTCTGATTCTTCATTTTCTATGAACCCTGCATGCCGGAAACAGTTCAAAACAGTTCGTGATGAAACTGAACTCCAACTTTTGTGTACATAATTGATTGCATCTAAAACTGAAACTTCTAGCGTTTTGTTCGCATCCAATGATTTTATCAGATCCTTTATAAGCATTTTTTTTGTATTTTCGTTTAAAGTCATGAATCATTCCTTGATCTAATGTCTGCAGAAGTGCAGCTACATTTGGAGGAAGAAAAAAACTTTGAACGATTTTAGATTTTTTGGTTCATTGTAGGCGGTACAGTTATCGACAATAAAGGCAACATTTCTTTTCTGATGAGTAAACTAAGAATCTAGTTTACGAATATGTCGTTCCCATATCGTTGTAGTCATCCATGCATTTGAATTTGCTTCATAATCAACTGGAAATGATTTAACATTTCTAGAACAGCATAGATTTTTGCTTTTGCCTATCACAAGGTGTTTTAGTTTCTCATTTCCACTCCAAGAAGTGTCAGGTGTGCTGTGTGCTTGCTTTTCCAGAAATGCACTTTTCACCTTTAAATGACAGAGTTTTATCAGGTAAAACATGGTGAATAAGCCTGTTTCATCAAGATTAAAAACATCTGATGTGTCATATCTAGATAAAATGTTCTTGAGAACACTGTTCTTCCAGTCTTGTATAGCATCACCATCAACAGCTGCTGCTTCTCTGCAAATCGTTTTAAAAGAAAGGCAATGTCTGTCTGTCTTTAAACATTCCAGCCAACCATTGCTGCCACCAAAATTTTCAATTATTTAACTTGTTGTAACCAGTTATCCAAGTTGAGCTTTTATCACTGCTAAACAGTAGACAATCAGCAACAAATAGATTATTGAGGATAGCACTTCCAGCATGCCATGCATCTTTCAAAATAAGCACTTTGAAATTGCCGCATAATGTTTTATTTTTTGCATTAATTTGGATTTGGCAATGCATGCACCGGTCTTCCTTTAGCAATCACTATTTTCTTATCTTCAAAAAGTTTTATGACAAAATAAAATTTGTAATAAAAATTGGCTATAACATCATTATTTGTACAAATCAGCCATGTTTAATGTAACACAAAGCTCTAAATTTGCATAATTTTAAAAGTAGGGTATGAAATTGTAAGAGCCATTCAAAAAGCGCAATGCAGCCCATGATTTGACTTCGGCCCATGCAGTAGACACTGCTTGGTTTACAATAGACACTGTGCTATAATAGACACTAAACCAGTGTCTATATTACAATAGACACTGGTGCTATACAATAGACACTGCTTGGTTTATCAGTCAGAGTAGGACAGAATATAAGTGCTGGGGTGTCAGCTCATATTGGTCAATCCTCTGATGAGGTCAGGTTTCCATAGCAACACCCCTTCAGCAGACATTGCAGATTAGTTGATACAGGGCATGGTTGATATCACAATGGAACTATGAAGTAAGAAAATATACTTGCTTATCCACATGACATTTATGTTTGTATTGAGAAATTAAGAGGATATGTATAAAAAAGAAAAAGTAAGTAAGATAGATGGTATTTTGCTTTAAATGTGTGATAGAAAGCAAAAACTAAAGGCCGTAATCCTTAATTTCGTTTACCCAAGCAAGGATTGGGTTGTTTGGTTGGAATGCACGTTACTGTCAATCACTTGTTTTGCCGAAAGAATATCATTTAATGTTGTCCTGGGAATGTGGTGTTCTTTTGCAAAAGCTGTTTTTGAAACATTTGATTTTTCAAAAAGTGCAAGTAAGCCTTTTATTTTCTTTAAAAGATTACGATGTAAGTTTCCATTTCCAGGACATGTTAAAAGCGTGATCACATCACGGAATTTCAAGGGGGAAAAATAGCCCTTATAGTGGAACTTACTCGCAATGAAATAAAGCCACACTCAGGAACAGTAAAGGAAAATGCATAGCCATCTAATATGGTAGACAGCACGTTGGTTTTTGCACGAAAACTAGTGGAGTGAGTTGATGAGTTTATGAACACAAGGATTGTCCATCTACTTAATTTGATGCGTATTTATAAGTAGAAGCGTGGGGCAAAACATACAAGCCTGATACTCTCAATAGAGTCGCAATGATAAGTGTGCTTTGAATGATTAGCAACGATTGTCTTTCTTAGTTGAAAAGATTACATAATGGCATGCAATATGGAGAACAAAGATGCTTTTAGCCATTTCTGAGGGCGACGAGTTATCTGGAGTAGACTTAAATTGAGTGACAAGTAAAGGAGGGTGATTTTGTATTGTTGGCTATGAGATTTTATTGGGACCAAAGGAAAATTACGACTTAAACGGAGTGACAACTTATCCGGGTGATGGCTTATTGAGGTTTTACTGTAGTTTCTTGGTGACCTTAGAAAAGAACATAGATTCAATGAGCATATAAAAACTACTATATTTCCAAATGCAATTAATAAACTTTTCAATGAGTATACATCTTGCTAACTAAATAGCTGAAAGTGTAGGCTAAAAAGGAAATATTAAAAAAAAATTTTAATTTTGCTAAAAAATATCCATTTTATTACATTTATCTATGAAACACCTTTAGCTTCTAAATATAATGTGCTGCAGGAAAAGCAAGAGCAAAGGTTTGTTGAACATATTTAATCCATTACATCACGCCTTGTAAATAGCATTTCTTGATGTTGAAAATCAAATTTCTGTCATTGGAATATACAGGGTTGTCCAAATTAAACTTCTCCAACTCAGAGGCCTGTGCAGGATGTTGTATGGGTCATAATGTGATGAAATTTTGAAAACAGACACTTCAGATCACACACTCGTGATTAATTAAAAAAAATTATTAGTACAAGAAGTTGCCGATAGGTGGTGCTGTAACACTAGTAATTTGCATATTGCACGAACGTGACTTGCAGAAATAATGCTTCTGCGCCACATATCCAAAAGACGAGCCCTACAAAAGTGGAAGACAGGTACTGCATAGGCAGTTGTTTCCAGCTCGCTGATGCACAATGACGACTTTGAAAGACAAAGCTCTGTTAGTGAAACTTTTCTACCAGAATGACGAGCACTCCTGTGCTGCGATCAGAGCATTCCGTCGGCTGAAGAACTTACGCCGAGGACCAATGACACCACGTGCTTTACGAGACATGATCAAGAAGTTTGAAAGAACTGGACAGCTGGGAATTCCTCCAGGTAGAGGACGACATGTTGTGTATTCTGCACGCATACAAGACGTTGCTTTGGCGGTCGTGGACACCACTAGCCAATCGCCACATGGTGTTGTCTGTGTGCCAACTGTTTCTCGTGCTGTTGATATGCCCTATTCGACCCTGGCACACATATAGAACATTTGTAGAACGTCTTGTTGATCTGCAGCACCACCTATCGGCAACTTCTTTTACTAATAATTTTTTAAAAATAAATCACAAGCACGTGATCTGAAGTATCTGTTTTCAAAATTTCATCACATTATGACCCATACAACATCCTGCACAGACGTCTGAGTTGGGGGAAGTTTAATTTGGACAACCCTGTATTATAAAAAGACTTGTTTATGTCAGCTTGCATTTATATTTTGAATTTTGGGTAAATTTTTTAAGAAAAATGTAATTTCAGCTCATACATGGATTAGTGTATATTTGAAAAAGAAACAAACAAACAAAAAAAAAAAATCTAGATTTTTGATCAAAATGGAAGTTTACTTTTTTTCTAATAGTACACCCTCCCTCTTTCTTTTTTAAAGAAATTGTTACCTTCTTTTCCTGAAAATGAAGAAGAAGAAAAAAATGAAACATTAAAGTAAGTACTATTTTTTCAACTTTTATACATGTATTAATTTTTTATGATGTGTGAGAGCTTAAGCACGGTTACCTGTACTTAGAGAAAATGTGCTATCCATTCTAGATGAATGTAAGCAGTCCACAGATGAAAAATTTGTAAATTGTGACAAATGCAACACATAAGACTTTGTTTTAAAGATTTCCACATGTAAAACTGTAAAAAATAAGCCAAAATAACTTTTAAAATTAAGTTATTAAAATTGCTTCATTTCTACCTTAACCCCTTGACACCCAGACGGCTTTTTGCAAATGTGTACATATATACCAGCGTTTAGTGTAAATTTGTATTTTCATATTTCACATGAAATGAACCCCCAACGCAGAACATGCCGAAATTGGCGACGTGCATCGCAGAACAAAGAGCTCCGCTGCAGAACAATTACGGATGAGGACTGAAAAGGGAGAGAGAGGGGAGAAATCAATCACTTTAAACAGAAAGTCAAACTCAAAAGCCAGACAAGAATCTGGAGGGATACCATTTCATCTCCTGGATCCAGGCATAGAAAGTATATATCCCTTTGTGGGGGGGAGATGACATGGCGGCAATTAGTCAAAAGTGAGTTATCACCCAAAAGGCACCTGACAATCTCCTTCTGGGAGAACGCCACCTTTGGACCCCACATGTGGAGAACGGACAGCGCGTATCACTTGCAATATCATTCACATTCATTTCCTAGCTACGTTTTTCCCCCCGGTAAATATGTCTGCTCGAGACAAAGTCTCTTGCTTTTAGTGTAATTCTCCTATAATTTTAAAAAATTTAAAAACTCATTATCAGCATTTTCATCCTAACAAATCAGTGAAATATCGTGCAATAAATGAAAGAAGTATTTCTAGCTTCCTAGCTCTGGCGAAAAGATCGTCAGACGGGGGTTCAACTGAGTTGCCCCAAAAAATTCAGAGAATTGAAACTGAAACCGAAGTTCAACAGAACAATCAAGAAGGTACGTCTCAAGAACTTTTACCCAATGTTGACAGTATTGCTGGAGATTTCGCTGGTAATTTAAAAGAACAAAATCAGAAGGAAGAATATACTTCAGTTGACAAAGACACCATAAATAAATTGTTGGCGTCAATGAAAGGTAAGAAAAGAAATACTTATTTTTAAAGCCATTTTTATAAAACTTAAAAAAAGTACTTATGTAAGTTATCGTCGACCGTATTCGCCCCCCCCCCCTCCCGCCAATCTGTGCAATTAAAGGCCAATAACGTTAAACAATTATGTTCTTGATAACCGTGTCTCATCATATTAGAAAGCTGTCTACTTTTTTAATATATCACCATTTTTAATCTTGTCAGCTTTAGTGCTTTTACTGTCAAAACTATAACTGTCAGTTTGGTACGGCCGATGGTATAATACATAAGTACTAAAATAAGCTCAAACTAATTTTTTAATATTAATTTTTAAATTCACAATTTTTGAGATTTAAAAAAAAATTTGGATATTTTCTTATTGATGCTAACACACTGATTTCATTGTTTTTCACACGTTTCTCGGACTCAAACATCAGGTTTTTTTTTTTTTTTTCATTAATCTTAAAACCAACCATTTTTGACAGTTCGTTACTGTATGTATGAATGAAATATTTTCCCCTACATGCTATCAGAAAATGAAAGCTTTTTGTCTGTCACTGTGGATAAATTAAGCATATAAAACCGAGAATTGTTATGTGCGAAACCTTTAAAAAAATTGGATTAAAACGGCTCCTTTACAAAAATACAATCGATTAAAATGGCCAGTTCAAAATTACAAGTAGTGAAATTAGACCTTCATATATGCAACCCGTTAAAATGCGTTTTTGCAAATAATTTACCCTCTTCTGATTATGATGTTTATTAAATAGCTTTTTTATTTTATCTTTTGTGAGCTATGAGCTGACCTTAAAGGTGCCTCTCTGATGTTGGTTTTCTGCTGACACAACAAGAAAACGCGATCAGGATTTTCAAACAAATATGCGTGCATACTTAGAAAGGAAACGGAGATTAAGCAATTCCACCTGTCGATCTTGATTCTGCAATGTCAGAAGTTATGTTTAGTAACTACACGGTTGCAAATTATTTACCGTAAAATCCCGATTATAAGCCCCCCCTTTTGCAAGTTCAAAATTAGTTACATTTGGGAGGGGGCTTATATTCAGGATTTTTTGAAAATTGATTGAAAAAAATTATGTTTTTGCTACAAAAATCCCGATTATAAGCCCCCCCCCCCTTTGCAAGTTTAAAATGATTTAAATTTCGGCGGGGCTGGGGCTTGTAATCGGGATTATTATAAAATTGATTGAATTCCTTTTTTAAAACTATTAGTGTACATAAAACGTGTTAAAAATCAAAACTAAAAACTTATCGATTTATTAAGAAAAAAAAAAAAAAGAATTTACACATAAAATATTCAAATATCTATTCATCACTACTAGAAGAAAATCCTTCAAACTCATCTTCGTCATCGACATTGTCGTCAAACAACAGATCGCGAATTTCTTCTGCTGGCACTTCCGTTGCGTTAAACGCATGGCTGAGTGAGGAATGCAGTTTTCCGTCTTCACTTCCATCCAAAGCATTCAAAATTCCACATCTTTTAAACAATGTTCTTATAAGTTCTTCGGACACCGATTGCCATGCTTCCGATACCCATAACAGAACGTCTTGCCTGGAAGGGCTTTTCAAATTACCTTTTTTGGTAACTTCGGCCTTTCTCATAAAACCTTCCTACTTCTGCTTCAGTCGATCTTTGAAGGGCTTAATCCAACAGACATCGGCTGGTTGAAGAAAGCGAGTACATCCTGGAGGTATTAAAATTAAATCTGTGTCAACTGTTTCAAGAGACGACTTTGCTTCTTCTGTAATATGTATCGGAGCTCGATCTAAAATTAGCAAACGGCGCACATCGTCATCATTTTCTTTCCATATTTTACGAATCCATTCTTTTAACACTGTCCCCGTCATCCCTTCATTAGTAGTTGCAGTTACACGTACATTTTGTGGTACAGTTAGTTTGGATAAAACTCTTGGGGGCAGTGGCGGCTCCTCCATTTGAGCACATGAGCACGTGAACCCCCAGAGGAAAAACTAAAGAATAAACACATTAGAAAATTAATTAAAAAAAAATATATGAAGTACACTTCTAGATTTTTGTGAATTTAAAACATGAGTTTTACTCTCCCCCACCGCCCCCCACTATTATTAAACGCGTTTATTATAGCTAACGCACTGTATCGTAGGTTACTACCGCATTATCTTCCGTTGCTCGCACGTGCGATCGGCCCGAGTGGCCCTTTCAACCGGTCTGAGGATAGACACCAAGAGAGTTAGAGAGAGTTGCGGGGGAAGCGAGGCGCTTTCTTTCGCACAAATTTATTGTGCTCATTGCAGGTTTTTTTGCCGTTATCTCCTCTGGATTCTCTCTTGGCTTGTTGTGTTCGGTTGGTTAATCCATTTTGTTTTCATATTCTTATTATTTTCTTAATTTTTATGATTTTTCACTACAGTATTTTTTATGAACTAGTGTAAATAATTAAGATGGGAGTCAAATAAGTGTTTCGGAGCTACAGCATTTTTCAATGTCATCCTTTGAAAAAAAATTGAAAGGAAAAATCAAGACAATATTTTTGCTAAAACTTATTTTAGCAACGAAATGTAAGATCAAAGATGACTTGTTTTCTTTCAGTTGCGTGCATTGTTTTCCTTTAACTGCTGGAAATGCAAATATAGTTTAACTTGTAAGTTGCGTCGTATATGCATATTTAATTTTCGAAATTAATTTTGTGAACCTCCATTTAAATAACCCACGAGCCGCCACTGCTTGGGGTTATCCTTCCAGAAGGCTCTTTCATAACACAAAATGCTGGCATTTTATGTCCAGAAGCTCGTGCTTCCCATAAAACCCATAAATCCTCGCTTAGCACAGGATGTATTAGCAATGCCTATGCTTGATTCGCCTCTACAATTGTTTGTTCGATTTGACGGCATGTCAAAACGGCACATGGTCTGGTCCATGTTACCAATATTAAATTCAGTATAGCCATTTTTCTTTCTCATGTCATTGACACACTTTAGGAAACAATTTATCTCTTCTTCCAGAAGTTCTGGGGTTTTTTGAGAGTCTGCAGTGCCAACTCTCATAGAAATTTCAAAACTCCGTTTAAAATTGCCTATGTACTGTGCCGAAGCTTTGAAGTTGCCAGGCCTAACTTCAAAGATATCCTCTGGGCTTCTTCACTTAACAGCTTGTTGGTCACTACTCTGCCGTTTTCTCTTTCATTTTGAAAAAACTCATATAGTTCGTCATCCAGTTCCTTAGATAACGGCTTTTGTCCACTCCCAAGTTTACGTTTTTTCTTAGCACTGCCGTAGTCGTTCATTCGGAGTAAAGTTTCATTTTTGAGCCATTGTCTCAAGCATTTTCGGTCTACTCCAAAAAACTTTAACATATTATGTAATGAAGCACCATTCTCCCTGTGCCACGACAGTACCTCAAGTTTTTTCTCAACTGAATAACTTTTTCTAAGCGACATTTTCAAACGCACGTGTTCTAGCATCACTGCACTATGGCCGAGTCGCACTGCGATCATACTGGTTTGTATTCTGAGTGAGCGAAAAGACGTGCGCTTGTTTCGGTTTCAGGCCGTTCTTTCACTCCCATCTTTTACACGATGACATCACACAGAGAACTGGTGAAGCTGCCGGGGCGCGCAGAATATCAGACAGAGCTTCTTTTTCTCCCTCCAAGAGTTGGAGGGGGGGCTTATTTCCGGGATCGAAGGAAAAAATCAAAATCACTCAAAGTTGGGGAGGGGGCTTATTCTCAATGGGGGGCGTATAATCGGGATTTTACGGTATTAAATATTCATATTTTCAGATTTTTTACCGCCATAGCAAAAGCAGTTAGTAACGATGCTCCGGATGTTTCGTGCTCTTGCAAGTTTATGCTGTGAACGATTGTTTTATTAAACTGGTCTTCCTATTACAGTTTATTCATAATTATTATAGACAATACTATGCTTTAAGTAATTATGGATGCATTTAGAAATGCAAACGACTATAAATGGGTCCAAAAATTTACGCGATTTCGAAACATCGGTCTGAAAATCTTGAGAATTGCAACATTTTGCGAATGCAACATTTGAATATTTTATGGTTTGTGTTGCAATTAAGAATATATAGCCTTACTTATATAAAAGTTAACATCGATAGCGTATAAATTTAAATTATTGGCCCCATTATATTTTCTAATTATCTCTTCTGAAAAATAAAAAAATTCAATATATTTTATTAAGAAAAAGAATTGAAGGCAAAACAAGACAACTATGGGAAAGGGTGTCTTTAGAAAACAAATTTTATCTATAAGCTATTGAGCCATCTTTTTTGTAAAGGCCATTTAATGTCAAATCAGAGAATATTAATACATTTTCCGACCTTTCTTTGTGTCTTCGATTTTAGTGATTTTTGTTTTATTCAACCCAGTATGAGAACAAAAAATTCTAAATTTCAGTTTTTGGATTACAGGATTTTGAGTTATTGACTTCAAAAAATAAAGTTATACAAATTTGATGCTACCATAGTATATTGAAATAACTGTAAAACAAAAACTATTTTACCTAAAAAATTTGCTTCAGTTTGTATGCCCTTTATAAAATTTGCCATGAGATACTAAAATTTAGATTTAAAATAAATTTTTTAGTGAAAATATTCTCAAATTTTAATTTTACTATCATGTGACATAATATTAAAGGTAACAAAAAACTGAAGCAAAAGAACCCAATTAGCATTTTTGGTAAAATAGTTTTTGATCTAAAACTTGTTATAAGAAATTTATAAATTTAACTATTTATAATTGTTGTTACAAATTTAATTATTTATAAAAGAAATTGTCATATTTAACCATTGCCACCTGATAATGAAACTTGGCATACATTATAGTCATTTATTGTCTTCCAATTAAAAAGAGGGGAAGGGTTAAGACTAAGAAATTTGTTTTTCAGAATTTTTTTCAAATTTAAATTTTAATATCATATGACATATCTTAAATTTCATACAGAACTGAAGCAAATGACACAAATTTCAGTTTTTTCTAGATAAAGCAATTTTTTATTTACAGGTCTTTGAATACCATAAGATAGCATCAAATTTACATAATTTTTGATATTTTGAAAGTCAACAACTCAAATTCCAATAGCTTAAAAAATCTGTAGACATTTTTAGTATTAATACTGTACCAAAACTTTGTTAGTATTAATACTGTACCAAAAATAATTAAAGTCTAAGATAGTAAGATCTGCACAATTGGTTGACTTGAGATGGAGCAACCTATACTAAGAGAATTTTCTTAAATATATGTGTATTTCCATGTTGGAATAAAAGTTTCAGTACTAATAAATAAAATTTATTTTCCTTAATTTTAGAGCTTACAGATGAAATAAAGCATTTGAAATCCTCTTCCTCTGAGAAATCGTTTTCTGGCAGTACATCTCAGGATATGAACATGAAGACAGTTCCCAGTAAACTGTTAGCCACAAACATCACAGATGAAGAATGCAGCAGTCTTTTTTCAAATGCCAGGACTATTGATGCATTATTAAAGTGGGCACCAGATCAGGTATTTATGAGACATGAAGATGGATTAACATGCAGAGCTTGCTGTTCAGTGCTCTTCTATGATTTTGAAAATGAAAAGCATTCATTTACAGAAGATGATCTTTCAGATAGTTTCCGAAAATTGAAATATGATTTGAAAAGGCACCTAAAATCGCAAACTCACAAGAAGAAATATTTTGAGATGAAGCAGTCACAAGAAGAGGAGTTTAAATTTAAAGAGATTGGTAAAAAGTTGCTCTTAACTGTGCCTCAGCAGCTTATCTAACATACCAGTTAGGCACATCTTATAGCAGTTATGAAAATATAGTAACTGAGTTTCATAATAGTGGTGCTTCTATTGGACATGAAAATCATTCAAAAGAATTTGCAAGGTTGTTTCTTCCCCATGTCTATGCTGTTTTAGTGAAAAATATTTCTTCATATATCATAAATGAAAAACTTCCAATTGGCATTGTTGCTGATAAAATGACTGTTAATCATAGAACTAGACATATTGTAGGACTTCGACTTCCAACTGTTGATCAAATAACCCAGCTTTTTTCAGCAATGCTTACTTGGAACATCATTTTTGTACTGATGTCAGTGGTAAAGGATTAGTTGACAGTATAGTAAAAACACTACAAAAGTTTGGACTAAATTTATCTTACTTAAGGAAGCATTTAGTAGGCCTTGCTGTTGATGGGCAATACATTCAGCTAGGAGTAATAAACCACTTAAAAACAATGCTTGTTCGCAGTAGCGGATCCAGGGGAGGGGCTAGGGGGCTTCAGCCCCCCCCAAAAGAGATTGCTCAAGGGTAGCATTCTGCTTTATTATACACTTTAAATAGCTAAAATGGTCATATTTTATTACTTAGCCCCTCCCAAAAGCCTAATACATTGGTTTAGACTAAAATTTTGATTTATAGTGCATTTTAATTGGGTGAAAAAAGCTTTTTAAAAAATTTAGCCCCTCCCAAAAAAAATTTCTGGATCCGCCACTGCTTGTTCGGGAAGATATTCCTGTATCTTGGGATCCGATGCATAGGCTGAAGTTAATTCAGATGCATTCCAGTTGTAAAATTGTGCAAGATTCCTTGTCATTAATAAACACTTGCATGGAAGAATTCATGCATGGGAAGTAATTTGAATATTTAAATCAGTGTGCAGATGAATTGCACATGTCTTTTTATAGACCCAAAATTTTTAAAACGATGAAATTTGTTTCACATTCTTTAAATGTAGTTACAACATTTTAAAATGATTACAAAATGTTAGTAGCAGCATGCGGGAAAACTGAAAATGAAAGTTTGAGAGACCAATTGCTCTCAAAACAAAACATTTTCGCAATACTTTTGATTGCAGATATTATTTCTGTACTTGCCAGTACATCCAAATGCATCCAAAAAACTGATCTTGAACCCTGGGAGTACACAAATTTTATCATAAGTTTGAAAGATTATTTAAATATAATGAAGAATCATGTGGCAAATCTTAATTTTGAAAACTTGGGAAGTTTTGAAAACATAATTCAATCATTACCAAAACTTTTCTTCAAAAATACGAAACTTCCCTCTGAAATGTTTTCTAGGGATAGCACATTCCAAGGTGTTCCATTGCCAAATCTTTCCGTAAGTTCAAAAAAATTGAGATCAACAGAAGATAATTTAAATGTTTCTTGGTTTTTGAAAGACACTGAACAAGTAGCAAATTATATTGATTTATTATCTCAACAGTGCAACTTGTATTTTGATGAATGCCAAGAACTTGATCAAATAGCTTTAGCAGCGAAAAGTTTATTTTCTTTTGAACATTTAATATTCCCTTGTTTAGGAACGAAATTCAAGCTTCTCGGTGAGGGCGGCTGTCGAGTCAGCGTATTTTCCAACTTGTACTTTCACTTTTGTTTTCTTTGAGAGTTCAACAAGCAACATGTGTGTTGCGCTTTTCAAGCGGCAGTTTTAAGTCTTTCGGTGTTACGGAGCTCGTGTCACCGTTTACTTGGAGTTAATTTAGTTTGTGGTTTGTCGGGAGGCCGTCATTTCGACGTCTGGTCCAGGTATTTATTGTTTTAATTCTTCTTTCGCTGGGTTTTGACTCGAATATCCTCCACACTTGGTTTTTTTTCCGGTGTTCCCCCTAAGCGGGGAGGAGTGTCATGGCACACTCACAATTTAACATAGATAACACGCCCTTAGCTAACTCATCTAGTATGGACGCAGATACGTTTGAGAATCCCAATTATTTTCGCAGAACTGTAGATGAAGTGTCCGCCTTAAGAAAAGCAGCTGCCAATGCTGGAACCGACTTTAACATTTTCCTGACAAGCACAAATACCCAATTCGAACCAAAAAAAGACCCCAGAACTGTATATACAGAAATAAAAAAACAAGTACCGAATTTTGAAAAAATAAAAAACTTGCTATATACAAGAAATGGAGCTATCTTAATACAAACTAATGACGTTGACTGCGCAGAAAACGTGACTAATATCCAATCTTTTTTGAGTGTACCAGTGAGCAGTAGGATATCCTGGACTAACATAGCTACCAGATTTCTCTTATTCGACATTCCCACAGACGTAAAACTAAGTGAACTAATAACCGATCTGGAGCTCACAAATAAAATTTCTATCCTTGAAGCGCGCCGCTTCCTGAAAAGAGGCAGCCGCAGTGAATATGCCCCGGTCCTCATAACCATTTTAGGAACAATCTTACCACCCGAAATAAAACTCTGGTTGACTATCAAAAAAATCTCTATGTTCATCAACCGTCCACGCAATGCCGTCGGTGCAGAAAATACGACCACACTGAAGCAAGATGTAAAAACGAACAGATCTGTGTCAACTGCGGAAAAGGACATTCAGATGCCTGCCTTGAAGAACCACACTGTGTCAACTGCCAGCAGGCCCACCGGGTGGACTATAGCCAGTGCCCAAGCAGACTAAAAGAAGCAGAGTTTCTACGCTTCAAATGTAACAACTTCCTAACATTCTCCGAAGCTAGACGACAATTCCGACAACATACGACGTCGAAGTCCTATGACACAGTCATAAAGACCGCATTACCAAAGATTTCGAACAATGTACTAACAACATCATAAAGTGCATGAGCGACATGCTCCAAAAACACATGGACCGTATAATGCTAGCCCTCAACACTATTACCATCCAAATGCACCAAACACTAAAAAGCCCTGGTGAATCTGCCCTCCCCTCAGGCAGCCTCCCCCCGCTGGGATTGGTGCGTGGACCGAAAGACAAAAAAGCTCGGACCTCGCTTAGAGAAGGCTCCAGCTCTGGCCCCCCTGGGCTTGGGGATCTTGGGCCCAACGGCACTTAATTTTTTTTTTTTTTTTTTTTTTTTTTTTTAAACCTAACAGTTCTGCGTTTCTCTTTCTTCTCGCTTTCTCCTTTTCCTGCTTGGTAGCCTGTTTTGGGTTGGCCTTCGGCCTTGTTTCCCCTAGTCTCTCCTCCTTTTCTGTTATGGGTTCTAGCTCAACTCCTTTCTCAGTTGTTCAGTGGAACTGCCGTAGCATTAAAAACAAAGAGCACTGGCTGAAGCTCCCCCCTTTTTCAGATGCTGAGGTCCTGCTCCTGCAGGAAACTTTTGAAAGAGCATAACAGTTTCCACTCCAGCGGTAAGGCTGTATACCGACTGGACAGGTCGTCCCGCCCGGGTGGTGGCCTCACCATCGCGGTTTCTTCTCATTTCCCGTCCTTCCGCCTTCCTTGTACCTCCTCCTCTGGTGACAATGAAATCCTAGCTGTCTCGGTCCATCTTCCAAATCTCCACATAAATATTATTAATCTGTATTCCAGGTGGTACGAGACCTACGCACCATCTGTTCCTCCCTTGAAGGACCAAGCCTAATACTTGGCGATTTCAACTTGCATCACCCGTGGTGGGGCTCTCCCACCTCTAATCCCGTGAGTGAGGAATTCTGCCAGTGGCTCTCTGGCAGCTCCTTTGTATTGCTGAATTCCTCCTCCCCTACGCACGTATCTCCGAATGGCTCCTCATCGCTGATCGACGTGTCCCTTTGCTCTACGGACATCTACGATCTTATCTCTTTTCAGAGGTGCGAGGACCTGTTTGACAGTGACCATTTCCCCATCCAACTCTGGATCTCTAGCCTCCCCTCGTCTCCCTCCCCGCGGCCTTTGTACCGCTGGAATCGGATCTGCTGTCGGGTTAACGACGCCTTACAAAATCTCTCTGACCTCGCTCTTCCAGATTTCCTGGAAATAGTCACTTCCAGCATTCGGGAGCAAACATACTATTCTTCGCCCCGTCCGAGCCGGTTTCCCCCCCTGGTGGACAGCTCTCTGCGAGAACCTCCGCCGCCAAAAGCTATTTCTCCTCCGAAAATCTCGCACCCTGGTTTCTATGGTTTACTGGCACATGTACAAATGCCTCTCAGCAAAACTCAAACAGGTTATCTGGGAAGCCAAGAGAGATTTCTGGGACCGCTCGTGCCGCGCGTCGCGTGATGGATGACTCCTCTTTAAAATTTTTCGCAAGTTCCGCTCTCGCCCCATATCGCTCCCCTCCTCCCATTTCCTTTTAAAAGACGGTGTTAATCTTATAGCTTCCGCCCAGGCCCAAGCAGAAACTCTGGCGAAGCACTTCAGTTACTCCGACCATTATGAACCCCTATCTATTGACTACGGTGGCCTGGAAACCGACCACCTAAACCTGCCTTTCTCTATCAGGGAGTTACAACATGTGATTCACTCCACCAAAGTCACTACACCGGGGGCAGATAAAATATCCGCTCGTCTTTTCAAGGGATTAAATTCTCACTCCCTAAAACTCGTACTAAAGATATACAACAGAATCTGGGACACAGGGGAGATCCCCCCAGACTGGCGAACTTCCAGGATCCTGCCGATTCTTAAACCTCAGAGGCCAGCAGACGCGGCTACGTCTTATCGCTCCATCGCCCTGATGGCGGTGATGTGCAAGGTCCAAGAATGCATGATCCGCCAGCGCCTTCAACACTTCTTTCTTTCGCACCCCTCTGTGGATCCTCACCACTTTGGTTTCCTGCAATACAAGGACAGTCAGATGGCGGTGACCAAATTGAACCTAGATCTCCACATAGCACGTAACAAAAAGGAGTACTTCCTTGGGGTCTCCCTGGATATCCATGCGGCCTACGATTCTGTCTATATCGATGGCCTAATATCGAAGTGTGCTCAGCTACACATCAATGGGCGGATCCTTCATTGGATCCATAACTTCCTCCTGAAGCGGCACATTCAGGTATCTTGGAGGGGCACGGTTTCAAGCTTGCACCCTCTCTTCAAAGGTCTTCCTCAGGGTAGTGTCATCTCCCCCCTCCTGTTCACGATATACATGCATGACTTCTTCGAAGTGCTGGAACAGGGAGTAAACGGTACCGTGTATGCAGACGACATTTTCTTATACTGTTCAGACCACAACCTTGGTACCTGTAAAAGGAAACTCCAGCAGACTCTGCTGCGAATCGGCCAGTGGTGCCGGTATTGGAAACTATCTGTTAGTCCGGAAAAATGTCGTGCTGTTAACCTATCCTGAAGGCACGGGGAAAGCGATGTAAATTTTTCTTTACAGGGGGGTCCCATAGAATGGTCGAACTGTATAAAATTTCTCGGCTTCCATTTCTCAAGACGGGGGGGCCTCCGCACCCACACCAACTATATAAAGAAAAAAGCGTTCAAGCGTATTAATATCCTAAAAGTGCTCTCTTCTCGCCACTATGGGGCCCGTTCGGCACACCTTGTGAAACTAGCCAACAGCACGATTCGAAGCCTCTTGGACTAAGGTGCCCCGGCTCTTTTCTCTCAGTGTCCCTCTCTGATTAAGAGTCTGGAAGTTATACAAAATATGTCCCTACGTATCGCGCTTGGCATCCCTAGGTGGGTCCCCTACCTTGTCTTGACAAAACACGCCAACTCCCTCAGTGTCCACAACAGGATCAAGGTTCTCACAACTAAGTTTTGGATCAAGCACCTCTCCTTAGGACCTTGGTTGCCCCTGTGGTCTTCTCTTTCTAGGAATGAATATCAATCTCCGACGTCTCACTTCCCCCTCCTCCCCGACCTAACTTGTCTCCTGGCAGACTACGAATGCAACGTCGATCATCTCATCCCGGCTGCCCTCTCCCCTTTTTTCTCTCCGGTCCCCTGGTCCGTGATCACAGAAGCCCTGGCCTTCCAGAACAAACAGCTCTGTGACCCTGCAGTTTCGAACCTTTTTAATGCTTTTTTCGAACCGCTCCGGTCTACCCACAATTTTATAGTGATCGATGCAAGTAAAATACTCGACAGCACCGCCATTAGTGGTTGCACCTTACACCGGCACTTTCATTACACCCTCAACAACGTCAACTCCATCTTCACTGCGGAAGCCCTAGCTCTCTGCTCTGCACTGGATGAGCTTCTACGCTGCAACACCCCCACGATCATCCTCACCGACAGCCTGTCGGTTCTTACAGCTTTGTCCTCATGCACCCCAAAATCCCCACACGTGATCCAGCGTCTACACAAAAAGCTTACAGTGGCCTCTCAGATGGTTCCCAGCCTATAAATCTACTGGACCCAGGGCCACCGGGGCATTTTCTTAAATGAACGGGCGGATGCGGCCGCTAAAGAAACCCGGCCCTCTGACATACATCTAGAGTGGGTGGCTCCCAAAGACATCACCGCAGCCATAACAAGGACTTCTCGCCAAAAAACCACGACACACTACAACACCAGCAAATACCTAGCAACCCATGGAGAGATCCCGAGTGCCCACACCACACTCGCATGGTTCCACAACAGACACGAAGACGTGCTCTTCACGCGGCTGGTCTGCCGCATGCTTCCCAACAAAGTCCTATATCACCGGTTCAACATCTCCCCAAGCTGCCTCTGTGACACGTGCCGTACCCCCGAAACTATTGAACACATCCTCTTTTCCTGCAAGAAATATAGCACCTCCCAGTGCCCGCTACTTCGCACTTTGGAGCTGCCACCTTCCTTCTCCGGCCCTTTCCCCATTTTCATTAGACATGCGTTTGCCTCCATATCCACGCGCCGAGCTGTAATGCTCTTCCTGCGTCTGCTTGCTCTCTACATTGCATAACGTCTCTCTTTTGGACCTTTGGGTTGTTTTGCTCATCTTTCTCCATCGATTTCGCGGGGTAACCCCCCACCAGGTTCCTTCGGACGCCCCCCCGGCCGGGCTCTCGCCTCTCTCGCTGTGTCTCTGTGTCATCTTGACCTTCAGAAATACTAAGAGCTTCGAAACAGTGGGTCTGGTACCACAGAACAAGCAAGATAACGGCTCTCCAGCCATAAATCTCCAAAATCTCGCCCCCCTTGAGGGGGTGTCTTCAAACTTCAAATTCCCTCGTTCAGATATTGAAAACAAAGATTTGGATTTTTCAACCTTTTTGGATGATATAAAAAAATTTCCATGTGCACCTACTTCTGAAGAGGAAAAGAAGGAAGTGTTTTTTGAATATAAAATTTTTCTTGACTGGGTTTATGGAAATATAAAAGAATATAGGCAAAATGAAACATCAAGTTTCGAAATTAGATTACTACTAAAGCAGTCCATAAATAAATTACAATTAGAAATTCCCAAAGTAATAAAATTGCTTTTGCATATATTGACCATTCCTGTTTCGGAAGCTATCTGCGAAACTTGGGGATCCAAAATTGATACAATTTTTCACAAACGACCAAATACATGCGATGGAGATGAAACAAATGCTGGTACAACCGACAAAAGAATGTTCATCTGTACTAATGGGCCTCCATCTGGACATGCATCAGTGAGAAAATTACTTAAAGCTGCACTGACTTCCATGTATGGAGAAAATTTTTCAAAACATTTTTTGCATAAAAGCAATCTGTCAAAAACATCGAAAGTTGTTGACATAACTTCAAATTCATTATCAATGCCTTGATTTAAAAAATTTTTATTTAATGTTTTATTTTTATTTACATTCTTGGTGTATTTGTATGTGAGGGTGTATTTTATATTAAACTAGTTCCACATTTGTTCCTTTCTCCATTTATGAATATGTATATATTCTAAACAGTTTCACAGTTTTCTTTGCATACCACCTTAGATTATTTACCGTTCGAAATATTTTCTCTACATATATATATCTGTTCAGTTAATGTTTCATTTCCTTGTTACTTTGATAATTACACAAAGTTTCTCTAATTTCAATTAATATTTTAGATATAGGTTACGCTTACTAATATCCTAACATAATAGCCCTCTGTATATTAAGGTATATTTCCTGCAGAACATTTTTGGCTAGTTGAGAGAGCGTTGCAGAACATTGCAAAACATTCTGCTTTGAGAAATGAACTGAGAATATTGTTGTTATTTGCTATTTAGTTATAATCAAACAACAGTAACATGCGTCCATCCATTGACACACCTTGCTTTTACATTGGCATCAGAAATGTCTGACAAGTCCGTATCACTCGTATCTTCCTCATCCTCTTCTGGCTCAAAGCTGTAATCATCACTACTGTCACTGTGACATTCCATCTTTATAATAAGCACTTTAAGGAACTTTCATGTAATACAAAAAGTATTGGAAACAAAGGAAATGAAACACTCCACCTCACAAGCTCACACAACACCTATGTTCTGACTGGCCACACCTCCTCATGTGATCCAAGTCATGAGGTGCAAAGTGAGTGACAGGTCTAACATAACCAGATGTCTCTTTGTAGAAGGGAGGAGAACCTTACCAGAAAATGAAAAACAACAGCTCAGATACAATAAAACAGGATGTACACGCTGTACGTCTGGTGGTCGTCTACAGTAAAATCAGGACATACGTCCTAGGACATTGTCCTAGATGTCAAGGGGTTAATCTGCCCTTGGAAGCATATGTGCTACCATTGGAAAAACAAAAAATTAATTTTTTCTCAATTTTTTATCATACACACATTATTTTGACTGTTAGTTTTGAATACAAACTTTCAGATGCATTCATTTAAAAATCAGTAAATTTATAAAAATAAATTGAAATAAGTATTTATGTACTCCGTAACTATGTTAGATGTGTATAAAGGAATACTTAAGAAAAAAACACCCATTTAAAAAAAGGCTATAAAAAGAATGAAATTGAGTTGACAGCTATGAAAAATCAAAACAAATATTATTAAATCTGAATGTTTGGCAGCTATATAAGTAAAACCCAGCAATCTAATCCCAGCATAAACAATAAAATATTTAATATTTTAGGGATTTTAAATAAAATTAAACTTAATGTAAAATTTTAAAGCTTTTTTTTTTGAGTCAATATTCCATTATTTACCAGTCAACTGTAAACTTTGCACTTCGTTAATAGCTGAGTAAGGTCTGAATCTTATATTGTACCCTATATACAGGGTGTCCCAAAAAAGATGGTAATGGGCTTTGATTCTTTATCTATTAGAGATAAGTGGTCAATGTAAATTGAAAAAATGTTCAAAATATGGTCGGAAATAACACTCCTTTAAGAAAAAATTCCTCTCATTAATTTTGAAAAAATTATGCTTTTTAAATTTGTATGCGACCCATGTACAAAAAAATTCCCAGTTAGTATAATGTGCCCCATACACTAATGTGTTGATATACAAAATTTCAGCCTTTCATCATAAAACCTCTTGGAGATTTTTTATAGAAAAATGATCTTGGACTATACATGAATTTGAATGTAAATGCTTGTTCCTAGAGTGAGAAAAAATGATTTTATTTTGTAATTTCTGTATGATCCCTGAAAAGCGATCATCCGACATGATTTTTTCCCTTTGAGAGTCATTGAAAAATGGTTTAAGTCAGTATACTTTTTACCTTCCTATCTCTGACAGATTTTAAAATATAGTTCTCAAATTTTGTACATTACCTTATCAGCATATGGGACCCATTTTACTAACTGGGGAATTTTTGTGTATGGAGGCTGTACACAAATTTAAAACATGTAACTTTTTGAAAATTAACGAGAGGAATTTTTAATTAAATGGGTCTCATTTCTTACCTTATTTTGAATATTATTTCCATTTACATTACCCACTTATCTCTTAATAGATATGCAGGGCTGCCAACTACTATGCATTTGGCATAGTAACTACGCATTTGTTTTTTTTTTTCTACGCTCTACGCACCGCATGTTGAGAACAACGCTTTTTTTCTTCTTTTTCAAGGAAAAAAAATCTGCAGCCAAAAATGTACCATCTTATGTAAATTTGGTAGTTTTTTAATTTTTAAATATCCCTATTTTATTTTATGTTTTGTACTTGGGTAGAAAGATATCAATGCACGCCAGCCCAGTAATCAACTTGACGTCGGCGTGAGTTGGTTGGCCATAAAGCTTTGGCTTTTCAAAGAGGAGTGCCGATCTAAAGCATGTGACCAAAACGCCGAAATTGAGAGCGCACAGTGCTCATCTGGTTTCCTAGAAAAGGCCGAAGACTCGGACCTCGGTGCGCGGATATTGAATAGAATTTAGTAATACCTTTTTGATTTCAGTGATGTGCAGTTATGTTTGTTTGCATGCTTTGTGGATGTAAAATAAAAGAAATAAGAGTTTTAGGAGCATTTTTACATTTATGAGGCTTTTTTTTTTAAATGAATTTGTGTAAAATTCTGCTAGATTTCTGTATGTTTATCCTCCTAAAAAAACAAAATCTCAGATAATTTTACTGCATTTATGGAATAACTGATAACTAAAACTTCATGGAAATTATAAACAAAGTAAATTAATTATAAGGAGAAAATATTGTCTTGGATAATTTTCAGAAATCTGGTTCATAGGAAGCTACAATAATTTTTGAACTCACAAATTTGATAAATTTCAAATTATTTATATGTAGTTTAGATTTCACTCTTTAATTTCAATCCTGATACATTTTATACCTGATTGCAAGGCAGATTATATGGATACAGTACTTTAATGCAACTTAGCATGTAGTGGAAGTTGAAATATAATGAAACATGTTATCTAAAATCAATAGGATTTATCAGAGAAAGTTGTAACTCTCACACCTATTATATAAATGATACTGGTGTGATTTGGAGACAATCACATTTTTACAACAAGAGAAATAGAAAGTTATTGGATTCTCACCATCGAAAGTAAATTTCGTTACTAAAAGTAACTTTGTTTTACCTCCATGTTTTCATATATGTAATTATTTATTTTTCAAATATCATGTTCACTATGGTGTGGCCTTCATACTCCCAAAGCCAGAATTAAAAAAAAAAAATTAGGAATTAGTAAAAATTCATTTAGTTTGTAGCCTCAGTTTGGGGTACAATTAAACATATTTCATTGTACCCCATTACTCCCGTATGAATGCATTCCCTTAAAATAAAGATATTACTATTAAATATTTAGATTGAGATATACATGGAGCATATAAAGTTAACAAGGAATTGTTTTTAAATCGTACTCTTTCTTCAGACTCTGAAGATGATGACAATCCAGATTGTCTTTCAACTAACAATCCAAACAGTACAGATTATGTGTTGTATTGTTTTTGGGGGATAATGTTTTTTACAAATCAAAAGCAGTAATTTTTATTTTAATTGTTTTAACCATTAATTATTTATTTTCTTAATTCTTGTAATTAACTTGGAAGTTTAATTTAAATACCTTTTGTCAGGAGATATAATGGTCTGGATGACTCTTCTTCTATAACTCAATAGCTAATCTTTTAAATTACTACTAATCACCCTTTTTTTTTGTTGGAACTTTTTAAATAATTACCTTTTCTTTAAATTAATTCTGCCCTTGTTTGCCCTGTCTCCGGAGGGGTAATTTTAAGTATCAGGTAAATTCTGCCGATTTTCTGCTGACTATTAAGTTTCCCTCTCTCTTCAATAGCCTAACTCATTTCTTGCAATATCTCTTGTTCATGTCCGGTTTTTAATTAGTTTTACTCTCTTCTAATTTAATTTTTATTCCAAATTTTACCCAGGGTTGTCTCGGACGATTGGCTATCTCCCGCTAAAATTTTAGGAAATTTAATAACGTTTTTTTTAGTGCCCTTTTGATCCATTGAGCTTTTTTTTTTCCCATTTCAAGATGGCCGTTCTTGCCTGTGTTTCTTCTCGGCCAAGTTCGTTTCCTTCCCGCGTGTAGTAGTTGCTGGCCGCCATTTTCTTCTTTTCTCGCTTCCTTCCCCCGTCGATCGAATGTTCTCGAAGTTTCCCGGCTGAGATGGCGCGCTCTGATTGGTCCCCGCGGTCGGCGTCTCGGCGAAGCTCCTCAAGCGTGGGGCGGAAAGCGTCATTCTGAGAGCTGTGGAGGTGCGGCTAGGACGTATTCTGGTCCGGTTTTTTCATCGCGCATTTTAGGGGCCTAGCTCGGCATAACAGTCGTCACTTACATCAAGTTCACGATGTGAAGTTTTAGCACGTGGGCCAGAGGGCCAGCTACTCCATGATCACCGTACAAATTTATTCTTTTTTTTGTGCGTAGGCACCTAGTGGCCCCACCACATTTGTTACATGTTCGTTTTTTTGGCCGTCTGCCTCTATTTGGCCACCTTGCCGATGCGTCACCGTCACTGCCAGTATGCTTCCCCTCACTTTTGATGTGAATTGGGCTTAAGCCCCCACCCCTTTTTTTTTTTCGACGAAGATCAATTACCAGTTTCGACGTCCCGTTTCGATCCACTATGCTGTGATCACCTTTTTTCCCAGACCGGGAGCCGCTAGTGTTTCTTCATCGCGAAGTCCCCGACGCCTGATTGTGCCGTCCGGAATCCCCTTCAAGGAGAGACCAAGATGCCAGCTCCGGGAGCCACCAGCGTCCGACCGTCAGTTCCCTGAAACACCGGGACCCGACCTGCCATTGGATCCGTGGGTGAGATCGCTCCGATTTCGTTTTCTCTATCATCCTTATGCTACCAGGGATTTAAATCAATAGCTAAATGTCTCTTCTCTTCAAGTGATAACCAGTGGTATAATTTCCTGTAGCGCCATGTTTAAATTTTTTTGTTGTTGTTAAATGATGAATGTTGATGCTGTGTTATTTTTTTTTTCTTACCTAGTTAATTTTTGGAGTGTCATAAAATCTGTTTTATATTCTGGTTTGGCCTATGCTGATCTCTGTAATTGTTTGAGTTTTCTGCACATCAATGTATTTTGCTGCACCCTTTGGTGTAAAAATTGCTAAGTTCCCTTTTTATTCATTTTGGTAACTATTTAAACTCGCCTGTTGGATTGAAAAAGGTGGGGTTTCAAGTTTCTGTTAAGGATTTTGTCCGGGATTTTCATCAGATGCCTTGTATGGCTTGGGGAAGGTGGGGACTCGTTTGCCCAATTTTTTTTTTTTTTTTTTTGATAGGATAATTTTTTTATTTTTTTTTTTTTGCTGCAGCAGAGCCTTTTAACTTAAGTACTTGGATCCAATCGAGCTACTTTTGTCATGACAATTTTATTTAAGCATTTCCTTTTTCCTTTTTTTTTTGTTTAATTTACAAGGGCTAATAATGGGAAATTAAAGCACTCTTATATTTTTTTGTTTTTTGAGCATAACTATCGCACGCTGTGATACCCCTGTACTGTGTTTTACTTACTTTTATTTCTAAACGCTGATGTCGTGAGGCCACTAGCTGTTTACCCCTGTTATTGTTAAATAAAATTTGTGATTTGGTGATCTAATGCGATGTCTCTGTGTTTATTTTACCACTTTTCTAACACACACTTCAGGCAAGGCTGAGATCATTGGGTTATTTTCTACACTATCGGTCACAACGCAATGGACAAAATCTAAATTTTTACCTAACTAAACAAAATTTTCACGGCAGTAGTAAGTAGAATACTACATATGAGCTATTCTCTCATAGCATGTATGACAAGCAGTATCGCTCTAAATGATTATGTTTTAATCAATTAAGGCCAGTTTAAATGTAAAGAAATATACTCTGTTGGGGAATATAATAAACTTAAATCAAATGGAATGCGAAGTCCAAGCTTCAAATTTGTTCATTCTTCGGAAATATACATTTTTGAAAACCTCAACTTGTATCAAAACTACCACCTCCTGTTCCTCCAAGTGGTACAGAAACGAAAGCAAAAATTCCAATTTTTGAATTTAAGTAAATTTAATATAAAATGAAAAACTATAGACTAACCTCTAATAAAAGTATTATGGTTTCATCTTAAGCTATAACAGTTTGATTAAATTTGTTTTTTTCCATTTAAATTTCATATTTATGTCTCACTGATGCTTTAAATGTACATAAAACATAGATGCTGAAATTTGAATTTTGACTCTTGTTTTTTGAGTGTTTGTGAAGCGTTATTAAGTGTTTCATTATACTCTGGTATTTGGGGTACAGTGAAACACTGACAGACATTTAACTTTTGTAACTTTTTAAATATGAAAAAGATATTTAATAAGTCATAGAAATGCATTTAGATGGGGAGAAGAGTAGGCTAAAAGTGTCCACGAGTTTCATTTTTCTAAATGCAAATTTGTGAACAGGGAAAAAATAAATAAATTTTGTTTCATTGAACCCTAACTTCCCATACACATTTTGAGTAAATCTGCATTATATTTCTCTTTTTAAAAATTTCCAGAAAAACTAATTTAGGAGTTGGAACACTAATTTAGGTACATTGTATCTAGCATTCTTTCAGAAGAATTCAAAAACATAAACTGAAATATATAAGTGCTATATAAATAATAAATAATTTAAATTTTTAAAAGGATTCCACTTATACGGAATGCTAAATCTCTATTCGTTCATATTAATTTTACACATGTATAGTACATTTTAGCTTAATGGTAAGCTTAAATAGTAAATGTATTCGTCAAAATGAAGGCAGAAGCTGTTCTATTTTTATCATCCTGTGCAAGGATTTACATCTAGAGTTGATGTTCTTCCTTGGAAACCATAGCTTTAGATTTTTCGACTCCTTGGCTCTCTCCCAGCCACGAAAACTTTAGCTAACGGATTTTGGCCAATCTGATGACTCTGCTCGGACTGCTTTCCTGACGTCAATGAAAGCTCCCGCTTCTACGCCTTGGGCAACAGAAATACCGGGCAGGGTTTGAGCTGAGTTCAAAAGTTCTTTAGCATAAAAGCTAAAATCAGAAAAAAAGCTTTAGCAAAATGCGAAAATACCCGTAAATACAAGTTCACATAGCATTTTTGATGCCTTAATAGTGTTTCATTTACAGTTGTATATTAAATATTAAATGTTGGTGTGACACCTTTAAAGAATTAAGATATCACATTTTCATGCTAACATACCAATAGGTCTGTAAATACAAGCTCACATAGCATGCACATCACCATTTTCCTTGGTCATGCATGCACTGAAACTTCTCAGCTCCCTCCCTACTTTGTGCTGTAGGGAAATAAATATGAATTGTGCGCGCACACGGATAGAACAATCGATGTGAACTAAGCCGCATGCTTTGGCGTACTTTAGATGTATAGTTTACTTATCTGCTGCTGTTGTCATTTTAGTATATCAACGTGCACGCTCTCCGGAACAATCGAGATAACAGCCCCCTGGCTAAGGGTCTCAATACCAACCAACCACCAACCACATGCATGTGCTACTTTATAGAACTCTGTGGTTTATTGCTGTATTAAAAAAACGGAATTAACGTCGATTAAATGTTTGCAATGTCAGTTGAGGCTGAAAAAAGAAAAGAGGTTGTGTAGCCCCCCCCCCCACCCTCACATAAAAATCAATTGTTAGTTAATATTTTTTAAATTTATGTTGTTAAGATTCTTAACCCTAAATTCTCGTAACAAATATTCAAATTTTAGTTGTGTATCCGGTTGGAAAACACGTTTGGAAACGCGATTTCGCAGCTACAGTGCAGCACCGATAATCTGGCATCGGCAGGAATGACCCGGTGCCGGATTACTGATTTTTCCGGATTACAGATGTGTTGAAAATTTCCATTAAAACCATCGTCGATCATGTGCTATTGACCAGTGTATTATTTATCTATGAAAAGTAGTCTTAAAATATGCATACAATCGCTGTATAAACCGCCAAAAAAAAAAAAATACTGAAGTACACTGGAACAAATGTAATTTAGTGTTTAATTCAAACTAAAAACTATAAAGCAGAAAAGATCGTTGATTTAACACAAATATAGTAACCGTTGATAACACAAATATAGTAACTGAAATTTATTTAAATACCGATTTAAAATAAGTGTATTAAATTATTATTAGAATCTAATTAGCTTTTGTATTTACATTAAATACATCGGCTAATTTGTTTGCTTCATTTTTGTTTGGGGGGGGGGGGTTAGTATTTAATTGGTTAATTAGCATATGCACATTCCTCAGTTGACTCTCAGATATAAAATCGAATTTATTAAATCTCTCCGTAGTTTGTACCATAGAGTTTTATTTTACAAGCTGAATTATTCTGAATTTTACTCTCTTCAGTCTCCTCATAGCTTCTTAATTACATCAAAACATACCAATTACCCCCTCCTTTCCCTCTTGCTTTTCAAAGCACTGGCTAATTCCTTCCCGCAATAGTTATTGCATTTTGCACAATGACTGGATGTCTAGAAACAAGGCAAAGTGTCTGAAAGTAGCCGAAGCCACGTGTTTATGATGGTGCGTAAACATGCTGTCTCGTTTTAAAAACTCATACATATTAATGTTCTATTAAAGCACCCGCATTATCTCTGAATTCTTCATTCAGCTACATTGCACCTTTGACTGCAATTAATTTAAATGTAATAAGCGAACCAAGCCGTATTTACTTTTGTTTTTATCTCGGTAGTAGAGAATGCATTGATTCAAATATTTGCAGCAGTAATGGTGATCGGCAAAGAAATGTTAGAGCGGAAATACGAAACAAAAAGAATAATATTCGGTGATAAATGATCTATTGAAGAAGAAAAAAAAAATATTAAGATAGCCATACATGAATTTAAATCAGCGTTAAAACTTTCGGATTTTGAGATTCCGGATCCCTTTGGGGAAGAAAAAAAAAAAAATGAGACCAGTGCCGGATTATAAGTGCTTCCGGCTTTTAGGTTCCCGGATTATGGATGCTGCACTGTACTTTGTTTCTTTGGTGCTGTCAAAAATGGCATTTTTGGCACCAAAAATCATGGTAGGATATATAGTATATTAAAGGTTTGCCTATTTTAAGAGCAAAACATGCAACTGTGCGTCATTTAAATGAAAAAAATTTATTCTTATTCCTTAAATTTGCAGTTGATAATCTAGAAAATAAATCTGTTTGTAGCATTTGTGTTGTTATTTAATAAGTATAATATTTTTCTTTTCTCAATGTAACTTTTTTTTTAGTTAGTTTTTAAGGACAATAATGCATTAGCTTTGATGTTTTAGAGTATAGGATACAAAATATCATGATCCCAAGGTGCTTCTAGTATAACAAAAGTGCGCATCTACACATGAAACATTGAAAACTATACATTTTTGTTCTTTGTAGTACACATATAGGTTGTAAGAGGTTGGCAGCCCTGGATATGGAATTAAAGTCCGTTACCATCTTTTCGGGACACCCTATATGTATATTACACAAAAAAGTTTTTATGCATAATACACACAGAGCTTCATGCAGACTTTAGGGGAATAAATTCTAACCTATCTGTGCACGATGAATTTTGTAGAATTCTGTAAGCATATTTTTATCACAAGTTTGCATTTATCTAATGTTAGTTAATCAGCTATATAGGATCAAACAAATATACATTTGAATATATAATTTATTTAATTGAGAATAAAACACAACATGTTTCAGTTGTCTTGGGTTAAGAGTTGGATAAAGAGAAAATCTTTATGTACATACAAATGTTTAAGAAAAACATTTCTGCTAAGTTCTGTCAAATTGTTAGCAATAATCTGTTGAATAGGACAGTTTAATAAAATAAATTATTTTTCTAGGTAAAAAAGTAATGGTTCATTCTGAAACTTTTTTTTGGAATTCTTAGTTTAAATTGTATGACAAGCAAGAGCTTTTGTTTTGAGTTTTTGGTGAGCCAAAAACCATGTAAAAAGTATCTCAGTTTTAATCACACAAAGCAAGGTAAACTGTTGGTATTATACATTATTCTTGATATCACAAGAGAAGAAATATTTTTGTTTGTACTGACAGGAGGCAGACGTTTAAGAGAGGAAATGTGATGGAGGAGGAATGTAATGCTTTCTAACAACAGAAAACATTTATTTTGAGGAATAGAAAAGCAATTTTTTACACAATGTACTTATGAAAGTAATCTGCAAACTGTAAAAAAAAAATCTGACGTACATCTCGCATCTCTGCATTTCTGCTATGGGGATTGGACATTATTGTTTAATATGGCATCAGCAGCATTAATTTCTTTCATTCACTAGTTACATAATTTCATGGTAACTTGTTGACGGACAACTTATTTAGCAAAGTATTGTATATTTAGGGATTTTTTAACACGCTTTTATTAGTTTCACCTGTATGTTTGTTTGTTTGTAACCGACTCCTTTGAACTCGATTTTGACCCACCTTAAACAGTCAGATTTAATTTAAACTTTGTAGGCTTATCAAGGACCGATGACAATACAATAATTTGATAAGTTTATCCCATTATTCTGATTAGGATCATCAGGATTAGTAATTTTCTTAGAGATCCCTTGCGTGAGAGCGAGAGAGATGGAGCAAGCATGCGGTCTACGCATGGATACCATTTTGGCGTTTGGCTCAGCACAATGGAGTAGAACCTCTCTTGCTATTGCTAACTGTATTGAATGGTATGTTGGGGTAGTTACGTTTTGGAAATCCAGATGGCAAATCTAAAAATTTTACCTCATTATTGTTACATGGATGTTTGTGTTGTAGTTGTTATGAAACTTGTTTGTTGATTAGAGACCTATTTTTCCTTTTTAGTGAGGAAGGTAGCATTTAACTGCAGGTGAATTAATACTTTGGTGCACAGCAGGGGTGTAACCAGAGGGGGTCTGAGGGGGTTGCTGCCCCCCCCCTCCCCCCCGAAATGGGACCCTTTACTTAGCTTTAAATTTGATACCCAGCCCACCCCGAAATAAAATCCTGGCTACACCACTGATGCACACTGAAAATAAATTATCTCACAGTTTGTACTTTCCAACTTACTATTCCTTAGTGTCTTATGAGAGATATCAAAAATTAAAACAAAATTTTAAATAAATAACGTTTAAAAAAACTAAAAGACATGCTTTTATAGCAAATTGAACTAAAAAGGGAAAAATAAAAATATAGTTTAAAAAAACTAAAAAACAAGCTTTAGTGATAAACTGAACTAACTAAAAAGTGAAAAATAATTCTTAATAT
The DNA here is from genome assembly GCA_038373885.1 of Cheiracanthium punctorium. NCBI lineage: Eukaryota > Metazoa > Arthropoda > Arachnida > Araneae > Cheiracanthiidae > Cheiracanthium > Cheiracanthium punctorium. The sequence goes on from JAWZYV010001861.1 coordinate 366,281, forward strand.
AGAAATAAATTAATGAACAAAAAATAGTGTTCTTGTGAAAAAAGCCTGGGGTTCTTTATGTATCAGTTCTTGAGAATATTCGATCGGTACGATTAGTATAAAAATGATACAAAAAATATAGCATAAAGCACCCCACACTTTTTTCACAATAATATTATTTTTCGTTCATTAATTTATTTCTATATTAGGAATTATTTTTCACTTTTTAGTTAGTTCAATTTATCACTAAAGCATGTTTTTTAGTTCTTTTAAACTATATTTTTTTCTGAATATGTTTTGGAATTGAAGATGCACTGATTAAAAAAGTTAATGCTATAACTTGTAAAGCGACACACAGTATGATTTTTTAAGAAAGTGCCCGACATTCTGTTAAAATTTTAAATTATTTGCAAGTTTCCAAATAACTATTTCTATGTAAGAAAAATATAAAAAATGGAATGCATGGGTTGTAATATTTGTTTTGTATATTTTATTTTTTTAGGAAGTTGATTGGTGGAGAGAATTTTAAGTTTGGTAGCCCACTGAAACATTTTTTTAATAAGTTGAAAGGTATGCACTGTTTCCTAATGTGTGTGATTATACTTTTAATAAGCTATATCAATTTTCTAAAATTTTTACAGATTAATGGTTTCAATTGTGAAAATATTATTAAAATTTCTTTTAAAAATTGAATTCATGGATATGGATTTCAAAAATTAATAGATGTTGCAAAAAGATGGTGCATTTTTTATGATGGAAACCAATTCAATCATAAAAACAACAATACAGAAAATTGTATTAAATACTAAATTAAAACACTTATTAAAAGCTAGTTTACATGAAATCACATGTAAACTAAGCTTGATAATTCTACAAAAAATAAAATTAATGCACAATCAACATTATCACACAGAAACACAGCATATTCGAACAAACTGAGAGAAATTATACGATCACTTGGAACAAGTAAAAGGCAGAATGCAGTTGAATGCACTAGCTGACCAATTTTTGTAATATTCGGAGCAATTTTCTGGAATATAAATTTGATTTCATGAAGTATAAACTGTTTCCTTTATAAACATGCCAAAATCTTACCTTCAGTAAAAAGTACGAAAATTGACTTTTGTCCTGCTAGATCATGAAAATCTCTCTGTGTGCCAGGGGGAAATATATGCTTGAGAACCATAGTACTCAGACTAGGCAATGCCGGATTAGCCGTATAGCAGAAGTAGCAAAAGCTACGGGCCCCACGCTTTTAGCTTGAAAATTTTTTATTTCGCTTGAGAATGTTAGCTTGAGACTATTTCAAAAAAAGACTTCATCATTATCTTTTTGTTGAGAAAAATCTCAATTCAGAGGAGGGGGGTGGGGAGTGGACCCCTAGACAATCCACCTATGCATGGCCTATAAAAAAGGCATGCCTTAAAAATAATGTTACAAGTTTTTCTTTATTTAAAGAGTGAATCCAGAAATAAACAAAATATAGAAAGAAAACAAAGTGCCAAAATGAAAGAACAGAGTCAGGACTGGAATGGATTGCTACATAACTCAGGGAAGCCATAACCCCAGGCAAACTGAAAACAGAGTTTTCTGATACTCTTGCTCTACAAAGAAACTCAGAAAATGCTTGATCACATTTAAAATTATTATATCCTTCAAAGACATTTGAAAGTTGTGTGTTAATGAATGTTTTATCTGCTTTTTCCATTAATTGTTATATCGATTATTCTATTTAGAAAAAGTACAGTCCTTTTATTGAGATTTTTTTAAACAAAATATTTTAAAGTATTTGATAGGTAATTTTGAAAAGAAACTTAACTAATTTCACCTTCTTTTTTTAAAATTTTAATGAAAATTAAAATCGTAGACAGATGATTTTTCGTTCTAAAATATTTAAATTATTTTTTTGAGGGAAGGCTTAAAAGTAATGCACACATGCTTGTAGAATACGAATGAAATAGCCCTTTAGAAATGCGCCAAGCGGTATGGGGAAGTAACATTCTCCCTCTATCTATATACACATGCCCAGTTTGAATGCTTTCCGTTTATGCAGTGTATTTTGTTAGGAAAAGTAACTGTAAACCTTACCTTAAAGGTTCCATGACATGTGGTTGTGTTTTTCTTTATTATAACTGAATGCTGTATAACTTAACTTTAATTATTTGCCTTAAAATCTAAAGGCACAGATAGCTTTTATTTTTCTTAATTAGAGTTCGTACTTAACACTATTCTAATATCAATGCTTCAAACAAACACCTAATTGCTGAAAAACATTTTTGCATAATATGTTTCTGTTTTTGGCCGCTAGAGGCGCTGTACTCCCGGCGACTTGCCGCGGAGCTATTTTCTCCTTTTTCTTTTCACGTCACAGGTCCGCAGTCATTAGTGACGTCGTTGCCTGGCCAACTGTATAAAAGTTCGCCGCGATCGAAAGGAGAGAGGAGAGGTGAAAAGGGTGATGCGACAAGATGTTTGTAGAAGGACGCTCGTGACCAGCCGTGTGAGATGCTCTGAGCTTAGTCAAGCGATTAACCTGGAGCCTTCCCGCCGCCGCTTCCAAAAAGCCTTTTGATTACGCCACTGCAAGTTTATCTCAAGACGATGCTGTTCGACCCGGTACCATAAGCTGGTTTGTTATCAAGAACGTCCGACGACACATAGATGCTGTACTACATCAAATACCTGTTCTTTCCTTTGTTCATCCCCATCTGTATACAAGTCTCACACCTCATTACTGAAATAAAAGAACTATCAAGGTAAATGCTTTTGTCATCTTTTACCAGGCAAGCCCTTAATTCATTTTCTTACTAGCTTTCACTGCCTAAAATTTTGAAGTATAAAAACTCTGCTAAACACAGACATTTAGGTTATGGGCCTCTGCCATTTAAAATTATGTGAAGATTATGTTATTGAGTATATGCATGTATCCCTTGATTTTAACTATTTACAAAAAGATTTTAACGAGCATTAAGAGGGCGGGCCCTGATTAAAAGCTTTTAATTATATAAATCTGTCTGAAAACAAAAAAAAAAATGGAAACTATATCGATGCAAGTTGATAAATTGGGCTCTGATAACTATGAGACATGGAAAGAAGATATAAAAGTCTTGTTAATAGATAGAAATTGCTGGGATATTGTAACCGGCGAGGAAATTAGACCAAAAGAAACGGAAGCTAAAGAGTTGAGGGACTATAAAATTAGATACGGTAAAGCGTATAGTACCATATATTTAAATATATCCATGAATATAAGCCCCTCCTCGCCGGGACATATGATCCCAAGGAAGTTTGGGAAAAGCTGAAGAAACACTTTAAGCCCGAATCAAGAGCTCGTTCTATCACTTTGACCGATGAGTTCTTTTCATGCAGAATTAACGACAATGAGGAAGTAGGATTATTTGGTGCTCGTTTAAAATTGATTGCAACGCAGTTGCGTGAAGCCGGTACACCATTAGCGGATTGGTACCAATCCTTTCAATTAATTAGGTATTTACCCCCTGAGTACGCAGGGATTGTGCAGGCCATCTATAGATGGGATGACAATGAATTTAACTTCGATAAAGTTCTAGCTGAATTATTAGCTGAGGAAGCCAGGTTGAAACAAAGCTTAGGCGACTGTGCCGCTATTGCTATGTCCAGTCAAGCCAAACATGAAAAACGCACCCCTCGTAAAGGAAACTTTAAACGTGAGACGAGGCGCTGCTATGGATGCGGGAAAACCAGACATTTAAAAATCAACTGCAGACACCCTCCTCCCCAAAAGCAAAAAGGATCTTATCGCCCTAAAAATTTTATTATTGAAGCTTATTATAACCAAGTAACTGAAAATGATCGTTCATGGGTTTTAGACACTGCCGCAAGTAATCACTTTTGTAATGAAAATGATTTATTTAAATATTTTACACCCACTAAGGATAAGTCAATGTCTGTCGCCATAAATGGTATTGAATGTCCTGTCAAGGGAAAGGGAACCGTAGTTCTGAGCTTCCAGAACGGAAAGATGAAACGTGTTCTGAGAAAAGTTTTATACTCCCCTGAACTAAGACGCAATTTACTATCCGGTTCTATCCTCGATTCAGAAGGTCTTACCTTTAGTGGTGGTCAGGGTAAAGTTCACGCATTTTTGAAAAATAATCGAAAATTATTCACCGCCTATAAGAAGCAAGGACTGTATTTTTTGTATCCCAAGAATAAAAACAGACAAGCGAAATTTTAAAAATACTCATGAGAAGAAACCAGAAGCAAATGTCTCCTCTCCCCCTAAATCGGAAGATTTAGAACTCTGGCACCAAAGGTTCTGTCATATTAATTATAAGTCCATAATTGAAACCAGTAAATCAAAATGTGTCTTTGGCCTTCCTACTTTAAAAGCAAACCCCGAAATTTCATGCCATAATTGTAAAATAGCTAAAACGAGACGTAAAAGTTTTAAAAGCATCCCTTCAATCCGCTCAACTAAACCCCTACAACTTTTACATATGGATGTCTGTGGTCCACTCCCCAACCAGTCAATAGTTGGTCATCATTTCTTTTTAACAATAACAGACGACTACTGCAGGAAGACTACCGTATATCCTATGAGAAAGAAAACCGAGGTATTTGAGTGTTTTAAGAAATTTCAAAGAAGGGCAGAAAGATTTTTAAACACTAAAATTATTAACATCAGAACAGATAATGGGATGGAATTTTGTCACATCGAATTTAAAAAGTTTTTAGATGAATAAGGGATTCACGCTGAAAGAACAAACGACTATACTCCCGAACAGAACAGAGTCAGCGAGAGATACAACTACTCTGCACTAGATGCTGTAAAAGCTATGCTAAGCTCAAGCGGATTAAGTAACAGCTTTTGGTCAAAAGCACTACTTTGTTTTACCTACGTTTCGAACCGAACTTGCCACGCTAATCAAGTAAGAACGCCTTTTGAACTTTTTATTGGCCCTAAACCTTCCATTAAACACTTAAGAATTTTTGGTTCGAAAGTTTACGTGGGAGTACCTCGTCAATTAAGAAATAAACTTGACATGAGGGCAAAACAGGGCACTATGGTGGGTTACGCGATGCAAAGTCGTGGATATAGGATTTGGATCCCTGGCGATAGGAAAGTAATCGAGACTTCTAACGTTAGATTTGAAGAGGAAATACAAAAACATGAAAGCAATGGAGTCGTACTGGACCCTGTAAGTTCACCCAACAAGGATTCGGGAGATAGTGAATGTGAAGACGAAACACAGGAAATGGATTTTATTTTTGACAAAAAGGAAGAAATGTGTTTCGATAAGCTGAGTACATCTGAGGAAGAGGAAAGTGACAAATCCGAAGGGGAGAGGGAATCCTATAGAAACGTAAAAACGCAGCTTAAAACAGTAAACAGGGTTAGAAGAGCAGTTCCAAGAAAAGACAAGTCCCGAACCGATATATATTACGGAATTGAGGGCAGTAATGTCAGGTTGAGATCTCATAATGATGTAAAAAGCTACTGCAACAAACACGGGATTAAATATGATCCAGAAATGTTTTGTTTTAAAGGTAAAAATACATACTCGGGCATTGTACAAGATGAAGCTAATGTACAAGATGAAGCTAATTTTTCAGATTCCTGACTAAAAGAAATTCAAATACCAAATAATTTTTTTCAGGCAATTAAATCTCCCGAGGCAGAGAAGTGGATGCAAGCTATGAATGACGAGCTAGATATAATGAATGAAAGAAAAGTATGGGACTTAGTTCCGAAACCTGAAAATGCGAAAATCATCGGAAACCGATGGTGTATACAGTAAAAAGAGACGCTAGTGGAAAAATCGTACGGTTTAAATCAAGACTCGTCGCCCAGGGTTTTGGGCAAAGAAGAGGGGAAACTTACGATCAAGTCTTTAGTCCTGTTGTTAATTTTACTGTAATTCGTTTCTTTTTCTCATTACTAGTAGGTCACTATAAATGGAACCACTCTCAAGCTGACGTAACCTCCGCGTACCTGTACACTCTGATTGAAGAGGAAATTTATATGTTCCAACCTCAAGGTTTCAAGGAAGAAGGTAAGAAAGATTTTGTATGTAAACTAAATAAAGCCTTATATGGTTTGAAGCAGAGTGGCAGAGAATGGTTTAATGAGTTTCACAGAATTTTAACTGAATTACATTTTTTCAAGCTTGAGTGGACTAACTGCGCTTATGTTTACAACAATCTAGTAGTGTTACTTCTATATGTAGACGACATTGTACTCCTAGCTAAAACAGAAAAGGAAATAAACCACGTATTCGATTTATTAGAAGGAAAGATCAATCTTAAGAAGTTGGGGAAAACAAGAAAACTATTAGGCGTTCAGTTTGAAGAAAATGAAAATGGCTTATTTATACATCAAGAGGAATACATAAACAAGATTTACAACCGCTTTAAAAGTTTTAATATACCCATTTCATCCCTTCCAATCACTCCGGGTATTGTAATGTCAAAAATGGACTGTCCAACTAACGCTGCAAAAGTTAAAGAAATGGAAAAATTTCCCTATCGCAACATCTTAGGATGTTTGTCGTTCCTAGCAAGCAGAACCCGTCCAGATATTTCATATGCAGTAAATGTTTTATCACAATTTCAATCTAATCCCGGATATAATCATTTCAATCAATTGATAAAATTACTTGGCTACGTTAAATCTACTTCACACCTCAAATTAAAATTATCTAATATAAATCAAATTTCCATAAATTGCTACTCAGATGCTGATTTTGCTTCAAACAGAGATGACAGAGTGTCAATGGGAGGATATATTTTAATGCTGGATCAAACCCCCATATCATGGCATACGTCTAAACAGAAGTGTGTCGCTCTATCTTCGATGGAGTCGGAATTTATCGCCCTGACAGAAGCCTCTAAAGAATTGCTGTGGATACAAAGAATTTATAATGAGCTAATAAATTTAAAACTACTTCCCAAAGACCTGGATAAAGTTACACTTTTTTGCGACAATACTGCCGCCATAGATTTCAGCAACTCACCCACTGAGAACAGCCGGACAAAGCACATACATGTAAAGTATCACTTTTTAAGAAGCCTAGTTATAGATAAATTATTTACCTTAAAATATATAAATACAAAGAATAACCCAGCAGATATTTTCACAAAACCTCTTCCAAAGACTGGACTTACAACATTCAACGAAAGACTTTTTTGTTCAGTATCAAAGCCCTACTCCCACTAAAGGGAATCTAGGCAAATTTTTCTGAAAAGTCGCTTTCGACTTTCTCCTTTTGAACATAACCTTTTCCTTTTGTCAAGTCGAAGACTCTCTATGAAATAAAAGGGGGAAAGGAAAAATTTTCTTGATCTTTCTGAAAAGAAGAAATAAAAAAAAAAACGAAGAAAAAAAAAAGCCTTGGTCAAGAGGATTTGTTCCTTTAACGGTGACTCGTCACCATCTTTTTTTTCATTGTTTGTTTCTTTACTTTTACAGATGTAAGGAGTAAAGTTCCCCACAGAGTATACTGTTCTGGGGGTCAGGACACTTTTTCGCCCATTCGAGCAGCCTCAGTTACGTCTCGTGAGGTGACATTGTAATTTGCCAGAGAATCTGTTGGAGAAGGTGGATTGTTCTTAGACGGTATATTTTCGTCATTCGTCACAGGAGATGTTATCTTTTAATTTTGTGAGTCCCAGTATATTGAATGGAAGCTCCTTTTGCCCACCTTGCTCTGTGAATGTAAATGACTCAAACAAACTTTTCTATTTTTATCTCTTTTCTTAAGAGTTTTTTTTGAGGTGCACCTCACCCCTAAAGAAAATACAAGCTTGTTGTTTTTCCTCGTAAAGTGAATGCAAATGTATTTAATTGCATTATGTGAATCTTTTGAAAAGTGTTTTTTTTTACTAATGTTTTTTTGACTGGCCTGTCGTACTTTATAGTGTAACTATGCATATTTTGTACCAACCCTCTGTGCTTTCTCATCTCTGTTCATCGCTATCAGAATAATGTGTCTTTTGTTCTTTTCAGAGGGAAAAGTACTTACTCTCTTTTGAAAGAATTTTTTTTTTTCTTGTTTGAAGCAGTTCCTTTTGCCATGTCATGGAAGGCAGGCCATTGTTAGGAAAAGTAACTGTAAACCTTACCTTAAAGGTTCCATGACATGTGGTTGTGTTTTTCTTTATTATAACTGAATGCTGTATAGCTTAACTTTAATTATTTGCCCTAAAATCTAAAGGCACAGATAGCTTTTATTTTTCTTAATTAGAGTTCGTACTTAACACTATTCTAATATCAACGCTTCAAACAAGCACCTAATTGCTGCAAAACATTTTTGCATAATATGTTTCTGTTTTTGGCCGCTAGAGGCGCTGTACTCCCGGCGACTTGCCGCGGAGCTATTTTCTCCTTTTTCTTTTCACGTCACAGGTCCACAGTCATTAGTGACGTCATTGCCTGGCCAATAGTATAAAAGTTCGCCGCGATTGAAAGGAGAGAGGAGAGGTGAAAAGGGTGATGCGACAAGATGTGTGTAGAAGGACGCTCGTGGCCAGCCGTGTGAGATGCTCTGAGCTGAGTCAAGCGATTAACCTGGAGCCTTCCCGCTGCCGCTTCCAAAAAGCCTTTTGATTACGCCACTGCAAGTTTATCTCAAGACGATGCTGTTCGACCCGGTACCATAGGCTGGTTTGTTATCAAGAACGTCCAACGACACATAGATGCTGTACTACATCAAATACCTGTTTTTTCCTTTGTTCATCCCCATCTGTATACAAGTCTCACACCTCATTACTAAAATAAAAGAACTATCAAGGTAAACGCTTTTGTCATCTTTTACCTGGCAAGCCCTCAATTCATTTTCTTACTAGCTTTCACTGCCTAAAATTTTGAAGTATAAAAACTCTGCTAAACACAGACATATTTTGAATAGCGGAAGTAAATAGCGCTAGATCTGCCCATCCTCAGTTCGATTTCTTATGAATTAAACCATTAAATAGATAAAGTTAACAAAAGTTAAAAATATGTAAACTAGTATTAGTATAGACCTTCCAAATAATGGAATAACTTTACAAATTTGCATTTTTCAAAGAAAAAAAAAGTTGTTTTTAAACGCACAGTTTAAAGTACTTTTTTTTTTTTTTTTTTAAGGCTCTAAAAAATTTATAGAAGCAATTATTATTTTATGTGTGTAAACTTCTCAAGTTATATGTTTGCATATGGGAAAGGTGATGGTGGTGTTAGAAACTCGAAATATATACCCATGAACATTAACATTCATAAAAAAACCTGAGTTATGGGCATAAATAACTTTAAACATTGTCAGTCTCACTATATATGTACCCCCCCCCCTAAAAAAATCAAAACTTTATTTTGAGGGGCATTTCTTTCGTACACCAGCTTACTTGGAGAAACTGATTTGTTTAGTGTTACCTCAAATTCACTCATCTATATTAATAAGAATGAATGTCTTAAAATATGTATGCGTGCAATGTCCAGAAAAAACTCCTAGTCGCAGAGCTCTGAAAATTGGAACATATGAGCCCATGCCTTCGATAATGTGCACCTTTGTCTCAGAATTTTAAAATTTTAATTACTTTTTGAATTATTAATTAAAAAACATTTTCCGGATGCCATGCTTGGCAAGTTTTGCCCGCATGCTACTGTGAAACAAGATCGCGTGCATTGAAAAACATGAAATGGCACGAAAATTTAGTCAGTTTTGTGCCAATCTATATTAATAAAAATGAATGTCTGAAAATCTGTATGTGTGCAATGTTCAGATAAAACTACTGGTCGCAGAGCTCTGAAAATTCGAACATATGAGCCCATGCCACTGATAATGTGCACCTCAGGCTCAGAATTTTGAAATTTTAATTATTTTTTAAATTATTAATTAAAAACCAAATTTAGATTGTCATGTTTGGCAAACTTTGCCCTCATGAAAGGATATATGCTTTTGAAATACAGAATAAATTTATTACTACTATGCATGATCGCATGCATTTGAAAAACATGAAATGGCATGGAAATTACGCCAGTTTAAAGGGAAATTAAAAAGCGTAAGATAGAGTAATGTCCAAATGTGTTTCTTAAATGAGCTTTTTCCCAAAAAGAATCCTGGTGTGAAAATGTTTCAGTAGGATCTCTTGAATTGTGGTAGCGTTGGGGATTTTCATTGTAAGCAAAGAACTAGCTCATTGCGACTTTGAAAAGTTTTAATAGAACAGCAATTGATTTAACGGGTTTTTGCTGTATGTCAATATAGATTTAGATATGTTAAGTTGATATAGAGTTAGAAACTTGAATGTTAATACAGATTTGATAATTTTAAACTGCAATTATTAAGACCTTGGAATGATACATCTTTGATATTGATGCGACGCTGATTTTGAGAACCATTGTGTATAAATATTCTAGAAATTTTTTCATAAGTTTATATTTCAATGGCAACAATAAGTTTATATTTCAATGGTAACAGTTCCTTAAACGATTCTTTTTTCATACGGTTCTTATCTTTCATGTTACATTTTATTTGTATTTAGAAAAGCACAAAATTATATTAGTTAGATTTTACTATTTTTATTATTATTGAATCAAAGATGCCACCAAAGAAAAACAAGTGTCTACGAACATTGAAAAGAGAAAATGGTGGAAGAGATCGAAGAAGAGAAACTGAAACTTCCCCACAAAGAGAAGGAAGGTTGCATAACATGAGAGTAAGAAATCGAACAATTAGAGAATTGGAAAACACCACCGAAAGGCTCTCAAGACAGATGCAGGACAAAGAAAGACAACAAAGAGACAAAACACCCCCGAGGGAGAATCCAGATGACATAAAGTATGTGAAGTCAATGTAATTAAGGAGAGGAGCTGAGACCACTCCCGAAAGACAATCTCGACTTCAGCGAGATAGAGCTAGAAAAGTGCTGCTCGAAACCGCATATGGATAAATTTTGAAAGTGCAGCATTCAATTATGACTCAACAAAGGATTATGCCACTGAACCTTCATTGATAATAGGATCAATGACGATTACATGCCAACATTGTGAGGCAAAGAGGTGGAAAAGTGAAACCCTAGGTATGTGCTGCAGCGGGAGAAAGGTTCAACTTCCAGAATTAATGGATCCTCCAGAACCCCTACATAACTTTCTACTTTGGACAGTCAATGGAAGATAAACATTACCTGGCAAACATCAGAAGATACAATTCATGCTTCCTGATGACATCTTTTGGCACAACCAAAGAAATTAGAGAGCCAGGATACATGCCGACATTCAAAGTGCAGGGTCAAGTATATCACCGCTTTAGGAGTCTACAACCATCGCCAAACAAAGAGCCTAAATTTTTGCAAGTGTATTTCGTGGGAGATAGCAAGAAAAACAGCATTGTAGAAGGGTGCCACAAACACGACAAAAAATTGTCCTTCAGTTGCAAGACATGCTGCATCACCATAACACCTACGTCCACAGCTTCTAATTGCCCATGGAAAAAATGATGCCTGAACTGAAAGTCATCATTTTAGCGGTTAAAACCCCACAAGGTTAGCATGAGAGGCACTTCAATGCACCAACAACATCAGAAGTGGCTTTCATCATGATGGGTGGAGAACATGGAACAAGAGACATAGTTTTAGAAGAAAGGAGTGGTACCGTCCACAGAATTCCTGACACGCACAGGTCCTAAGATGCCCTTAAGTATCCACTCCTTTTCTGTCAGGGAGAGGATGGATATCACTTTGAAATGCGACAAAGGAATCCGATTACAGGAATACCACATGATAAAAAGATTTCTACCATGGACATCTACCAATACAGGATTATGATTGCTTCTTCCAGCTTTAACATTTTACTGAGAAGCAAGGATCTGTTTCATCAATTTATCGTAGACATGTATGCCAAAATCGAGTCTAAAAGGCTGAGATACATCCGACTGAATCAGAGGACGCTGAGAGTGGAAGAATATGCGCATTTAAGAGATTCCGTCATCAACGATGGAAATGTTGCCGACATTGGCAAGTTGATCATCTTGCCTTCAAGCTTCCCCGGGGCTCCCAGGTACATGCATGAGCGTACTCAAGATGCCATGACCTACATCAGAAACTATGGGAGAGTGGACCTCTCCCTCTCCCTCACCTTTACGTGCAATCCTAATTGGACTGAAATACAGAAGGAACTATTTCATGGGCAAAAAGCTCAGGATCGTCACGATTTGTCTACAATAGTGTTTCATCAAAATCAAAAAGCACTGATGAGTCTCATCACAAAGGGAAAGATTTTTGGCGATGTTCAATGCCACTTGTACATGATAGAGTGGCAGAAGCGAGGACTCCCTCATGCTCACATTCTTCTTTGGCTCAAAGGTACTGTTCATGATCACAGAGAGGATGACTTCATCAGTTCAGAAATACCGAATCAAAAACAAGACCCACAACTTTTCACGACTGTAACGAAGCATATGGTGCACAGCCCCTTACGGATCCATAAATCCACATTCTTCATGCATGAAAGACGGAGTTTGCACAAAGCGATTCCCACACCAATTTTTGAAAGACACACAAACAGGACAAGATGGATATTCTCTCTATCATCGCAGAAGCCTGCAAGACTGTGGATTCACCGTACAAATTCCTTTCCAACAATCAGAAATCTCTGTGGACAGCAGTCGGATTGTTTCTTATTTTCCTCTTTCGATGAAAATTTTTAAGGCGCATATCAACGTTGAATTTTGCAACTCCGTAAAAACAGTAAAATACGTCTGTAAGTATGTCAACGAAGGATCAGACATGGCTGTGTTCGAAGTAACCAGCGGACGGAATGACATGGATGAAATTCATCAGTATGAAATGGGAAGATACATCATCAGCAACAAAAACGTATGGAGAATACTTAGCTTCCCAATTCACGAGCGTCACCCCACAGTGGTTCATTTAAGCATTCATCTTGAGAATGGACAGAGAGCCTACTTTAGGACAGAAAATGCTGCTCAACGTGCACAAGCACCTCAGGAAACAACATTAACATCTTTCTTCAAGTTTTGTACTCACGATGAGTTTGCTTGCACGCTACTCTACAACCATCTTCCAAAGTACTACACTTGGAACAATGGAAACAAGACTTGGAACCATTGGAAACAAGGACAGGTTGTAACAGAACATGAAGGAATAAGATCCACGGATGCAAGGATGTATTTACGGAGGGGATGTATCCCCACCCACCCCTGCATGAAATTTTCATTTTTGTTACTAAAATGATAATGATATAGTCTTTTTGTAATGATAATGATACAGCCTTTTTTACTGTTTGGACCCCCCCCCCCCCAAATTGTTTTTCTGGATACGTGCCTGCACGGATGCACTCGGCCGAGTGTACACCGTCCATCCAAACAATTCTGAATATCTTTCACCTGGGACTCCTTCTGCATGAAGTAAAAGGTCCGAAGTCATTCATAGAATTTGAGAACAGTTGAAGGAAGAGTCTGTGAAACTTACAAAGCGGCTCGCAAACTCAGAGGACTTCTAGAGAACGATGATCATTGGAACAGAGCACTGGAAGAAGCTGCTGCCTCTCGATCTCCAAAGGTGTTACGTAATCTTTTTGCTGTCATGCTACAAGCATGTTCAATGTCTGGTCCGGAACAGTTATGGATGAAACACAAGGAGAACCTGTCAGAAGACATACTGCATCAAGCCTGTATGCAACAACAGAACATGGATCTGGACTACAGTGATGATATATTCAACAGAGCTCTCATCTATATTGAAGAACAGATTGTGTCAATGGGTGGATCAGACTTGAAAAGCTTTAGACTTCCAGAACCTAATCGCAACCACGATTCTTCTATACAAAGTGAAGAAATGATGTAACGAAATTATGACACAGGTATGCTGACAAAATACATAGAGGAGAATGAGCCAAAATTGGTCCAAGATCAAAAGGAAGCATTCAGCGAGATCACAAAAGCAGTGTTTGAACGGGAAGGGACTATTTTCTACTTGGATGCTCCTGGCAGTACAGGGAAGACTTTCCTCATCAATCTTCTTTTGGCCAAAGTTCGACAGAGAAGTGAGATTGCCCTTGCTGTTGTTTCACCCGGCATTGCCGCAACACTACTCACAGGAGGGAGGACAGCTTATTCAGCCTTCAAGCTACCATTAAATATGGCAAGCACAGAGACTCCTACATGTAACATTTCAAGAAATTCAGCAAAGGCCAAGATACTACAGGATTGCACGCTCATCGTATGGGACGAATGCACTATGTCTCATAAATCCATATTCTAATTTCTTGATGTCACTTTGAAAGATCTCAGACATAACAATTACAGAATGGGAGGTATTACTATGGTCTTGCCTGGGGACCTTCGACAGACGTTGCTGGTTATTCCACGTGGAACGAGAGCAGATGAAATAAAGGCTTGCATCAAATCATCTTACATCTGGAATGCCATTAAAAGACTTGCACTATCAACAAACATGCGAGTTCATGTCACTGGGGATCCCTCAGCCCAGTATTTTTCAGAGAATCTACTTCAAATAGGAAATGGTGTTTTTAATTCTAATCCTCGAGATGGATGCATAGCTATGCACACCATTGGAAGAATAGTGGAAACACAAGAAGAAATGAAACATGCAATGTTTCCAAATGTGACACAGAACTTCACATAGTTGGCTGTGCAAAAGAGCAAAATTGCCCCCAGAAATGCGGTTGTCACTCTCATAAATAAGCAACTTTTACACGATTTGCCCGGCAGGCTGGAAACACAAATCCATTGACACAAAATGCGATGTACATGAGGCTGCGAACACATTGGAGCCACCCGGAGTACCCGAGCACAAGTTGGAACTGAATATGGGCACTGATCACGTTTCTCAAAAATCTACATCCTCCTTCCCTCTGTAATGGAACAAGGCTTTTTGTCAAGAAGCTCATGCCTAAGCCACTATCATGACTGGTCATTCAGCAGGCGAAGATGTATTCATACCAAGGATACCAATAATACCTTCAGATCTACATTCAACTTCAAACACCTTCAGTTCCAGTTTGTTTAAGTTTCGCCATGAGTATCAACAAGGCACAAGGGCAATCGCTGAAAGTTGTTGGCCTCGATCTTACAAAACCGTGATTCTCACATGGTCAACTTTATGTAGGATGTTCAAGAGTTGGAAAAGCCGACAATCTTAGCTGCAAATGGAAGTACATCTAACGTAGTCTATCCTGAAGCTCTTTGAGCAAGCATTTTTAGGAAATAGTTTCATATACAAACACTCAGTAACATATAATAATTAATTTCGTAGCTACCAGGACAAATTTTTTGTATGTCATGTTTTTTTTTCGTTGCAGCGGGAAGACGTGTGTCCTTTTTTACTTTCTGAGCATGTACCATATAAGGAAAATATTGTAGTCATGAAAAAATTCGACTTCAAGATTTTGGTGTATTTACACATTTTGAGTAAATTCTGGATTCATTTATGTTTTTTTTTTTCTCATTTCTAAGGTATGAGAATTCACATTCCTTTGTAATCAATATTTAAGGTCAACGGTCATCTCTCTTCCATTGGACGGGCAATGCCAGACTATGCTGCTAGTATTAAATCAAGAAACATCCATAAAAGTTGTGTTTTATTTTATTATCGCACAAAATCTAGACATAGCGAACCCAAGCGGGAGGGAGAGTTGGGATAAACCCCTCCCAAATATAACACATATGAAGTTATAGTTTTATTTACATTTAATTTGCACTAGCAATTCAATTAACAAATTAATTATTACTAAAATAAATTATACTATAATTAGCGCTATTTATTTTCTCAGTTAATTTATTTATATTGCTTGAATGTGAAGATGAATGCCTCCCCTTCAAAAAAAAAAAAAAAAAAAAAAAAAAAAAAAACTGGGTGCGTCACTGAATTTAGGGTCTCTTGGTAACATTTGCTACAGGCCCAGCGCTGTCTTAATCCGGCACTGAGACTAGGCATTGATGTAAATGGAAGTTAAAACTGTTCTATTTCTGGTCTATCTCTGCCATGTCCAAGGTTTGATTATCACATGGGCAAGGAGGACAATAGCCAATTTTAAAATTCACTTTTGGAAATCTTGAAAACATTATGTCACAAAAATGCAACAGCAGTGGAAAAGGAGTTAAAATTCTTGTGATAGTAATGGGGGCCCCAATGATACATAGTGCCCCATCTCTAAGTATGATAAGTCTCTCTGGACTTAACATACTGCCTTTCTTCTCTTTCCATCTTTTTTTTCTGTCTTTTTTTTTTCTTTTCTTTTTCCAGTTTGTCTCTTTATCCTCTTCTTTGTGTTTTGTGTATACCTTATGCTGACCTAATTTTAAATCTTATGTGTTTGTGTGTATTGCAGAATGGTTATATTACAAATAATACCAGGAACAATAACAAAGGAGGCAATAGCTAAATCGATAGGGGCTTCAGACAAAGCATACCCTACCTTCTCTTCACTCTTCATTTGTGTGCTTGTCGCAGAATTGTGTGTGTTGGGGGAGGGCTTCTTTTAAGTTTAAACTCTAGTTCTTTGCTCAGAATAAAGAGCAATTGCACTATGTGATAAATCGCCTAAAGTGATTACGTGGCAAGAGAAATATTAAAAGCAGTTTCTAAAAAATACTTAAAAATGCTGATTTTTTGTATCACATTACCTATTACATTACTTTTTTTCAAAAGTAATACACTACACTACAAACTACAGAAAAAAGTTGTGAATATTGTAGTTTCACAACTTGTAACGTATTATTAAGCACCCTTGTCATTAGACAATTAGGTACTTAAAACAATAACTGTTCAATTTTTTTCAGATGGTTTCTTGTCATCTGATGTTGTGGAAGTCACAAACGCATTAAAAAAAGCTAATTATCGAGAATATAAAAGTCAACAACAGCAATATGCCTATCACCTTTTGCAAGATATTCTTATTTCACGGAAAGTAAGTACTTTATTTATATATAGCCATAAGAGGAGTTGATCAAAAATTTTTTAATGATGTTATAGCCTCTCATTTTACCCTATAATATGCAGTGCAGTAGGGATGCACCGAATATTTGGTCGGTATTCAGTATACTGCCTATTCGGCAGACAAACCGAATATTCGGATCGGCTGAATACTTAAATATTCGGCAACCGAATAGTAGACAAATTGAAGTATTCACCAATCAGTAAACAAATACATATTTTTTTTATCATGAATGAAAGATACAGTATAGTACCATAGTACTAAATTGATTCAAGTTGTTACTTATTAATATCACATGTGAATAAGCATTAGAAACCCTTAGAAAGTCCTCCTATCAAGGCCATCCTTGGCAGATAGCCCTAGAGGTCTGCGCCGCCGCCGCCGCTGAGGTCTAGGCCGGCGCGCCGGCGAAGAACGCAGATTTTTTTTTTCATGGCGTACAATCGGCTTCAGAACTTTTTAAAAAAATGTACATAAACTTTCAAATGCTCATTTTTTTTCAGGATACTTCTTAACGCTAGTAATTTGTAAAGGTACAATTTAAATTTTTTGAGTCAATGGCGTAATTTGATTGCTTTAAAAAATGTTGCAACATTGCATTAGACCTCAAAAGAACATTATAGATTTGGAATGGTTCATAAGAAGGTTGTGGAGGAAAAAAAAACCGCTAAAAAGCAAATGATGTATCAATCGTATACTGATAACTAAATGTATCGTGTATGTGCCATTTAAACAACATAAACCTATCCGATTTTGATAAAATCTATTATTTCATTTTTACATTAGAAATATTTTAAAAGTGTACCACAACGGAAAGCTCATACTCTGAGCCCCAGATGTGGCCGAGCACATAAATATCTGAATCGGGACACGGAAGGTGCCTGGTTCAAAACCACGTCGTGTCCGCCGACCTAACCATTCGTAATTTTCCGTGGTTTCTTCCAAAACTTGGCGCAGATACGGGTTGGGATCCCTTAGAAAGACCCCCACGAAGGGCATCCCACTACAGATGAGTGCAGGCTCATTTTTTAAAGCCCGAGCCCGAGAACTTTTAATTCGAGCCCGACCGAGCGATATTTTTTAAATTCGGAACAGAGTCCAGAAAATATTCTAGGTAATAGATAAATAAAAGTCAATTACTTCATTGATAGAATATCATAAATTTTCCCGTTTGTGCAAATTAAAGACAAATATAATAGAGCACGAACACAATCGGGATCTCTACACCCCGCCCTCGGCCTAGAGCCCACGTGTAGCTAATTGGGCGTAATCGCATAACAACATCATACCCAAGACTAGTTTTCATAAAAATTCTAGTCTTTAAAAAAATCACATTTTAGCGCCAATGTATACATATATATGTGTGTGTGTACGCATACTCCCATTTTTATTATGCTCTTTTCCAAAATTTTTCCCACGCCGCGGCGCGCCGCCGCCGCCGGATTTCTGAGGTAGTTACGCCGCCGCCGTGAATTTCCGCACAGCGCAGACCTCTAGATAGCCCTAACATAGCGTTCCACAATCACAAAAAAACTAATATCACAATGAAATTACCGTTCATCATTTACTTGTGATATTTAAAGTGAAAAGCATGTCAGTAGATAAAGTGCATTACGAATTTGTCTGATCGTGTAAGAATGTGTTCATCACATCTGATTAGACACAATGTGGAGCCGTTTTTGGACAGGCTGGTTACTGGAGATGAAAAGTGGATTCTTCACGAAAATATTAAGAGAAAAAAATCTTACTGCCAACCAGGAACATCATCAGAAACAGTTCCAAAACCAAACATCTATCAACGAAAAGTACTGCTTTGTTTGTGGTGGGACAGGAAAGGTCCAGTGTACTACAAGTTACTGAAACAGGGAAAAACCATCAACGTGGATCTGTACTACAATCAGCTGAATAAATTGAATGCAGCTATCAAAGAAAAAAGGCCAGCATTAGCGTCCAGAAAAGGAATAGTGTTCCACTATGATAATGCTCGCCCGCATCCTGCAATGGTGACACAACAAAAACTGAATGCGTTAGGATGGGAAGGCCTTAGTCACCCACAGTATTCATCTGACATTGCACCATCTGATTATTACCTGTTCAGATCTCTGCAAAATTATCTAACGGGAAAAAAATTAGTCTTTTGAAAGTGTTTCTAAGGC
The DNA here is from genome assembly GCA_038373885.1 of Cheiracanthium punctorium. NCBI lineage: Eukaryota > Metazoa > Arthropoda > Arachnida > Araneae > Cheiracanthiidae > Cheiracanthium > Cheiracanthium punctorium. The sequence goes on from JAWZYV010001861.1 coordinate 385,349, forward strand.
AGTTGCCGACTATTTTAACTCCAAGGATGAGAACTTCTACAAAACAGGAATTCACAGGTTACCTGAAAGATGGCAGCAGGTTGTAACAAATAACGGAGCATATATAATTGATTAATATTAAACACATATTTTTATAAATGAGTTCAAACATACGACAGAACTCTCCCTCCAACCCAATATATAAAGGAAACACACTTGGATATTAAATTTTGCAGCATTTTAATTTTTGAAGTTTTACACCATATGAAATATTAAAATAAATAAAAACTTTGTGAAAAAAAAACACACATAAAGGGTTATTTATAAGGCATAATGATTGTTTTGACCAAAAAATTCTTTCGGTCTTCATCAGACAAGCCCTTCCGTCTTGCTGAGCAGAAGGAACTGGTTTTTCACAAAGTTTTTATTTATTTTATCATTTAACACCAGTATTTTGAGTGTTTTTTCATATGAAATATTGTTTAAGAAAAAACTAATTAAATTAATCATTGCAAGCAAAGTTTTAATAACGGTTTAATAAGTTTAATAAATTTTAACCAAGTATTCGGTATTCGGCCGAATATTCGGCCCCTCCTTGCTCATACGCATGGGCACCCATGTCCATTCTATAAGTAAATAATAAAAGATATAAAAATAGCATTGTAGTAAAGAGAATTTGAGAGGTTTGTCTTAGATGTGCTTCAACTGAAATACAAATCAAGATATTTCTTCTGAAGGACAGTAATGCATACCAAATAAATAAAAATATTTCAGGAATTGTAGTTTAAGTTATGAAAACAGGCATGGGAATTGGGTAAGGATAATTTGGGCAGCTTTTCGGAGCAACAGTGTCGAAGATTCTGAGCACTGAAGCAACAAATTGGAGCAAATTACATTTTTAACCCTACAATGCATGATTTTTTATAAATGGCTGAAAATAAAATTGTAGCTTTGTTTTGGCTTACTTATGCTTGGAAAAATATTTTTAAAAAATTTCAGCTTGTAGTTTCCCAGAAAAATCATGAAAAATATTCAAATCCAAAAAATTAGAGTGCCCACTCTATAGATCTCATAAAACAAAAGAAAGTAATATAGCCTGATTCTACATTATTTAACCGTAATACTACTATTTTTAATAGTTTTGTACAGGGTTCGTTGATTTAAATCAGCTTGATTAAAATCATGATTAAAATCACGATTTAAATCAAGGGATTTAAAAAAAAAATCAATGATTAAAATCATTTTTCAAAAATGCATTTTGAATTGATAGATTGATGATGATAATCTAAATAAAAATCTTCAACACTCGAATGAAATTAATTTCTTAATAGCATTAGATGGCACTGCAGTGGTTTAGGGAATCCTTCAAGGGGGGGGGGGAAGAGTGACTTTTGAGTGTGACAGTGTGAGAACAAAAGAAATTTGATCAGGAAAATTGGCATTACTAGAATTATTTCAGATTTTAGAACACGCTTGTTTAGGATTCCGTGTTCAGAGAGCTATTGCTAAAGTACAAGGATAATGGCAAGAATTAAGAAAGATAATATTTGGATGTACTTTAATGAAGAGCAGACAGTTTCTGGAAAAGGTGTTAAAACCAAATGCAAGAACTGTAGAAAAGTTATGATGGGATTAGTAGCCAGAATGAAAGCACATGTAGATAAATGTTTCTCCTCTGGCAGAAATGATATTAATAGTGATCAACCTCAAGAAACAGTTGAGAACAATTTAACTTGTACAAAATCTGAGGCAGCCAAACCTATGAAAAGAAAAATCAGTGAGATAGAAAATGATGTTGGTGTTCTTAAGAACAGCATGAATGATTATGTCATAAAGACCACTAAAACTCAAAAGCAAATAAAAGGAAGTGGCAAGGTATATTTATGACACCAATTCTGCTTTTCATCAGGTTAATCATCCCCAATTTAAAAAGATTTCTGCTTTAAGGCCAGGGTATACTGCTCCAAATAAAGTAGAAATAGGTGGAGCATTACTTGATAATATATATGATCAAGAGAAAGAAATTGTTTCATATTAAAATTTGTTTATCTATGCACTTATTATAATAATAGCTAAAATAGCATAAAATATATTTTATATATATTGTTTAAAATGTCATACTACTTTTATAATATGCAAAATAAATTCATATTAGGAATTTTTAAAACATCTTTAAAAAAATCCGATTTAAATAAAAAAAAATCCAATTTTTTTATATATTTTTTAAAAAATCAAAAAAATCACGAACCCTGGTTTTGTATTCATTTTCATTTAGCAATGAAAATTAGAAGCAATCAAAAATGCGGACAAAAATTGGTTCAGTGAACGGGATGCACGTGCTGTGAATTCATGCTTGTTTGCTCTAAAAACAATGTTACTATACACTTTTAAAAACTAAATTTTATTTCCGTGTGGTCTTATATTTATTTTAAATGCATATTTCAGACAAAAACTACAAAATTTTCTTTTTATTACGGAAAAATGTAAGTGTAGCCAATTGGCAACAGTATGCACTCTAGGGTTAATGTATCGATAGAAAAATATAACTACAGTCAAGCTTTTAGTAAATTTGAGAGTATTAAATATTACTCAGATGAAAGAAGCCCACTTCAATAAATAATAAGTATTTAAAAATAAAAAATATAAACTTAACTTAACCTAATATATTATTAGATGCTACATTCAAAGTTACAGGTAATTTTTAACACCAGAATAATAATAATACCTAAGATTATAGATTAAAAATTAAATGAAAAATGAATGACTTTTCCAAAAACTTTTTATTTAACTTTTTGGAAAAGTTATTCATTTTTCATTGAGGGGGCCCTTGAGGAACCCTATCTTGAGTGCAGCGCTGGCCATAAAATGATGATCAATGACATTTTTTTTCTTTTCTCCATTCTTCTGATTGCTTCGTTCTGGGCCAATTACATACTTTTAGAGTGACGTAATTGTTCCGTAATTTATGGAAAAAACGCTGCGTGTTTACGATATTTAAAATTTTTTTTGGCCGATCTTCAGCAAAAAATTATAAGAGTTATTTAGTAATAATTGTCTTAAAAGATGATGCCCCCACGGATCATGTACCTTTTAGCGGTGCACGAAGCACAGCGTAACGAATCTGAATGTGAGCCTACCTCATTAAAAAGTGGTTTGATCCAACCCTTTATGTGCTGTGGATGGGTACATAAATTCAACCAATATCTCCTCAATTAAGTTAAAAAAATATGAAGTTTTTATGTCTGCATTTTAGAACTACGTTAAAATTTAATGAAGGTTTTAATATATATATTGATGGGCTAAAGTTCCTTAAAATACTGTAAAAATGTACTACCGTCGATTAACCACACCCCTGTGTTCCAATGAACGTACATTGTTCTCTGACCCGGACTGGCCAGGTCGGCGATCGATAAGGATCCCCGGCATAAGAGAGGAGCCCCCAGCGAGGCCTCCCCAAAATGGATATACTACTTTATTATTAAAGTAATTTGATATACATCCGAGTAATGTACGAAAATTGTTGGAATATTTATTTCTTTGTAATCTTACCCTTTCATACAGTGGCGTTGCAAAGGACACCACAGACCACGTGCCATGAGAGATCCCCCGAAGAATCACCTCAGCTTTAAAATAGTTAAATATGACGAGTAAAACTTTAGGAAAGTAAACCTAATTTTCAAATATTACATATCCTAATATTCTATTCCCTCCAAATTCACCTGTAAGGTGCCCCTTTTCAATAGCCGAGGGCCCCCGTAGGAGCCACTCCGGGTCTGATTGTTCTTAAAATACCGAATCTCAACCAAAACTAGTCTGTTGAGCCCGGTGCGAATTTAATCATTCTACTCCACCCCCCCAAAAAAGTTCATCTATAAGTTATTTGTGTTTTTTCGCCGTGCGGCTTTGCACCCTGTGAAGGAGCACTGTACCGAATGAACACTGCCTTATGCTGTTATTACGGTAAAAAGTCAACTACGAGTAATTGGCAAGCTCAAGAAATCCTGAGTGCTTTTAAAATAAATCCCAGTGTTATAAATATATAAATATCAAAAGTAATAAATGAATAGAAACATCAAGAGTTATCACACAACATTCAAAGCTTAAAACAAACAATTTGCCGAAGTATTCTCATTACATAATCAGCAGCTAGATGTCAGCAAAAAAAAAAAAAAAAAAAAAAAATTGTTTACTTTTGACTGGAGCCTACTCATGGGCTCGTTCTTTCATTTTAACAGCATGTGCTATACTGTATGAACTTTTTGCGAATGCAAGAAGTTTTTTACAAGTTATTTATTTAATTCTATAAATTTGCCTTTGTGAATATAAAAATTGCTGTTTTATATGAAATTGGACACTGATTATTTGAAAATGGAAATCGTAAGCTTCGTAAAATAGCAATAAACACTTTAAAACATTATATAGGAAGGGGGGGGGGAAAAGATATATTTTTACAGTTTATCCACCCTCCCTCCCAAAATATCAGTGCGATGTTTCTTTTTTTTTTTTTTTTCAGAGGTGTGGAGGTGGGAGAGATCACGACTGTGGCATTTCTGTTGATTTTCTAGTTAATTAAGCTCATTTTTGTAGGTGCGGCATTTCTTCCATAAATTACGGTAATCAGTTGTACGACCACGGAAACAAAACGTACGGCGAGTTGGTTTTTTTTTTTAAAGCAGTTTGTAATGAGCAGAGTAGCTATTTTTTTCTTTTGGCACAGAATCGTACCATAAAGTTTTGTAGTTTACTGCTTGTTGTAGCAGGATAGCGCAGGTTTTAAGTTTTGGTGCGGTATGGCGCAATTGGCACAGAATTCCCACCCCTGTGAAAATTCTTGATTTATTTTTTGTTTTTTGATGCAAATGATACAAAAGAAAGTCAAAATTATTTAAAATTCTTAATTTGTATTTTTTTTTCACTAATTCTACTAAAATGCAGATTTTGGTGATACAATTCACAAACTGACCTAAAAAACACTGAATGTCATTAAATATTGATTTTGTTGAGAGTGAAAGTTCAAAGCAACAACATTTTTTATGAAATAAAACAAGAACCAGGTTTGTAGAGCAAATAGTTTATACGAAATGAAGGAAAAACTAAATATTTTTGGCAAAAATTGTTTTTTTTTTTTCAAGTATTCAACCTTGATGAGGCACTGGTTAATATTATGCAATTGAGCTAAAACTTTACTGATCTCATTTTCTAGTTAATAGGCAACTTTTAGGGGGGTGCCCCAAAAAATAACATTAAAATTTTTTTCCTCCATGTACTTGTGACCACCCTAATGTAGTATCCCTAGCTTGAGAAATATTAATTGATCCCTGAAAGGGATACTATTTATACCCTGCTGAAGAAATGCTAAACTGGTGATTGAAGATTTGGGATTGAACTCAAGAAGTCAAAATGAGGGTATGTTATCGTTTGTTATTATACTCTAAGGTGACTGACTTAAAATTTCATCTCTTTTCTAAGCTCAAACCCCTCAAGGAAGACTTCCAATACAGATACGTTGTATATAGCATGTGTATCTCTGATGCTCTAGAACAAACAATTTATGCCTTTTGTTTGAATATAAGTCAGTTCCCAGATGTGTTGGTGATTGCACTTGTCATGTAATATCACACGAGTGAAGTTTTTAAACTTCCCTCCTTTTCCCTTTCTTTCTTAAGTGTCTCCCCCTGGAGATAATGTTCACTTCACACCCTACACTTCAGTGTCTTCATAATCTAAATCAATCAAGTTTCTTGAATATTTTGTTTAAGCCAAGAGGTCAGAATTTCATTTTTGAGAGCACAGACTTTGAAATTACAGAGTCCTCCAAATTTAAAATCCGATTCTTGTTTCTCACTAGTGAACAGAGTTTGTGGCCATAAATTATGCCATGCATGCTTTAAATGTCTCCTTTTATACTTTCCCACACTCTTGCTAAATTCAAAATTGCATCTTTAAAGTTACTGTTTCACATAATTACGGACATATCCATAGTCGTTAACAAAATTGAGCAGTTAGTTCAAAAAATCGCTCTTCTATCGACATCTCAACGGATATAGAACATCCATATCCACTGCTTGCAAAACGAATGCATAACTCTGGAGTAAAGATAAAATTTCCACATTCCTTTTTTTAAGCAGATCAGCTGGGGTGGGCAGAACAGTTTTCTAAAAGAAATAAAATCTTTGCATCTTTGAAAAGACCGATTGCTCTGCAATGGGCAAGTGTTCCAGCACAAACTGGTTTTGAGCCGCTTTGTACCTTTTCCCATATCATCCAGGCTCTTTTATTAGAACAGTAATCCACAGGGAATGTTTAAATCCATGACGTGCTGCTCATGGTTTGGTGCTTTTTCAATAACTAAAAGCTTGCACTTGTGTGTGCTGGCAGCATAAAATGGTAGCTGGCAGCATAAAAAATGGTAATTTAAAATTCTTAATTTTCCTCAAAATTACTTTATATAATGCATTCAATTTTACTTCTTACAAAGAGCAAACCTAAAAATTTCTAATAGTTCAGGTGGACTTACATAGTTAGGAGTTCTAGACACAGAGTAATTTCTGATTCAGAAAAAAAATTTTTGGTCGCTATGAAAAAAATTAATAAAGAACTAAAAAGAACAGGAAAAAATAAAAGAAAAAAAATTAAATAAACAATCAACAGATGAAGTGTAGCAAACAAATAAAACTACAGCAATATCTTGACTTGTATGAACCAAAAGTTTTTCAATTTTCAAATCTTTTAATTGCTAGACTCAATGTTAGATTTTGTGAAGCCATCTAAAATGTATTCTTCATCACTGGCAAGAAAGGAAAATCACTGCATACAAATATTATTCTTAATGTCTTTTAATCAAGGGGTGTAAACAAGTTAAACCCAGTATGAAGTAGTAATGGAAGGGGAAGGGGGGCTGTTAAACCCCCTTTGCATATGGCACGGCTTGTAGAAAAATTTAGGTGTGTAATGGTGATGTTCTGGATTAATGTAGAAAATTTTGAAGCAGGTTTTATGAAGCAAAATTCTAAGTGTGTCAATCCCAGTAGCAGAAAATTTTCATGCTTTCTGTGACAAGCCCAAGAAATGCAAAAATCTTTCTGCAATATGATATATTCATAAATGCATATACACACAAAGATGTATGTGCATTGAAACATTGTACATTAAGGTTTTTTTTGTCGATAGCTAGTTTATAAAAATCAATTATTTAAGCAACATGTGAAGTTTTGGAGCAGTGGCGGCCGGTGGTTAAAAATGTTAGTGCAGCCGGAAACATACGAGCCCCCCCCCCCTCCCCCTTCCTCCAGACAGGAATGGAAAATCTTTGTTACTGAATTCGAACGCTGGCTGATTAAGCCCTCCCTGAGGAAAAAAAAAAAAAAAGGAAATTACATAAAAAATGTAAGAGATCCTAATTTACTTCCATAAAATGGACATAAATTTCAACTGGCCGCTCTTATCCTCAAAGTTGCATTAATCCGTGTCTGATTCGAAGTTTCCTTAGAATTTTCTTTTATAACGATAACATGAGAAGAAAAGTAAAAAAGAGAAAACTTACTTATTTTTTATAAGTCAAATCAATCCTCCTTTCTTTTAAACTTGCGAATCGGTCAGTGATGTCCTCATAAAAAGGCGTTGTTTTAATAAGTTCATCAATTATTCCCCGTTCGATTGACAGCGTCGATAATGCCGTCAATTGTTCCCCGGACATGGAATTCCTCAAATAATTTTTAATTCTCTTTAGACAAGAGAAACTTCTTTCACTTGTTGTGCTTGTAGTGGGTATTGTCAGTATCAAACACAGGAATTTATATACTTCTTGGAAAATGTCCTTCGTTCCATTATCATGCATGTTTTTAATTATTTCTTGCACACTACAATTCCTGTATGATAAATCTGAATAAAACAGTTTTAATTCTATGAGTATCACTTATCACATTTGGATAAGAGTTTTTCAAGCTTTCAATAGCGTTTTCTGGGATGTTATTTATGGAAAAGTCCTCAAACTTTGAAGAATCGGCGAGACAAAAAACATATAAACATTCGCTGTCTTTAAATCTTGCATCAAATTCTATTACTATGGTATCTAAAATTTCAAAATATAATATTTTAAATTTTCGAAACACATCTTCTTGCGTTTGGAAGCCATATTGTCTTTTGAAAACAATTTCTGTTTTAGAATTCACTATTTCAAAAAAATGTTTGAACGTGTCCTCATTACGGTTTTGGTTTATTATGTTCCGAGTTGCCTTGATTTGCTGGAGACAATAATTTATATCCAAAGATTTTTTTTGCAGAATGTCATACAAAACATCTGTTTGTTGGAAAATAAAATCAAAAATTAAGGATAAAAGTGTGAATCATTAAAATAATTCAAAAATCCATTTGCATGTCGAATGGAAGTTTCATCCATATTTGGATCAGATAAAATGCTTTCGAAAATTTCTTTTAAGCCTTTCCATTCATCTTTTACCACTCTTAATATTTTACTATTAGAATGCCATCGAGTGTCAGTGCTAGTTGGTATTTTCCGTGCAATTGTTGAATTTAGTAAGTATGTCCTCTTCGCAGAATGATGGAAAAATGAAGGAATTCCACTTAAGTTTGAAAAAAAAATTCGACAGTCTGAGATATTATTTACACTTTGTTTTAAAATTAAATTAAGTCTATGGCCGCAGCAGTAAACAAATAATGCTTGTGGAGCTTGCGATTTAATTTTGATTTGCAAGCCAATCAAATGTCCACGCATGACACTTGCTCCATCGTAGCATTGAGCAATAAGTTTTGTGCGATATTCAAGAGGTCCTAAAACCGTTTCTACAAGTTCAAAGAGAGCTTCTGCAGTACGAGATATACTAACATCAAAAAACCCTAAAAATCTCTCAACTACCAATCCGTTTGAAGAAACATACCTCAGAATAATAGAGCACTGTGATTTTTGGGAAATATCTGTGGTATCATCTACTTCAACAGCAAAAAACGGAGATTCTGAAATTTCATTTTTTATAAATTCATGTATATGAGAATATAAACACTCAATCAATTCATTTTGTATAGTTTTTGATTCACCTTTAAAAACAGTTTTAATATTTAAATAATGCTGTTTTAATTCTATCGAAGCTTCAGATATCAATAATTTTAAAAGCTCTTTAAAATTCCCCCGGTTTAAAGAATCTTCTCGCTCGTCATGTCCTCTAAATGCCAGTTCTTGCTTACTTAAAAACAATAGTGCTTTGATGGGTAACTGCATGAAGCGTCTATTCAGGTTTACCTTCTTGTTAAATTCAGCAATATAAAGTCGAGAGTTTTCCTTTAATGCGTCAGCAATTTGGGTCCCACTTCTTAACAACTCTTTAAATTTTAAAGAATTTTTTAAATGTTCGATTGAGCCTTCATGTATTTTACATGCTCTTGTGATGGTGGTTAACCCATCATATCCAGTACCATTCCAAACGCTCTTTTTTATCCCAACGATTAAACACGGCCAACAAAACATTTTTTGTAAATAAAAACTGCAACATAGCCACGAGAATAATGAATACCAAGATGACTGGAAGCTACGACCAGCTGAGACGAACCTGCTGTTTTCTTATGAATGGACAATTTTGTTGTCGGTCTATCTTCTTTTAGTAGTTGTCGTTTATCATCTTCTTTCCATATGTTAAATGGAGTTTGAAGCAAGACACAAACTGGATCATAATGGGACTGCATGTTTCAAAACGGTTAAATCATAAATTTCAATAATACAGTAACAAATAAATGTAAGAACTTTCAACCATCCCAGACAAAAAAAAAAAAAAAATTCCTTCTGTTAGAATGGACAAGAACATATATTCTGTGTGTTCAGTTTGTCGAATTCCCGAACGCAGCCGGTGCAAGGAAATCTTATATGAGCTGCGTCTTAGCTGCGTTCGCCCAATACAGCCTATGCCGAAGAGATTGCTTACGTAGTCGTTGTCATGACAACGGTGCTGCCAATTTCTTTTTCAGACCTCATGGCTGTACCAAAGATTTTTCACAATTGAATTGCAGGAAGATTAAAGCGCTTATTTTCTGAATGAGCGATCCGGCCACAATACATTTTTTTAAAATTTTATTTATTTATTTATTTATTTATTTTAGATTATTTTAATTTACCGTAGGAATTCCGTAATTCTAATCTGAATTTAGGAAAATTAGTTGATGCTGATATTTTTCGTTACGTTTTTAGTACTTTTTTTGAGATTTTTTTAATTTACCGTAGGAATTCCATAATTCTAATCTGAATTTAGGAAAATTAGCGATGCTTGGTGATAATTTCAAGTGCAGCCCGGCTGTACTTGCTGTATCCCACGAGCCGCCACTGTTTTGGAGTTAAGAAATTATACGTAGTGCCAGGGTCTAGAGACCTTTGGGTTATGCAAGGAATGAGCTCTAAACCCCCTTCCCTTCTTTTTGCAAGTAACCAAATAACTTTCAAAATCATGTTTTTAGTGTCACACACACACAAGACCCACTATTTTATCTAAATTTAATAAATAAGCATCCTGTTACGCTATAGTTGATAGACTGGCAAAATGTTTTCATGTTACCAATAAAGATAATTATTTTTAACAGTCTCAATTATTTTACATCTAACTTTTAAAAGCTTTTTAAAACTAAGCTCAGATTAAGAAATAACTATTATATTTAAAAAAATTACTTTTATTTAAATAACTAAATATTATTTAAATTAATTTCATTTAAATAAATATATCTTTACACAGTTGGAATTTATTTTATCTCGTAATTGTTAAATAATTTTTATATTTAAATGTGAAATTTTAAATTTAAATTTTGAAATGACTAAACTTTACACACACAGTAATACTTTTTTTCGCATATACTAGCACTTTTGGCCATGCCCATGGATTTCCTCAGGCCTAGAAAAATGTGGAATATAGTGAGTCTCTATTCCCTGTATGGTACAAAAGATCTCATTAATTTTAAGTATTTTAGTTAAAAAGTTAAATGATAATATATCTTTGGTAAGAATTTGTAAGTTGTGGTAAGGTTTTGTAAGTTGAGGCCCTCCCCCCCCATGCTTTGTCTATTATATAAGGATTATGTAGTTTTTATTTAACTTTGAAAAATTGTGGCATTTAAAAAATATTTTAAAGTTTTAATTAAAAAAATTACTTAAAATTAATGCAGGCTGAATATTTTGCCTGTATTGCAAACCCGGGTTATGTTCGTCAACCTAGCCATTCATTGTTTTCTGTATTTCTTTCAAAAACTTCATTAAATATGGATTCAGACAGCTTAGAAAGACCTGCACAGAGGGCACCTCCCTTCGACCTAGATCCCTCATGTTGATTACTGGCATAGTCCCAAATAAAACCAACTCCTTAAAAGCAATATGTATCAAACTTTCAAGTATCAACTCTAGTTTTATGCTCAGAAGAAAGAGCAATTGCACAGCGTAATCAATTTCCCAAAACAATGACAAGGCAAGAGTAACATTAAAAGCAGTTTCCAAAAAGCATTCAAACTATACTGATTTTTGGTATTGCATTACATATTACATTACTGTTTTTCAAAAATGCATTTTGAAACAGGAAATTTATCAACTTGCAAATGTGGCAAGACAGCTATGTATATAATACATTTTTTTTCAACTGTGCAACTTAAAAAAATTAAACAGTTTTTTTTTTTTTTTAACAAAATATTTAGATGTAACATATAGAGGAAAATTTAATAGTTTACTTTTCAGTTTTCTAAAATTTTAATTTTCTTTTCTTGATTTACAAAATTTTTGCAAAAAATGCACTCAGTGTAGGCAATTTTTAGTTGAGAAAGTATTAGAAAACAGTAAAGCTAGAGTTAAAAAGGCATTAACAAAACGGAGAAGCCATTTAGCAACCATGTTTTAAATGTTTATTCATCATCATGATATTGCCATAGTACCAACTGTATCACATTTTTTGCATATTTCCTACTCCTACAAATATCAGAATGACATGCATACCAATGAACAACACTACAAAAATTAATAGGGATGGATGCGAGACGAAAAATAGGAGTCTTGCAAAATATCGTAAAAGCTTTGTCTCATCTCGCAAAAATCCCTATATCATAATGTTAAAAATGTGTGTCTCGTCTCGCAAGAAAGCTGTAAATCTCTGTCTTGTCTCGCATCCATCCCTAAAAATTAAGTAAAGTGAATTCATTATCGGTTTCAAAATATCACAATACTTTAGACCATCCAAACAGATAGAATGAAAATAAGTGGTCGTTTTCAATCTTTTAAGAGCACAGTAGTATCAAAACAACTCTTGTAATTTTGAAAAACTTCTTAAAATTTTACTCACTGGCACAAATATATTATACTGTGTGTTTCTAATGAGTAAGGATAAAGAAAGAAAGAAAAAAAAACAATTTTTGTTATTTTTATAAAATAAAAAGTATTTTATTTAGCAAAAAAAAAAAATTTGTTGTTGTTTTTCAGGACTTTCAAGATTGAAAATCTAAATCAAATCTTGTCCCTATGAAAAACCTTTTTTTAACCCTTACTCACTGACACAAGTTTAAAGTTGATCTTGTGTGTTAGACATATGTAAAGGGTACAGCAAAAGCAGGGCCGGACTGGGCCATCGGGCAGTCGGGTGATCCCCCGATGGGCTGATGGTCATGTGGGCTGCATGTGCCAGTGCTCTAGAGGGCCTAAACACGACAGCGATCAACAAAGCTGCGATGCAACATATGCAAGGGAGATGCTATATATATTGTATGCTTAATAATGCCTCCCATAGCTAAACTATCTTAATAATGGTTAAAATTACAATGAGCTTTATAGAGAGTTTTAAAAATACAGATTGAGACTAGAGACATGCACAGGCCTGAAATTTGAGTCCCAGCCTGTCCCAAGCTGACGATTATTGAACGTGTAGGCTCGGCCAGAGCCCCTAACACATTGGAAGCAAGCATCATGCCCTGGCACTGCCCGTTAGGCCCATAATTGCAAAATAAAAATTCAAAACTCCCAGAAAATTTTTCAAATATATAGACGACCAAATAGACTGATGAATTAATATTTTTCAGGCATTTTATTTTAAGCAAAGTTTTTAATATTACTACATTAAATTAATTCTACTACTACATTAAATTAATTCTAACATTCAAAATGATGATAATGTAAAATGATAAAATAGCAATGTAATACAAGTATATGCATCGAAATTTAAAATTCTGCATTTGAAGTTGGGTTTATTATTTAGCCCCTTCATCAGGGAAAGTGGTCAACTCTTCTGAAGTCTAGCGTCAATACTGATAAATACTGTGTTTACTCATGTAATAGTCGCCCTCGCATAATAGTCGCACCTCCGTTTTGATACAGAAAAAATAGCTTTAGAGGTACAATATTATGTAGTAGATTTTCCCTGCACAATAGTTGCACCTAGACTTTCATATGAAAAAGTGTGACTCTTAGCAGTATACAAAAGGAAAACCGATGGTTATGACATCCTTTTCTAAGTGCATGAAAACTTTCTCATGCCAAGGTCTTTCAAAGTAAATGTAGCCCACACTTCCACAATTTATTGCCTACAGAAGCCAATTTCAAAAAACACACACACATGTGTATATATATATTTTGAGTAATAGCACTTGCAAGTTGTGTTCATTCCTTGCTCGATCATTTTCTAATATCTCTTCTATTCAATACATTTTGTAGTTTGATTATTATTCATTTATAGAATTATCGGAACAGCGAATGGGACATTTTTGTTGTATTTCTGTGCAAGTATGTGCTGCCCTCTCTGTGTGGATTCACGATTTAAAGTCATTTATTTGTTTTTTACTCCTTTATTTTTATATAACTCTTTTTTACTATTTATTCTTGATTAATCTAGTTGTTTTTCTTATATAAAAGCTTATTACATAAAAACTTGTTAGTGCTCTATCGATAATCTTTTTTTTCCCCCGTATGTTTGTGTGTGTATATATATATATATATATATAATCTTTTCTTATTATTAATCATGCATATACCTTATTCCAGTCATTTATTCTTTTTATTTTTCCATCATTGTTATAGAGCATAAAATTTTTTTATACTTTCTTTTAATTTTTACTTATTTTTAATGTACTATTAATATGCAAATCTTTATGGATAGTACAAATGACACTATCCATGGAAAGAGGGGTGTCATTGGTCCCCGAGGGGGTTGGACTTACTTGTTGGTCCCTAATTTTGAACCGATTCCAGATGAGGGACCAACCACGACCTGAAATCGGCACCCCCAGAGGTATCGTTTAACAACTTGGAGGGCATTGAAGCCACGATGGATTTTATGTGCACCAGCTCCCATTAGCGTACACTGTTCCACTGCGGACGACTCGAGAGGGAGATGACCCTCCCAAGCACTGACCAAGCCAGATGCTGCTTCACTTGCCGTGTTCTTGTGTTCTTATGGGAACGGAGCTTAGCACCCAGACCACTGCAGTACTATTTTCATTTGTATTTGTTGGTTTTGACAATATCCATTCCGTGCGAAGAACGACTGCTTCAGCTAGTTTACATATATGAAGTGTATTGTACAGTCAGAAGGGTCCCCTTTCCATTGTTAGCCCCCCCCCCCCCCCCAGTAGTCAATCCTTCTCTGAGATACTGAGTTTATTTAAAATTATAAAATATCATTACCCCTCTCAGACTGCAACTCTAGAACTGCCCTTGATTATACAAGGATTATGTAGTTTTCATTTAACTTAAAAAAATTGATATTTTAAAGTTTTAATTAATAAGGAATTACTTAAAACTATTGCAGGCTGAATATTTTGCCTGTATTACAAGCCCAGGTTGTGCCCGTCCACCTAGCCATTCAGTGTGTTCTGTATTTTTTTCAAAAAGTTCATTAAATCTGGGTAAGACACCTTTGAAAGACCAACACAGAGCGCACCCACCCTCAGCCTAGATCCCTCATGTATATAACTGGCATATTCCCAAAATCAAAGCAACTCCTTAAAAGCATGATGTATCAAACTTTCAAGTATCAACTCTAGTTTTATGCTCAGAAGAAAGAGCAGTTGCACAGCGTAAGGAATTGCCCAAAGCAATGACACGGCAAGAGTAACATTAAAAACAGTTTTCCAAAAAGCACTTCAAACTACTGATTTTTGGTATTGCAATACATATTACACTACTTTTTTTTGAAAAGCGAAATTCAAACTGGAAATTTATTAACATGCAAATGTGGCCAGACAGCTATGTATATAATACTTTTTTTTTTTTTTTTTTCACTGTGCAACTTAAAAAAATTAATTTTTTTTTTTTTTTTTTTTTTTTACAAAATATTTAGATGAACTTTATAACATGTAGAAGAAAAGTTAATAGTTTACTATTCAGTTTTCTAAAATTTTAAGTTTCTTTGCTTGATTTTCAAATTGCTTGCAAAAAATGCCCTCAATCTAGGTAATTTTGAGTTGAGAAAGTATTAAGAAATGGTAAAGCTAAATTAAAAAAGGCATTAACAAAATATAGAAGCCATTTAGCAAACATGTTTTAAATGTTTATTCATCATCATGATATTGTCATAGTACCAACTGTATCACATTTTTTGCATATTTCCTACTCCTACAAATATACGAATGACATGCATACCAATGAACAACACTACAAAAATTAAGTAAAATGAATTCATTATCGGTTTCAAAACATTACAATAACCATCCAAACAGATAAAACGAAAATAAGTGGCTGTTTCCAATCTTTTAAGAGCACAGTAGTATCAAAACAGCTCTTGTAATTTTGAAAGACTTTTTAAAATTTTACTCACTAACACAAATATATAATACTGTGTGTTTCTAATGAGTAAAGGGTAAAGAAAGAAAGAAAGAAAGAAAGAAATTTTTTTTTGTTATTTATAAAATAAAAAGTATTTTATTTAGCAAAATAAAATTTTTTGTTGCTGTTTTTCAGGATTCAAGATTGAAAATCTAAATCAAATCTTGTCCCTATGAAAAAATGTTTTTTAACTCTTACTCACTGACACAAGTTTAAATTTGATCTTGTGTGTTAGATGCAAGTAAAGGGTAGTGCAAAAGACAAATTTTTTTACACATTTTGTCATCAATGAATATTTTCTGAATTTACAAGACTATAAATTTATTTCCCCTTTAGCAACTACACCAATTCAAGAAAGGATTTGTGCCTTCTCTAAAGGGTTATTACTAAGAATTAGGATAAGGGGTGGGGAATTACAATAACCAGCTCGCTGTAGGCGAGTGGATTTTCTAGTGTTAGTAAACTGTTATTCCAATTTCTAGATTTACTAATTATATATCTATACTAGTCAGTTAAGAAAAATAAAATATGGAAAAAAGTAATAATAATAGCGAAAGAAAAATTATGATGTTATAAAAATAATTCTGTGTGCATTCTGTTGTAAATTCAGAAAATTAAAATTTTCTTAGTTGGCTAGAATACAAATTTATTTCCCCTTTAGCAACTACACCAATTCAAGAAAGGATTAGTGCCTTCTCTAAAGGGTTATTACTAAGAATTAGTCAGGATAAGGGATGGGGAATTATGATTGCCAGCTCGCTGTAGGGGAGTGGATTTTCTAGTGTTAGTAAACTGTTATTGCAATTTCTAGATTTACTAATTACTTATCTATACTAGTCAGTTAAGAAAAATAAAATATGGAAAAAAGTTATAATAATTATAGCGAAAGAAAAATTATGATGTTATAAAAATAATTCTGTGTGCATTCTGTTGTAAATTCAGAAAATTAAAATTTTCTTAGTTGGCTAGAATACAAATTTATTTCCCCTTTAGCAACTACACCAATTCAATAAAGGATTAGTGCCTTCTCTAAAGGGTTATTACAAAGTATTAGTCAGGATAAGGGGTGAGGAATTACGATTGCCAGCTCGCTGTAGGCGAGTGGATTTTCTAGTGTTAGTAAACTGTTATTCCGATTTCTAGATTTACTAATTACTTATCTATACTAGGCAGTTAAGAAAAATAAAATATGGAAAAATGTAATAATAATAATAATTATAGCGAAAGAAAAATTATGATGTTATAAAAATAATTCTGTGTGCATTCTGTTG
Organism: Cheiracanthium punctorium; assembly: GCA_038373885.1. NCBI lineage: Eukaryota > Metazoa > Arthropoda > Arachnida > Araneae > Cheiracanthiidae > Cheiracanthium > Cheiracanthium punctorium. The sequence continues at coordinate 402,383 of JAWZYV010001861.1, forward strand.
TAAATTCAGAAAATTAGAATTTTCTTAGTTGGCTAGAATACAAATTTATTTCCCCTTTAGCAACTACACCAATTCAAGAAAGGATTAGTGCCTTCTCTAAAGGGTTATTACTAAGTATTAGTCAGGATAAGGGGTGAGCAATTACGATTGCCAGCTCACTGTAGGCGAGTGGATTTTCTAGTGTTAGTAAACTGTTATTCCGATTTCTAGATTTACTAATTACTTAAGTATACTAGTCAGTTAAGAAAAATAAAATATGGAAAATAATAATAATAATAGCGAAAGAAAAATTATGAGGTTATAAAAATAATTCTGTGTGCATTCTGCCGTAAATTCAGAAAATTAAAATTTTCTTAGTTGGCTAGAATACAAATTTATTTCCCCTTTAGCAACTACACCAATTCAAGAACAGATTAGTGCCTTCATGTTACGAAAATCGCCAAGTGGGTGTATTTTGAAACAGTCCAATCAGCACAGTAAACAAAAATAACACTTTATTCATGGCCCACAGCTCAATAGCTCAAAATAATACAAGAAACTTTAAAATGCGCTAACAGAATTCATAAATAAGCACAACAACAACACTATTCATTTCACAGAATCAACCGTGCGCTTCAAAGTCTATCACTCAACTGAACTCCCCGGAGAGAGATCCTAGCGCTTTTATAGAGATGATGACGTCACCAGAACCGCCGAGAAATTTCTGGAACAATCTTATCAAATTGAAATATGGTCTCGAGACATAAATTTTCTAGACGCCACCATTTGTCGCCAAGACTACAGGGTTACCATTATCGGAGGACCGCTATTATGCCTGCAAAACTAGTTTCACGGCGGCACATGCAATACGGGAGCAAATTAAGTTATTATTTCGCAACAAGTGCCTTCTCTAAAGGGTTATTACTAAGAATTAGTCAGGATAAGGTGTGGGGAATTACGATTGCCAGCTCTCTGTAGGGGAGTAGATTTTCTAGTGTTAGTAAACTGTTATTGCAATTTCTAGATTTACTAATTAGTTATCTATACTAGTCAGTTAAGAAAAATAAAATATGGAAAAAAGTAATAATAATAATAATTATAGCGAAAGAAAAATTATGTTGTTATAAAAATAATTCTGCATGCATTCTGTGGTAAATTCAGAAAATTATAATTTTCTTAGTTGGCTAGAATATAAATTTATTTCCCCTTTAGCAGCACACCAATTGAAGAAAAAATTTAACAGTACCCCTGGTACTGTTAAAAAACAAGGTTTATATAAAGAAAATATTACATATCACATAAAATTATTATTTTTTTAAAAATAATAAAGACAAATCCAAATCTTCAGGGACTTAGATGTTTGGTTCAGGAGGACAGGGTCAGAACCCTCCAATTTAAATTTTTGTTATAAAATGATTATAATCAAATCCTTTTCTGAGAAATTAGTTTCCACTTTCTGGCACTCCCCTAATTAGAAATCACTGCAAATACAATATTACTACCTCAGATGGAATGAGCAAACAATCATGAGATTTTATTCAGACATCTATTCCTCATCACTGGCAGTATGTGAATTAGAATTAAAAAAGAACTGTTTACATTGCCACTGTTCTAAATTCCAACACTCGTATATTTAAGGAAATTTAATGAATAAAATTGCATTGAATTTTAAATCCTAAGAAACTATTTTGTAATAGCTCTATACAGGTAAGTACCGTTTCGTCACTACTGTTGCCCATGGGCGACGGCTGGAAACATTCTTTGGGTACTCCTGCCACTGACTGGGAGAACCCCAAAACATTCTTTTCGTACTACAACTGCCCTACAACTACATTTGATGTGTCATTTTCAGTAATCATTCCCAAATCTTCTAAAACAGCACTTGTAATAATAGCTCCAGCCCGATCTGAAACTCCAGTTCTATCACAAGCTATAGCTACTGCTGCGCATTGGTTGATAGTGGCATCTTTTTCCTTTCAAATTGTAACAAATTGGCTGTATATGAGGATGGCTTGAAATAATCCATGTCATTATCAGAATTACGATAATCTTCATCAGAATCTTGATCAGGAGTAGCCATCCTAGACTCAGTAGAACACGAAGAAAAGTTTCTTTTAAGAATCATTCGTTCTGCCTCTTTCTGCTTTCTATCAGCTCGCTTTCCCATTTTTTCCGTTTCTTTTAAATCAACTACACCTATGAACATTTGCCCAAGTGTTCTTTGGTCTATAAGAAAAGATCTTTCAATTTCAGGAACTTTTTTAGAATTTGGGAACATTTGGGAGCAAGAACATTTATCAAATGAAACACATTTACAGCAAGAAATGCCGAACAGTTTCTATGAGTCTTTCTGGAAGATTAAAAGCTTCGTTTCTAAAGTTTAGGTTGACAGTTCTTTCTCAACAAAATATTTCTTTATGTTCTTGTATTTTTCATTGTATGATCGAATCATCTGTACTGTACATTGGCATGAAATAAATGGCAGAGATGCTGTGCGCCAAATTTCTTCAATTCTCTCTGCAACTTTATCTGCGATTTCTGAAGTACTTGGATCGGCTTAATTCAACTTTTCTTTAAAATCATTTGCACCAACCAATAATATTTTATTATATCCATATATGTTGGCAAAATACGAGAACTTAACTCTAATGGAGCACCAAACTCTGGACAAAATACACTGCTTCTATTCCGCATCATTGTTTTCTTTCAAATAATTGCTAAATAATACAATGTTATTAATACCCCATGGAAAAACCCTTAACTGGTTAAAAATTTGTGATGCAGCATTTTACTTTATAGCTCTATGAATTTTAAATATGGGTCTTAAAAAGAATGATATCAAATTTTGAGTGACACCCTGCTGGGATTTTTAAAGATTTGTTTTTAAATTCCCGTACAGTAACTTTCGTTTTATTTTCTAAAGAAGATTTATGCATTTAAGCAATGCTTTTAATTATGAAATGCACTGTCAATTACATCACACTTTCACTGAGCCTATATAATGTATTCAAATGAATTTATTTCAATAATTTATCTTTTGCGTCACGCTATCCAAAAGGGCAAGCAAAATTTTCATATGCATTTCACTTAGTTTGGTTACTATTACACTAACTAAATATTTACGTAAATTTTACTTGCCCTTTTGGATAGCATGATGCAAAAGATAAATTATTGAAATAAATTCATTTGAATACATTATATAAACTCAGTGAAATTGTGTTATATTTGACAGTGTATTTCATAATTAAAAGCATTGCTTAAATGAGTAAATCTTCTTTAGAAAATAAAATGAAAGTAACCGTAACTGAATTGAAAAGCAAATCCTTAAAAATCACAGCAGGCGTCACTCAAAATTTGATATCATTATTTTTAAGACCCATACTTAAAATCCATAGAGCTATAAAGTAAAATGCTGCGTCAAAAATTTTTAACCAGTGAAGGGTTTTTACATGGGGATATCATTACCTTTTAGGGGTATGGTCATAAGATAATAAATTAGTTTCACGAGCAAATTTCAGAAGTTTGCTTGACACTAAGTTATGAAAATAAATATACAAACCTGTTTTCATGCAGTATCAGAGTATTTGATTAAAAAAGTCACAGCAAGTTCTTTTGTAACATGCAACAGAAAATTGACATGTTTTTGTTAGAATTTTATAATAAGAGGCATAATACTGATTATAATCAATAATTTTTTGAGTAATTTTCTATTTATAATTTGGGTCAAGTACAGATTAGTATCCCTGCTGCCATCTTTGATTTTATTTCATAAATTTGCATTTAGTTTAATGCTAAACGTAAATTAACTTTTTACTATAATTATTGGGCCCCATCAGTGGCTAAGCGCATAGTGCTCTGAACTGGGAGACGGAAGGTGCCTGGTTCAAAACAAGGTTGCGTCTACCAACCTAATAGTTCGGAGTTTTCCGTGGTTTCCTCCAAAACTTAGCGTAAATACAGGTTAGGACCCCTTAGAAAGACCCCCACGGAGGGCACCCCTTTCTCTCGGCTTAGAGCCTCGTATAGCTAATCGGCCGTAATTCTAGAACAACAACAACAATATATAACTTTTGGTTCTATTGTTTTAATGCATTGTGATTCATTAATTTGCATTCAGTTTAACGATAACCGTAAGTTAAGTTTCGTTAAAATTATTAATTTAATAATCTCGTTCTTAATTAATTATAATCTAGTTACTCGTTCTATTATTTTAATGCAATGTAATCTATTAATGCAATGCTTGCTTTCAGTTTAAAGCTATCTATAAGTTAAATTTTTAACTACATTATGATACACTATATGTTTTTAACTAAGTTAATGATACATCTCAAAATTGTTGATTAAATTAATTAATGACTGTCATAATCATTAATAAAATAGAAAATTACTCAAAAAATTATTGTTTATAATTGGTTTTATGTCGCTTTTAAGAAAACTACCTTCATACTATGTTTGTTTGTTTTTTTATCAGTTGATAATTTCATTTTTTTAGAGAACGTTTAGATGAACTACCAGTTTCAGAATTTGCGCAAAAAATTATTTATTTAAATAAAGTTTTAAAATATGAATTAAAATAGAATTACTCTCGAACCTCCCTGAAAGAAAAAGAAGTTTAAAATAAAAATTCCTTAAGGCTGTCCATGGGCGCCCATAGGGGGGGCAAGGTAGGGCACTTGTCCCCCCCCCTTGAGATTTAGGTTACTGTCTCATGATGTAAAAAAATCACAAAAACAGTACTAAATTTGTTAAAAGTTTGAAATATCCCCCTCCCCCCCAGAAATGTTTTTGAAGTTTGCCCCCCCCCCCCCTAGAAAAATTCCTATGGGTGCCCATGAGGCTGTCTGTGTAAAAATCGAAACCTACTTCACATCCCTTGAGCAGAAACCAAAATAAACTAATTTAGTAAAGGTTCCCCCCCCCCCCCCATCCACCCTCAAGAAGAAGAAGACCAGTGTCAGAAGAAAGCAGTTGTAACTAAATACATATATGTTTTCTCCAGCGTCAGAAGAATTTCGTATGTCCGCGAGATCGGTAATGCTCATGCTGTAGGTGGAATAGACACTGAGCGTGCTGACTTTTTTAGTTAGCACATATTATACTTATTTGAGGATGATTAAAAAAAAACCTGGGTGTCAATGAGTCCCATAAATTAGAGGCTTTAAAATACCAAGTTAATTGAGCTATTTTGATAGATTTAAAAGGCAGCCACATTTTTGATAAATTTACGCACTGCATGCTGTCTTTTACCAAGTAATTAATAGAATATTGATATCTGCTTTTTGTGTGTTTTAAAAATTTAAGAAATAGATTATGTTATTAATTTAATTTCAGTTTTTTCTAACATACACTGAAAGCATATAACTATTTCTGAAAAGGTTGTATTGTATTGTGTTATGGTAAACCTACATGAGGAGTATTTCGTATTGCTTATGTAAGGGGGGGGGTCTTGCGCGGTTGATTTTCTTAGTGCTTCTGAAGCGTATTTACGTTACATCATAAGAAAAACTGTCCAAAACTCTGAATTTTTAGATTATCAGTCATCCGATAGACCAGAACCCTGGACATTTATACTTCAGTTATCTACCATCTTCAGTATCTTATCAACTTGCCTTGGGTGGGCACAACATCTTGTTTTAGATGCCATCTCCGGCCTTTAAATGTCTAATAAAAAATATAGTGCATGTATAAATTTAGATTAATTAATCATATCTCTATCTGAAAAGTATTGAACAAAATTTTAAATCTGGTTTTTAAAGGAATACAAAATAAAAGTGAAAAAAACTTAAGATTTGGAAAAAAATATTAGTCTTAAAATTAAAATTCCATAATTACAAATTTTTTTTATTTATATATGAAGAGTAAAAGAATTATTATTAAAACTAGTTAGTATGTAAAACTACTATTTATTTTCCTATGAATACTAAATAATAATTATTTATTAATTATGTGAGCTTTCTGAAGAGAAAAAAAAATTTCATTGAAATATTAATTACATAATGAATTTTCCAAATAGAGTTAATAATATTAGAAAAATAAAGACTGAATTTAATTAGAAATAGCTATCAAAATACTAGAGAAATGAAATACTTAAAGAAAAAGTTAGGAAGGAGTTCTACCAAAAAATACTTTAATCATTTTTTAATTGAAAGTCTTAACTATTTTTAATTATTAATTATAGCAAAATAAATTACAAAAAAATAAGTAAAGTTTATAATAATCTGTTATTTTTTAAAATGAATAAAACAAAAAAAGACAGAAAAGAAAAGCCCATCTCCCAAAACAGCGACGGCAAGAATCGAACTCAAGACGTCTGGACACAAACCAGATGTGGAACATACTAGCTAGCTGCACAAACTAGTTTACGTTATAAGTTAAGTTGTACAGATCTACACGACATCTCGGATAGCTGAGAGCCAAAAGCTAAACAAAATAGAAATATTGAAAGAGTGACTAATTAAATCATAATGGATTATATATTCAAAAGGAAGGATGACGGAATTATTATTATGTGTGTATGAAATTATGGATTGAGATTGAGCGCCGGGTCATTTCTCTTCAGATTTTTTAGGTCAATTGTTTCCATCAATTTTGTCCAGAATTTATAACAATTTGGAATACTGTGATGAAAATTGATGATCAATTAATTGAACCAAAAAAAATTTTTTTTTAAATTCAAAAAAAATGAAGAGCCTACTTATCCTTAAAAAATATTTTCTTAGGACATCGTACTCTCTCACTTTCGCGTCCACCAACAGCACTGTATTCATACTCCCTGCCTTGTTACCATGTCAATGAAGAGGATTTACGTATTTATATGCGAGAGTTAAATAGTCTCCTCTTTAAACTGGATTAAATTTAAAAAAAACAAGTTTTCCTACCTTAATCGGCGACATCACTCATCAAATTTGGCACCGATTAAAATCATATATTAATTGTAAAAAGATCGTTAGAGCAGATTCTGAGATCCAGAAGGTACAAAATAGAACAAGTAAAAATTGTTTACAAGATCATTTTCCGTATTTTCTTACACTGGTTAAATAGTTCCCTCTTTGAACTGGATTAAATAAAAAAAAAAACGAGTTTTCCTAGCTTAACCGGTGACATCACTCATCGAATTTGGCACCGATTAAAATCATATATTAATTATAAAAAATGCATTAGAGCAGATTCCAAGATCCAGAGGAGAACTTTTAAAAATAGAAAAGCTACCTGTAAGTATAAGTGCCGCAAAGTTTTACGTTTGGTTGGTTGGGGCTGGCTGCGTCACTCGTAGAACTATTGTTCTACATGATTTGTATATGATTGAGATTTGTCTTCATTATTAAAAAAGATCTGAGAATTCTCAAACTCTATGTTTAATGCGTATTTTTCTTTATGAAATACCGTAATTTATGGAAGAAACGTTGCGGCGTTTATGAGTTTTAAAAGTTAAAAAATAGTAAGTGCGGCATTTCTACCGGGTGCGGCGTTTACAATATTTTTATTTTTTTTAGCCGATCTTCAATGAAAAATCGAAAAATTCGTTTAGTGTTAATTTTCTCAAAAGATGGCGCCACCACCGACACGTACTCTTTAGCGTGCACAGATCGCAGTGTAGCGAATCAGAATGCGAACCTACCCCCATAGAAAAGAGGTTTGATCTTTGATCCAGTTTTGGAGAAAGTCAGAGCACCCTGACATGGTGTTCCCGCAAGTGCCGACAATCCAGGTTAAATTTGGGAATGACAACACCCGGGAAACAAAATTGGTGTTGAGAAGTGATTGGCCATGAGTGAAGAGTGTTATGGAAACAAGGATAGCAACTGAATTGAGAGACATCTACTTTTATTTATAGCAGTCCGGCACAGAAATGTATCACAGTCAGCAATTACTTGTAGAACAGGATTTCATTGCAAAAGAAATATTAAATATCACAGCTATGCTTTATCACAGGAATATATCACAGTCTGAAAAACTCGTAAGTACTGGCAAAAATGGTTTAATGAATTTAAACATTACAAGCCGTTTAAATCTCAATTTCAAAAGCTGCTTTACCTTGAAGAGAACAAGTCCACAGGGAGAACTTCAGATCCTTAAATTACGATGAAACACGATGTTCTATATGACGGCACTTCAAACAGAAATTCTAACATCTATTTCACTTTAAAAACAGGTTAAAAAAAAATCGGCATTAAATGTTGATTAAAAACGTACTGTCATTTTAAAGATTAAATAGAAGCAGGTTTAGCTGGCTAAAAATAACATGTCTGGAGCTTAAAGAGCATTACCGCTCGCCAAAAACGTCTGTCAACTGTTAATACAGCCTGACTGTCTAATTGCTTAACGGCGACGATCGGCCTAACTGCCTCGACTGCTGTCGACCTGCTATCGGTCTGCTTAACTGCTTATCTGCTTATCTGCCTCGATTACGGCGAAAGCCCCTCCTTTTATCTGTCACTGCCGACTGCGCATCTCATTTCTGAGTTGTTCTCCGGCTGCGCGGTTGAACGGCGTTTACCGGGCTTCGGGAGCGCATCGGTGATTGGATGAACAGCTTTAAACAGTTTTCTCCGGGCGATACTCACTTCGCCAACCAACCATTACGCCCGTCCAAGATGGCGACTGTTGACGAACTGGAGATCGGAGCCGTGCGTCTTAAACGATTGTTGACGCAAGCCACGGTTAAAGCGAGGTTTAAATTTAACAAAAAGTTATTAAGTTCATTTAGCATTTGAATTAAACTGCTTGGCTTTAGGAGTTTATCTAATTAGCTTTAAGTTGTTGAAATTTTATCTTAACCTTTTATTGTGGCGCTTAAAGTTGGAGAGTTTCCCAATTCAGGTAAGTCAGAAATTAAATACACATAAGAGTTGGGATATTTATTGTTCACAAATAACCATTGGGAACAAAAGCCCCTCCTCCCAGCTCTTATGGACTGCAATTGCCAGCACTTAGAAGAATATAACAATCAAACATCATAACCATTTACAAATGCAATAAAACAATGTGCAAATCAATTTATACCTGTAGGCGAGTAACGAGCAAGTAACAATACTTCAAAAGATTAAAAAAACAATGTACCAAGAAAAACTTTAAAACAATGTTCCATACAATTCAAAAAAGAAGGCAGGCAAAGTTTCAAAAAATAATTTTTGCAGTTACATTACGTAATATCAGAAAACTTTAAAACAATGTTCTCAAATACTTTTCAAATATAAAGTCCCTTTTTAAACCCTAAAAACACTTTTTTTACTAAAAACCACATGTAATTCCAACAGATTCATAATTAATCATGCAAAAAGGTTTCACTAAAGCATTACAAAAATTTACTATACTTCACATAGTTACATATGTCTAATTTCACAGTTAGGATTTTCACCTATCAGGTTGTCCCATGCTCGAACGACGCGAACGGTAATTAAAAAGATTAAAAAATTCTACTTAATCAAAAATACAAAGATTCTAAATGTTAATTTTGATACCTTAAACTTTGAATTCTAAGCACAATTCTAAACAATGAAAAACTTAAACGTTTAAACTCTTAAACACTAATCCAACCACCAAAAACCTTAATCAACTAGAAAACACAGTATATTAGTGCAAAAATCGTTAAAAAGAAAAATACGATATATAAGTGCAAAAATTTCAAACAACATTATGACATGATAATGATTAATGACCTGGTGATCACCAATGATTCAAATATACACAATCTTTATGCTCATACCTTTTACGCATAACTTACACATAATTCACACATACCTTGGCCAAGGATTTTCACACACCAAACTTTCATTCAATGACATGAAAAACAGTTGCTTAAATGACATATTTACAAAATGAAAAATGACACTTTTCAAAATACCTTAATACTTTATCAAACATTAAATATCAAAATTCAAAAATATGGTGGTGGATCAAAAATATCAAAAACTTTAGATCTCAAACACATCCTCAACAAACTTTTTCAATTCATTTTGAGTGATAGGCTTAGTAAAGATGTCAGCCATATTAGATTTACTTCTGATGAAGTTTACTTTAAATTTATCTTTATAAAACAGATCTCTTACAAAAAATAATCTAACATCTATATGTTTAGTTCTATGATTTTCTATCGGGCTTTTAAGGAAATCAATAGTAGCCTGGTTATCCACAAATAGAGTAGGTTTAGAGTTATATTTGATTAACCCCCAATCATTACCCTCTTTTAGAACGTTATCTAGCCAGGTGAGTTCTTTGATATTCTCAACCATGGCAAGAAATTCAGCTTCCATAGTGGATAAGCTAACTGACTTCTCTTTGAATGTACGCCAAGTTATGGGTGCTTTATCTAAACAGATGAACTCTCCCCCCATGGATATTCTGTCGTCTCTATTCGCTGCGAAATCTGCATCCGAGTACCCAATTAAATTCATATTTTCACACTTTAGCTTTAATTTGTATGATTTAGTCTTTCTTACGTATCCGAGTAATTTCAATAGTCCATTCCAATGTTCCATGCCCGGGTCACTCTGGAACTGGGAAAAGATATTTACGGCGTAAGAAATGTCGGGTCTCGTGCGGCTAGCTAGAAACGATAGGCATCCTAAGACGCTTCTATATGGGTAGATTTGCATTTGATATTGTTCACTGTTGGTTTGAGGCGATTGTAATTTACTGTACTGTACGCTTTTTGTGATTGGGAGTGATGAGATTGGTAATTTAAATTTATCAAATCTTTTGCAAATTTCGTCAATGTAGGGAATTTGGTGGATTATAAGACCGTTATCAGCCTCTTCAAATTCTACACCGAGTAACCTTTTGGTTTTTCCCAAAATTTTTAAATCGAATTTGCTTTGTAGTTTGTTTAAAATTTTTCCTATCTCATCTTCAGTCCTTCCAAAAATGACTATGTCGTCTACATAGACTAAAAGTACAGCAGAATTGTTAGAGAAGAAAGTACAATTGCACCATTCGAATTTTCCAAGTCCAATTTCTAGCAAAACATTCTTGAGTTCGAAATACCAAGCACGACCGCTTTGGTGAAGGCCGTATAAAGCGCGTTTTAAGTGACAAACTAAATTTTCCCTACCAGCCTCTACGTACCCTTCAGGTTGTTTCATGTAAACTTCCTCTTCCAAATTTGCATACAGATACGCACAGGCAACATCGCACTGCACATGTTTCCATTTTAACAAGACCACGAACAGAGAAAAAAACAGCCTAATTAAAGAAAAGTTTATAACGGGAGAAAAGGTTTCGTCATAGGATTCGCCCTTGACTTGGTTGTATCCCTGTGCCACCAAGCGGGCCTTATATCTCGCGACGTTTCCCTTCTCATCTCTTTTAATGTTAAATACCCATCTGCACCCCAAAACTTGTTTGCCTGGAGGCAGGCTGGTTAAAACCCAAACTTTTCTATTTCTTAGATTCTGAAACTCTGTATCCATGGCCTCTTTCCATTTTTCAATTTGTGGGGACCTGAGCATCTGCTTATAGGTACGAGGGACTTCAGGTACTAGTCAGCTTTTGTTTTTAACTTTAACTCCCGCGTTGCTTGGCTTAGGGTTAATGACACCTTGGAAGGAATCCTTTCCTTTAAAACTGAACATACTTTTAGTTACATCATCAAACTTAATATTATTCTGTTCGCAGTATTTCTGGATTTCGTTTAAGCTTTTCAGTTTACGCTTCTGACCCTCCTCATGAAAGTAAATATCTGTCCTGGAACCATCCGGTCGAGGGACGGCGGTTCTTACCCAAATCGCATCGCGAAAAGTAGGAGAGCTAATTGTACTATCATCCATACTTTCATCTGCATCAGATTCTTCATCAGACTCTATACTGGGTGTGGGAGAGGAACTCGGGAGACTTTCGTCTTCGACAGATTCTCGACTCTCTTCACCAATTTGAGAAAAGCTAGAATCATCTTTGGGCGCCAGCACCGCTCCACTGTCATTTTCCGAAACTTTTGGAAAAGACACGTTACAGGTTTCTATCACCCTTTCCTCCTCCGGGACCCAAATTCTATACCCTTTGGTACTAAAAGCGTACCCAACTAAAATGCCTACTTTGGCTTTCGGGTCAAGCTTTCCTCTCAAGGGTCGAGGAGTACCAACGTAAACTTTTGATCCGAATTTTCGAAGGTGTCTTACTGAAGGTTTGATTCCTTTAAACAACTCTATAGGGGTTTTAGACTGTTCTGAATGGCATAACCGGTTCCACACATGAACAAAGAATAACACGGCCTCTGGCCAAAAGCTTTTTTCAAGACCATTTTCTGAGAGAATGGTCCTGGCTCCGCCTACAACAGTTTGGTTGAGTCGTTCAGCTGATCCATTTTGCTCGGGCGTGTAAATGTTTGTGTGTTCATGATTTATGCCCTTTTCAGTGCAAAAGTCTTCAAAGTAATTACTGGTAAACTCACCCCCATTATCGGTTTTTACAGCTTTAACTTTTAACCCAAGTGATCTTTCGGCACGGGAAACATATCTAGTAAATATGTCAAAAACGTCTGATTTTTCCTTCATAGGATAAATGGTCATATATTTAGAGAATTCATCGATAATTGACAGATAGTATCTTTCCCCACGTTTGCCTACCACATTTGATGGACCCCAAACGTCCAAACAGATTAGATCTAATGGACCTCTCACTTTGCTCCCACTAACGGACTTAAATGATACCCGCCTGTGTTTATTTAATTTGCAAAGTTCACATGAAAATTCTGGGTGTTTCTTTAGGTTAGGCAAACCTTTAACTTCATTTAGAGTACTAGTTTTTGTGATGAAGTCTACACCTGCATGACCGAAACGTGCATGCCATGATTCGAGTTCTCTCAGGTTATTTTTACTTATTGCATTACAAGCTGGCTTAACTGGACTGGGGTAGACGTGGTACAAGCCACGTTCGAGTTTAGCAGAAAATACAAAAAATTTTTTCTTAAAGACTTTAATCTTTCCATTTCCCCCTACAAATTTAAAACCGTTCTGATCGAGCATGGGGCCTGATAGTAAATTTCTCCTTAACTTTGGAGAGAAAAAGACATTTTTCAAAACACATTCATTTTTACCGAATTTAAGTTTTACATCCCCTTTTCCATTAATTGGAAACTCTAGATCCTCCAGAGCGAGCACCATATTTTCATTCTCAACAGTCACAAAATTAGAGAAGATGCTGCGATCATTACAGAAATGGTGGCTGGCGGCCGAATCCAAAATCCACGTATGGTTGTCGACATTACAATTTAGATTGGCCTCTGCCACAAAAAAACTTAAATTGTTACCTTTAATGGTCTTGGGGATAGTGTTCTTATTCGACTGGTTACCTGGGTTCTGGCGTCTACCTCGGGACCTTTGCCGCTCGGTTTCTGCTGGGCTGGATGTTGATTTGGAGACTCTGCACGCACCCGGACTATGAGATCTGTTCCTGGGACGACTAGGAGACCTTGGACGGACACGACAGTCCCTTTGGAAATGTCCCAGACGACCGCACCGGAAACACCTTGCCTGGTTTCCCTGGACACTAAAGGCTTCCTTCGTTGACGTCTTTCTATCGGAGTCACGGAGGTTTAGTCGAGTCTCTTCAGCCACAACTTCCAAGACGATGTCTTTAAACACAAATCTTTCACTGTCCCATCGTAGAACACTTTGGACAATTGAATCAAATTTTGACGGCAGATTTCTAAGAAATTGGTATGACAGAAAAACTTCATCGAGAGATTTTCCGCTGTCCTTGAGCTGGTTGGCTAAGCTCTGGATCCGTGAGGCAAAAAGATTGACGTTCTCATTCGGCTGAATTCTACTTTGCATCAATTCACTAAAGACCTGCATATGATGACTGCGGTTGTCGGGCTTGAAATTTTTTCTTAACAGGTCCCAAACTTCACACGGGTCATCTAAATCACCGATAATTTGTCGGAAATCACTGTGCACATTGAGGTACAGCATAGATAATGCAAGCCTTTTTCGGACGTAAAATGCCTCCACATCCTTTTCTGTGACAGCGCCCTCTTTGATCACCGGACTTTTCTCCCTACCGCACACAATTTCATAGCAATTTTTCTCCAAGAGTAGGAACTTCATATCAACACACCATGAGGAGTAATTTGTAGCATTTAACTTCTCGGTTTGGTAGAAAGTTGAGATCCCTGGTGAATTAGCCATCTTTCTCAAAAAATTTCAAAAGTTCTAAGTTTCAAAGAAAATATACTAAATTTCAACTTCAAAAATGTCAAATTTCAAAGACAAAAAAATTTCCAAGGGTTAACTTCAAAAAACTCTCAATTTTTAAACTTCAAAAGCATCAAAAATTTCAGCATTAAACTTTAAAAACCTCAAAATTTCAGCTTTAAACTTCAAAAATTTCGACTTTAAACTTCAAAATCGTCAAAAATTTCAACTTTAAACTTCAAATTGAACTTAGATTCAGTATCATCTCTAATTTCAGGATAAACATCGAAGTCTTCCGGAGATTTCAGGGTAAGCTTTAAACCTCTTTAAAGAATTTCTTCAAATATTACAGTTGCCCCTCCATCTCGGCACTGGGGGTTTCCATTCAATATCTTCAGTCACGGGCTTTCACTCTACAACGCAAGCCCATAACCCTTATTGTTCCCGCAAGTGCCGACAATCCAGGTTAAATTTGGGAATGACAACACCCGGGAAACAAAATTGGTGTTGAGAAGTGATTGGCCATGAGTGAAGAGTGTTATGGAAACAAGGATAGCAACTGAATTGAGAGACATCTACTTTTATTTATAGCAGTCCGGCACAGAAATGTATCACAGTCAGCAATTACTTGTAGAACAGGATTTCATTGCAAAAGAAATATTAAATATCACAGCTATGCTTTATCACAGGAATATATCACAGTCTGAAAAACTCGTAAGTACTGGCAAAAATGGTTTAATGAATTTAAACATTACAAGCCGTTTAAATCTCAATTTCAAAAGCTGCTTTACCTTGAAGAGAACAAGTCCACAGGGAGAACTTCAGATCCTTAAATTACGATGAAACACGATGTTCTATATGACGGCACTTCAAACAGAAATTCTAACATCTATTTCACTTTAAAAACAGGTTAAAAAAAAATCGGCATTAAATGTTGATTAAAAACGTACTGTCATTTTAAAGATTAAATAGAAGCAGGTTTAGCTGGCTAAAAATAACATGTCTGGAGCTTAAAGAGCATTACCGCTCGCCAAAAACGTCTGTCAACTGTTAATACAGCCTGACTGTCTAATTGCTTAACGGCGACGATCGGCCTAACTGCCTCGACTGCTGTCGACCTGCTATCGGTCTGCTTAACTGCTTATCTGCTTATCTGCCTCGATTACGGCGAAAGCCCCTCCTTTTATCTGTCACTGCCGACTGCGCATCTCATTTCTGAGTTGTTCTCCGGCTGCGCGGTTGAACGGCGTTTACCGGGCTTCGGGAGCGCATCGGTGATTGGATGAACAGCTTTAAACAGTTTTCTCCGGGCGATACTCACTTCGCCAACCAACCATTACGCCCGTCCAAGATGGCGACTGTTGACAAACTGGAGATCGGAGCCGTGCGTCTTAAACGATTGCTGACGCAAGCCACGGTTAAAGCGAGGTTTAAATTTAACAAAAAGTTATTAAGTTCATTTAGCATTTGAATTAAACTGCTTGGCTTTAGGAGTTTATCTAATTAGCTTTAAGTTGTTGAAATTTTATCTTAACCTTTTATTGTGGCGCTTAAAGTTGGAGAGTTTCCCAATTCAGGTAAGTCAGAAATTAAATACACATAAGAGTTGGGATATTTATTGTTCACAAATAACCATTGGGAACAAAAGCCCCTCCTCCCAGCTCTTATGGACTGCAATTGCCAGCACTTAGAAGAATATAACAATCAAACATCATAACCATTTACAAATGCAATAAAACAATGTGCAAATCAATTTATACCTGTAGGCGAGTAACGAGCAAGTAACAATACTTCAAAAGATTAAAAAAACAATGTACCAAGAAAAACTTTAAAACAATGTTCCATACAATTCAAAAAAGAAGGCAGGCAAAGTTTCAAAAAATAATTTTTGCAGTTACATTACGTAATATCAGAAAACTTTAAAACAATGTTCTCAAATACTTTTCAAATATAAAGTCCCTTTTTAAACCCTAAAAACACTTTTTTTACTAAAAACCACATGTAATTCCAACAGAGGGGGGGGGAGAAATGTTTACTTTTAACTGGTGCCTCTTCTCACACATCGATTGCTGTTTTCATTTTAATGGCGCCTGGTAGTCTGTCCGAACTTTGTGCGGATGCAAGAAGGTTTTTAGAAGTTATTTTTTTATTTCTATAAATTCGCCTTTGTGAATATAAACATTGATATCTGATTATTTGAAAATAGAAATCGTAAGCTTCGTAAAATAATGGCAAATACTTTAAAACATTCTATGGGAAGGGGGAGAAAAAAGGAGATTTTTTTACCGTTTATCCAATTTCTCCCGAAATATATCCGATCTACTTAATAGCTTTTTTAATAAATTAGGTCTAATAAGAAATGCAACATATTTTTTATTTATTTATTTTTTGTTAATTAAGAAATTATTTTAGAAAACATTGAATTTTATCTGGCATTGACTTCTTCTGACCACGATCACCCCCCCCCCCCCCCCCCCACCAACACCGATGTTTGCAACCGCGGCTGCGGCGTTTCTGACGATTTTCTAGCTAACTAAGCTCATTTTCGTGGGTGCGGCATTTCTTCCATAAATTACGGTAAATGAAAGAGCCTGGAGCTGATAATAACTTTGTTATTCTTGTGATCGTGGAGGACAGCAGTTCTATAAGTGATGCAGCCAGCCGCAACAACAACCAACCAACCAACCGAAAAACATTGCGGCACTTATATTTACAGCTAATTTTTACTTGTTCTATTTTGTACCTTCTGGATCTCGGAATCTGCTCTAACGATCTTTTTACAATTAATATATGATTTTAATCGGTGCCAAATTTGATGAGTGATGTCGCCGATTAAGGTAGGAAAACTCGTTTTTTTTAAATTTAATCCAGTTTAAAGAGGAGACTATTTAACTCTCGCATATAAATACGTAAATCCTCTTCATTGACATGGTAACAAGGCAGGGAGTATGAATACAGTGCTGTTGGTGGACGCGAAAGTGAGAGAGTACGATGTCCTAAGAAAATATTTTTTAAGGATAAGTAGGCTCTTCATTTTTTTGAATTTTTAAAAATTTTTTTTTTGGTTCAATTAATTGATCATCAATTTTCATCACAGTATTCCAAATTGTTATAAATTCTGGACAAAATTGATGGAAACAATTGACCTAAAAAATCTGAAGAGAAATGACCCGGCGCTCAATCTCAATCCATAATTTCATACAAACATAATAATAATTCCGTCATCCTTCCTTTTGAATATATAATCCATTATGATTTAATTAGTCACTCTTTCAATATTTCTATTTTGTTTAGCTTTTGGCTCTCAGCTATCCGAGATGTCGTGTAGATCTGTACAACTTAACTTATAACGTAAACTAGTTTGTGCAGCTAGCTAGTATGTTCCACATCTGGTTTGTGTCCAGACGTCTTGAGTTCGATTCTTGCCGTCGCTGTTTTGGGAGATGGGCTTTTCTTTTCTGTCTTTTTTTGTTTTATTTCATTTTAAAAAATAACAGATTATTATAAACTTTACTTATTTTTTTTTGTAATTTATTTTGCTATAATTAATAATTAAAAATAGTTAAGACTTTCAATTAAAAAATGATTAAAGTATTTTTTGGTAGAACTCCTTCCTAACTTTTTCTTTAAGTAGTTTGTGTCATATTCTGATGATCTCTAGTATTTTGATAGCTATTTCTAATTAAAATTAAGTCTTAATTTTTCTAATATTATTAACTCTATTTGGAAAATTCATTATGTAATTAATATTTCAATGAAATTTTTTTTTCTCTTCAGAAAGCTCACATAATTAATAAATAATTATTATTTAGTATTCATAGGAAAATAAATAGTAGTTTTACATACTAACTAGTTTTAATAATAATTCTTTTACTCTTCATATATAAATAAAAAAAATTTGTAATTATGGAATTTTAATTTTAAGACTAATATTTTTTTCCAAATCTTAAGTTTTTTTCACTTTTATTTTGTATTCCTTTAAAAACCAGATTTAAAATTTTGTTCAATACTTTTCAGATAGAGATATGATTAATTAATCTAAATTTATACATGCACTATATTTTTTATTAGACATTTAAAGGCCGGAGATGGCATCTAAAACAAGATGTTGTGCCCACCCAAGGCAAGTTGATAAGATACAGAAGATAGTAGATAACTGAAGTATAAAGGTCCAGGGTTCTGGTCTACCGAATGGCTGATAATCTAAAAATTCAGAGTTTTGGACAGTTTTCCTAACGATGTAACGTAAATACGCTTCAGAACAGTGGTGGCTCTAGACTCTCCCTGACGGGGGGGTCACCACTCCCCGACGAGGGGGCACAAATATACATGTACATATGCTAAGTGGTGGCTTTTGGGTCATGGCTTTTGGACCAGACCTCAGAACAAGTCAAAATCCTGTATAAAACCTATATAAAACATTCAAACTTCCATATAAATCCGAATTATACGGCCCGCGATTTCGCTAACATCCTGAAGTCAGGCCCAGGAGGGCATTATCGTAAAGTTCTGCCCGCAACTTTTAAAAGTTGTCTATACGATGATAAAATAAATGAGTTGAAATCATCAACTGCAGTGAATGAAAACTAAACTGATGGCTGATCATCTGCAAAATTATTTTGAATATCGGCTGGGAGCCCAATTTAGGAATCGATCGTATCATTTTTTCACCGGAGTTTCGAACATCGTTTCATTACAAACGGTTGACCCATTAAAAAAAAAAAAATCGTCAGGGTAACTACATTTAAATATTTATCGTCAACTTGGCGGAATAAGGCAGTTAAAATAGAATTCAACCTAGTGCCGTTATTTAAAAAAAAAAAAAAATGGAATTTTCATGTTACGTCACTGGATCTTTTTTCTTACTGTGAATGACTGAAAAGGGTGTCATTTTCGTTTAAATTATTCGGCTAAGCTGAAACTTTTATGCACTTTTGAAATTCGCATCATATGGATCAATAAAATACATGAAAAATCTTTATTGTTTTAGTATATACGCGAAAATACATTTAGCTTTACGGTAGTTACAAAAGAATAATTGTAATAAATTCAGGCAATTTTTCACATAAGATTTACGAATAGTTTTGTATTAATAACTATGAATTAAGAATAATTAAATTATTTACGTATATTCCATCAAGGTGCTTGCGGGGATGGCAAAAGACTCTTTTCTCTTTTTCTTTCGCTGGTTGCCAGGACGATATTTTGAAATAAAAATAACTTTTTAATTCTAAACAAATTTATGTAGCTGAATGGTGTAATATATCTAGTTACTAAAATATTTATTTGTCTGTGTACTGTGTTCCATTTATTTTGTTTCTTTGCGAAATTAATTTTTACTATTATATATCGATGGCATGTATTTTTTAATCCGCCCCAAACTTATTTGAGCGTCCATTTTAGGAAGATTGCATCAAGTGTGTTTTCCAAACGCTCAATAGATGGTGCTACCGTCCAAAAATTTCAAATTTTAAATTTTGAGCGTTTTAGAGTTTTTTAAATCAATTGACCTAGCTCAATCGTTTCAGGGGCCCAAAAAACCCCCAGGTACGAAATTTAAAAAGAATCCTTAGAGCAGTTTTCGAGATCGTTCGGACATACACACCCACCCACCCACATACACACAAACATTCCTTGTTTAATATAAGAGCGGATTTAATTAACTTCAGTTTAACTTCGATATCTCGAACACCGAAACTCTTGATATCTCAATAAATGTGTTTTCCCTTACAAATTGAATTCCGCCCTACCTGTGGCATCTGGGAGACGGAAAGTGCCTGGTTCGAAACTAGATCCGTCCGCCGACCTAACCGTTTGGAGTTTTCCGAAACTTTGAATAAAAACGGGTTAGGACCTCTTAGAAAGTCCCCCATGGTGGGCAAACTCATCCCCGGCCTAGATCCCTAGCGTAGATAATAGGCCGTAATCTCCATTTACAAACTGACTCCCTTTAATTTCAACTCGTTATCTCAAAAAGTCTAGTGTTTCTGGCCAACATGTTTTGCTATAAAAATATTAATCGAATTGTTATTTTATGCAATATTAATATTTTAAATCACAATAAAGTGAGAAAAATGCAATTGAAATGTTCATAGGTAGAACCACTTTACAACAAAAATTTTCTTTTGAGAAAAACGATTTTGAAGGCGCGCAGTAAAGTGGCATACCGAAATTTTATCACTTGTTCTTACGGCTTTAAAATGAGTCTACTTCCAAATAATTCATGTGGTGATAGTACTTATTGAAAGCTAAAAGATGGCATCGTATCTCAATTTCGAAAAGAATTGTTGTGAAGTGTACCCCTGGAAGCTTCAGTTAATAATAATAATAATAATAAATTACAAAAATCTCTGAAAGAGAACCTAAATATATGCGCTATTAAATTTTTTTATAAAGTCAAGCACTCATGAAGAAAATGAACCACTTTCTTTTAAAATCTAAAATAAAAAATATCGTCAGAAAAATATAATCGGTCAGCTTATAATTTGCCAAGACACACAAAAAAATAATTATATTTAGCAAAACCAACCTTGATAAAAATTCACTTTTTTGTAATACTCCAAGATAATTTTGAACGAGGTTTCCACAAATGTGATGAATAATTTTATAAAGCAAGCTCATTTACTAATAATTCATAGTGAAAGTGTCACTTTTAAAATTTCAACATACAAATTAATTTATGAGTTTAATTAATAAGGCGAATAATAAACATAATATTAATCTGTTTAAAAGTTAAAGAGTTGAATTCTGATCCACATAATTCTGTAACTCAAAAATCAGTTTAGAACACATACTATTAGTTTATTTTAATAGTTTATATTAATGCTGGTGCCATCCATGGATTCAATAGCGATTTGTATAAAGATTCAAAATAAGGGAAGTTGCTGTGGCTTACGATACGCCACTGTATATAACATACAAATCTACACACAAATATAAAACTTTTATTGTATTTACTTATTTTACAGGATAAAAGTGAAATTTTCAGAAAGACGATATAGACGCTGTATACCATAATTTTTATTTACTTTGCAGTAAAATAACTGAATTAAAATTCACAAAAGTTAGTTATTTTTTCCACAACGATATAAAAATTAAATTGTCAGTCAAGATTAATCAATTTCCTTTAACTTATATTCCATTTTTAGATCTATCCACAGCCATCTTCATACTAGACTGGAGAGGGCTTTGGTCTATCAGAGGGGCTGGTTATTATTATTATTTAATTTTTTTTAATTTTTCTTTTTTTACCCCAAGCAAAATGTAATAAATTCTAATTCCCTTGCAGCTGTTAATCTTCTTGGTGTGCATAGCTATGAACTCTTAGCTAAAGAGGGACGGTTAATCCAGTTAGATTTCTCTATATAGTGCGAATTCTCACTCGTTGTATATGTATAAGTATGTTACCAAATAAACAAACTATGTATTTGACTAATTCTTAAATTACAAAAAATAAATAATAAAAATAAAAACAAATCTTACTGCTAAATTTTTATAAAATTAAAGATTAAATTGTGCATATTGTGTTCGATTGAATCTATTTATAAATAAAAAGTATATTTAGAATTTATTCAAATTTGCCATCTAAGAAACAGAACAGTATTATTTTTTTTTTTTTTATTCGGAAGAAGTTAAAAGTTAAATTATCTAATTAACC
Organism: Cheiracanthium punctorium; assembly: GCA_038373885.1. Lineage (NCBI taxonomy): Eukaryota > Metazoa > Arthropoda > Arachnida > Araneae > Cheiracanthiidae > Cheiracanthium > Cheiracanthium punctorium. The sequence continues at coordinate 424,148 of JAWZYV010001861.1, forward strand.
ACTTAGTTATAAAAATATCTTTTTACTTTCTCAACAGTTATAAGAGTTCAAGTAAGGATTACTGTGATAAAATAATTTTAAAGACATAGAATACTTATTTTATAAATTGCATAACACACTAACTGAAAATAAATAAAATACGACCAGTTTAAAATATTTCTAATTAAAATGAAATTTTTTAGTTAAAGCGTTTAAATATTCATAGGTTTATACATATTTTGAATGCCAGAGATGATGAACTGTAAAATAATTTTATAAATATTTTGTCATATCAAATTATTTACACAAGTAAATATACATTTTAAAAAGTTTCTGTAGTAAACAAAATCTGAAATTTCTTATCGCCAGAGTCGTAAACCTCTTTAAAAAATATCAATTTAAGACTTATAAATTTTGTAGCTCTATGAAAAAAAGTAATACAATGGGAAATTTTATTTTACATTTATGACACAAAAGCTTTTGACTCGTGAATTAAAATACTGTTAATTCACATACAATTACATTAAATCTGTGTTTAATTTACATTAATGATTACTGTGTGAGTACACTATGATTAAATTTGCATTAATGCAATTTGAAAGTTTATAAAGACATACCTTTCGTCCTCACTCCACTTACTAAATCATATTTGATAAATATTCCAAAAAAATCGAAACTGCAACGAAAGAATATATTTTTAAAATGTATATCCTGTCCTGTTATTTAGCGGGAATGACATGTAATGGGGTGAACAACATATAACTTATCAATGGTTTAAAAGCAAGAGCATATTTAAAAGTACTCATAGTGTTTAAAAGACCAATTAGGAGAAAATTTAGATTAATTCATAGAGTACTCAGACAGTTAATATAATTTAAAATACAATAATGTTGTACAACATTTCATAGAATCGGAATGTGAGGTCAAAAAGTCCGACTTCTACTCCAGCTTCAACTCAAAAGTTATGACTCTGGGTCCGCAGCCATGATTAAAAGTGCACTCCAAACCATTACGAGCATCCATGTCTAAGGACATTTAATGATATATATGCATCATTAAAATGCTGTTAATAAATAAACTTTAAAGTGGTATTTTAAAATTTCTGAGACAGAACAAGTGACTCAGTTTTTGAAATATGTGCTTTATTTTTAAATAATGTAGAATGTGGTCATGCAAAATTTGTGCTCAAAATAGTTTCAATTCTTTTTTATAAGGGGGGGGGGGGTGAGGGGCAAGGGTGGTTTAGGGCGAGGGCACAGGGGTGCGAATTCCCCCGAGAGGAAAATATTTACTAGTAAAAATACGCTTTATTACTAAAAATATAATACTAGTAAAAATACGCTTCAAATAAAATTGCATGTTCATGCAATTCTAAATTGGTATTCAAGCTTTGCACCCTCCCTGAAAAATATTTCTGGATCCGCCATTGGGCATAGTATATTTGTACAAATACATAACAAAAAGAAAGTGCCTAGAATATATAATTCAATGTTTTATAGAAATAAACTGACCATATTTTTAATAATAACATATATTAATTAAAGCTTTTAAACACATTTAAAATATATATATGAATGTAATTTACATTGAACAGGCGCCAGTCGATTTGTTTATGAAGATCTGAATGCTTAGTTATCCTATGTTTTTTTTTTTTTTTTTTTTTTTTTTTTTTACATAATCATTATCAAAAATATCACGACATAAATCACACTGTACTTTATATCTTGTGCTTTGGCACCATCGATGTTCTTTTTAGGAAGCATAAAGCCAAAAGTGAAATTAAACTTTTATAAACTTCACAATATATGCTATGCTGCCGTAACAAGAAAAAAAAATGCCCATTATTCTAAACTCTGTCTAACTCACTGGCACAGTGCACAATAAAAAGTGTTTGAAAAGTGATGTACTATGGGTTTGTGAAGAAAAAATAAAAATACACGGGATATTTAGAGGAACCATTTCTTTCTCATCATTCTGTCATTGAGGACCAATAAAAATACAAAAACCGTATTTCTGGAAAAAAGAACATCCCCCATTTGCTTGTGTAAGCAAAGCCATACTTCCCTTCCCTCGAAATTTTTTATCTACCCGACTGGTCTAATTAACGGTCACTGTCTCCCCCATCCGGACCACCCACACCCATATTCTACTTTTCTATGGTGTCGGCGACAAAATGCACAATCGTTTAAGCACTTTTAAGCAATTAAAAGAGCCTCGAATAGAAAGTGGTCGAATAAATTTGTCGTTTGAAGAATAGACTGGCACTTTTGTTACCTTAAGATTGCTGTCTTGCTGCAAATCCAGTAAAATGCCTTCTGAGAGTGGGATCACAGATTTCAAGTATACATTATTCAAATTTGAAGTCTCCCCCGCCGTTCGTCAACACATCACAGTATTGGAAGATGCAGGAAGTGGCTGTTTTTCGACATGAAAAGGATCGCAAAGATAAGAGATGAATGAAAACAGAAGTATTAGGTTGTAACGAAAGTTTCCCGCCACCGCAAACATCGTCAGCACACAGTTCGCGTTGGCGTATGTGCTCATATTTTGTCAAACGATTTTTGGCATTTGAAAGAAAGAGGCTTACTTTATAACACTGTGTTGTGAAATCTGTAAAAAATATAGTTATCATTAAGTATAAGGTGTCCCAAATGGAACTATCACTCTAGAGGATTAGAACCATCGTTTACTTCCATTTGTGTTGCAAAAAGTCAGCTACATAATATCAACAAATTATGAATACAGCTTTAAGTACTATTGTTGTATTATGTGACACTGTGCAGGTTTGGTACCGAAAGTTCAAAATCAGTTATCTAAGGAGCTAGAAGTTAGTTTTTCAGGCATATATGGCGGTAAACTTTCGTTACAACCTGATAGTTTTAGCCATTATTCAGAAGTTCTGAGGAATATACCACCCCCCCCCACTCCCCCAATGAGCTATCTCCCAGAAATGTAAACATTTCCGCTTCAATCTCCAATACTCATTTGCCTTTCATGTGTATTTAAAAAGTACAAAATTAATTTTTTTAAATCGCAAAATCAAAATTAAAACTCAGCTAAAAGATAGATTTCTTCTTATGAAAATTCCCCGACGAATTAATCAAATAGCCCCGATGGGGATCACAAGTTCCCCGGAGGGGGTGGGCACATGCCCCCCCGGACCCCCCACTGGAGCCACTCCTGCTTCAGAAGCACTAAGAAAGTCAACCGCACACCCCTCCCCCCCTTATATAGGCAATATGAAATACTCCTTGTGTAGGTTTACCATAACACAATACAATACAACCTTTTCAGAAGTTGTTATATGCTTTTAGTGTATACGAGAAAAAACTGAAATTAAATTAATAACATAATGTATTTCTTAAATTTATAAAACACAAAAAGGAGATATCAATATTTTATTAATTACTTACTTGGTGAAAGACAGCATACAGTATGTAAATTTATCGAAAATGTGGTTGCCTTTTAAATCTATCAAAATAGCTCAATTAACTTGGTATTTTAAAGCCTCTAATTTATGGGACTCATTGACACCCAGGTTTTTTTTTAATCATCCTCAAATAAGTATAATATGTGCTAACTAAAAAAGTACCTTAAATAAATACAGTAGAATTTTTCAAATTCAAAATCGACTGGACTTCATCGATTCTGCATAACAAAAAATTCTAGATTATAAAAACCCTCTAGTATTATTTAAAAAAAAAAATGTTATAATCAGGTAAAGTTTAAAAAAATAGAAAACGTTATTAAAAATAAAATGCATTTTCTGAGAAATTGCTCATTAGAACGATGCTATTCTTTAAACATTTTTAATAAAATCTAAATTATTTTCATTCGAATACTGATTTATTGTTATTTTAAGGTCTAATTTTGCCTTGATAATTCAAATTCTGTAAATTAGCAGTCGAAATTCAAGAAATTCTTCTGTATTTAAAAATAACAAAAGAGGATATTTTTAAAAGAAAAATGAGAAACAGATAAAAGTTTAAACATGCATGCGCGAAATCGCTAATAGCCATTGGAGGAAGTGTACGATTCTAAGAGATAACAAAGCTAGTGAAAACGGATATCCGCTTTAGCATTACGACATTTGAGTAAGTAAAGACATTAGGGACAGTAAAGACACTAGTGGAAATGGATCTTTATATGCCCGGCTTATTTCAGCGTGCCGAGTCTCTTTTCCACCTACAGCATACGCATTGCCGATCTCGCAGACATCCGAAATTCTTCTGAAGCTGGAGAAAACGTATATGTATTTAGTTACACCTGTTTTCTAAAAAGCGACATAAAACCGATTATAAACAATAATTTTTAGATTAATTTTCTATTTTATTAATGATTATAATCATTAATTTAATTAACAATTTTGAGATGTATCATTAACTTAGTTAAAAACATATGGTGTATCATAATATAGTTAAAAATTTAACTTGCAGCTAGCTTTAAACTGAAAGTAAACATTGCATTAAAACAATAGAACGAGTAACTAGATTATCATTAATTAAGAACGAGATTATTAAATTAATAACTTTAATGAAACTTAACTTAGGGTTATCATTAAACTGAATGTAAATTAATGAATCACAGTGCATTAAAACAGTAGAACCAATAGTTATATATTGTTGGTTTTCTGGAATTATGGCCGATTAGCTACATGCAGGCTCTAAGCCTCAAGGTGGGGGTCGTTCTAAGTGGTCCTAACCCGTATTTATACTAAGTTGCGGAGGAAACCATGGAAAACTCCGAACGATTAGGTCGGCGGACGCAACCTCGTTTTGAACCAGGCATCTTCCGTCTCCCAGTTCAGAGCCACTGATGGGGCCCAATAGTTATATAATTATAGTAAAAAGTTAACTTATGTTTAGCACTAAACTGAATGCAAATTAATGAAATAAAATCAAAGATGGCGGCAGGGATACTAATCCGTACTCGACCCAAATTATAAATAGAAAATTACTCAAAAAATTATTGATTATAATCAGTGTTATGCCTCTTATTATAAAATTCTGTCAAAAACATGTCAATTTTCTATGATATGTTAGAAAAGAACGTGTTGTAACTTTTTTAATCAAATACTCTGATACTGCATGAAAATAGATTTGTATATTTATTTACATAACTTAGTGTCAAGCAAACTTCTGAAATTCTTCCGTGGAACTAATTTATTATCTTCTGACCATACCCCTGGTAAGTAATGATATCATCATGCAAAAACCCTTAACGGGTAAAAATTTTGTTTCGCAGCATTTTACTTTAAGTTATATGGATTTTAAATATGGGTCTTAAAAATAATGATATCAAATTTTGAGTGACGCCCTGCTGTGATTTTTAAGGATTTGTTTTTAAATTCAGTTACGGTTACTTTCGTTTTATTTTCTAAAGAAGATTTACTCATTTAAGCAATGCTTTTAATTATGAAATACACTGTCAAATATAACACAATTTCACTGATTTTATATATTGTATTCAAATGAATTTATTTCAATAATTTAATTTATCTTTTGCGTCATGCTGTCCAAAATGATAAGCAAATTTTTCATATACATTTCACTTAGTTTGGTTACTATGACACTAAGTAAATATTTACGTAAATTTTACTTGCCCTTTTGGATAGCGTGGAGCAAAATATATATTAAATTATTGAAATAAATTCATTTGAATACAGTATATAGACTCAGTGAAAGTGTGATATATTTGGCAGTGTATTTCATAATTAAAAGCATTGCTTAAATGCGTAAATCTTCTTTCAAAAATAAAACGAAAGTAACTGTAATAGAATTTAAAATCAAATCTTTAAAAATCACAGCAGGGTTTCACTCAAAGTTTGATATCATTATTTTTAAGACCCATATTTAAAATTCATATAGCTATAAAGTAAAATGCTGCGTCACAAAATTTTAACCCGTTAAGGGTTTTTGGATGGGTTAATTTCTAAGTTAATTTTTTGATTGCTAAACAACCTTTCTTTATTCTGCACACTCCTAGATTAACAAACTTTACTTAACAAATTCAGGGGGTTAGATAGAGGGTTGGTCCAAAAATTCAGGGCCAAACACTGGCGTAGCCAGGGAGGGGCCCACCGGGCCCGTGCCCCCCCCGAAATTTTTTCAGTTGTTATATATATATTGCAATTTGTAAAAATGGATCGTCTCATAATCCTTGTTGTGTGATATTTGTCTAATCTTCCTGATAAACGTTTTCTAGATCCTTTCACATTGAGAACGAATTAAAAAACAAGTCAATAAAAAGGTTAAAAAGTGCCTTTAATCACTAACGCGAGGTGACTTTCGACACGCCTACACAACAGAAAATATACATCTGGGCAATAGCCTACTCCCGGGATACTAAAAATTTCCCCCTCCCTATAACCTCAGTTCGTTACCGTTATACCCTGTGAAGTATGTATCCCCAAGTGCTATCAGCTTTCATGGTCACCTGTGGTATTTTTAAAGTATGGTGTATACAAAAATATTACTTCCTACTTACGATAAAATTTCAAGGAGGGGCACATGCTGGCACTTTCCCCTACATTCCCAAGGTCCAGACGCTCGTGTTTTTGACTAGTGTGTTGCTCTGTCCAGTTGGTGGGTTCGAATAGAGATTATGGCCTCAAGAAAGTGCCCGTTGAGTAGAAGTATAGGAGGAATTTTTAATAAAATTCCAAAAATTATACATAGTTTGCCTGCTAACAATGAAGACTCAAATCTACAGGAAACGGAAAAAGCCATAGATGAACAGATATTTGCAGAAAACTTCAGAAAGCACATCAAGAAAAGAAACTAAAGTAAATACTCAATATTTCATTGTGTGTTTTTAAATGATAATATAAACGATGACATAATACATACGACATAATATCTTCTTAAGTATGTTGAAAAATTTGTATTATCATATTTTCATTAATATGTATAATTTAAGAAATGCTTCCTTTATACCCACCCTTTCAATTGACAAGAGGGTAAATCTGTAATTCATTTTTCTGTTCTAAAGTTTTATAAAACTTTATAAATACTATTTTATATGGCTCTGGTAAAATATAAATGAATATTTGAAATATCTAGGGATGCACTTGATATCCGGCTGATTTATCAATAACCGAAATATCATCGAATATCCGAATCACAATCACCGGATATCCGGCTCACGACTAAATAAGGTCTATCAACAGTCCACTAAGTCTGTATTTTTTAAATAAAAATTACTCTCAGTAATGTTTTCTTCTTAATATTTTTACTACTCACAGTTTAAAAAAAAAATTAAATATTCCTAAGTGCTTTCCTTTGTCATTTAAAACCGCAACCTATGAGAACAGCAGTTTTGCTTTGAAATTAATCTGAAAAATCGGGGCTTAATACCGTTATTTTCTGATTCTAAAATAAGACATTAAGTTGTTCATTAAAATGTGACTTTCTATTAAATAAGTTAAGCAATTAAACAGACCTATTTTCATTTTTTTGTTTTTTAAACTGTACGTTAAAACTTTGTACTTATGTATGGTGCCGAAGCCCGAGCCCGAAATTTCAGCTAATCTTATAAATAAAAATGAAATTCTGTTTGTTTGTTTGTTTGTTTGTTTGTTTATTTGTTTGTTTGTGGATTTGAGTTGTATACAAATCCACAAAAATGGACCTATCAGCCTGAAATTTTGCACAGATATGTAAAATAATATAGAATAAATGATAGTCCACCCGTTCCCGGAATTTAAGAGATTTTTTATGTTCTCCACGCAAAAAGCTTTCCGTAATTGTAACCCCTGAAGTGAAAAAAGTGTGAAATAAGGATCGTGGTTGCCATGTGTGGCGATTTTGCCGAATAAGATGTTTTAAATTCTCAAAGTAAAAATAAAAGAATAATAATGATTTTTTTTTGTTAGTTTATATTCGTAAGGTCATATTTTTTTTAATTATAATATCGTGTGCATGGGAAATCGGAGCAGGAGTGAAATGTTTTATACGCAAAACAATAAGAATTGAAGATTTCCGAGGCTACTATGTTAAAATTTTTTAGTTTGGCGAAAAAATAAAATGGCTCAAATGCCGAGAAAGTGAGTTCTAGCGGTTTGCACAGTTTCCGGCTTGGCGAATTTACTGAGAGCTTAAAGAAACGGATTTTTGAAAACAAGTACAAAGGTTTTATTAGAATACAGCGTTAAATTTTAATGATCCCTGCGAAAATAATGCAGTTATTAAGGGATTTCAAGCGATCTATCTTCAGCATTCTCGCGATTTTGAGGAGGATTCTAACGCTTGGCGCTATTTATCGTAATTTAATCGTCTGCTATTTGGGTTATGAATACACCTGCGTATAAGTTTTTGAAATTTTCATTCAGTTGGAATTGTGCATTTTTCAGAGCAGCTTTTCTGCATCTAATGTATTACATCCAGAAAAAAGGATGTTAGAAATATCAATTTTAATTTTGTTTAATCACACTCATGAATAATGATACACTTTCCAACTTAATGAAAGAAGGAACGAAAATAGGGAAGACCCATGGATTATAACTCTTTTTATATATAGCACTTTAGTGCGTATTTAAAAATCTGAAAGTGTGTCAGATTTTCTATCATTCTAGCGCTTGGCGCAATTTAATGAGAGGGTATTTTTAAAAACAAGCGTAAGTTATCTTATAAATAAAAATGAAATTCTGTTTGTCAATTTTTTGATTTGGGTAGTATACAATTCCACAAAAATGGACCTGTCAGCCTGAAATTTTACACAGATATGTAAAATAATATAGAATAAATGATAGTCAACTTTAAAACTTTGAAACTCCACTTAAAAACGTTTTCCTCCTGAAGGGTTCCCTTAATTTCCGTTCCCGGAATTTAAGAGATTTTTTATGTTCTCCACGCAGAAAGCTTTACGTAATATTAACCCCTGTAGTGAAAAAAGTGTGTGAAATAAGCATCTTGGTTGCCATGTGTGGCGATTTTGCCGAATAAAATGTTTTAAATTCCTAAAGTAAAAATAAAAGAATAATAATGATTTTTTTAGTTTATTTTTTTTAGGTTATTTTTTTTTTTAATTATAATATCGTGTGCGCATAAGAAATGAGAGCAGGAATGAAATGTTTTATACGCAAAACAATGAGGATCGAAGATATCCGAGACTAATATGTAATTTTTTTTAGTTTGGCGAAAAATAAAATGGCTGATAGGCCGATTTTTAGAGTGTGAGTTCTAGCGGTTTGCACAGTTTTAGGCTTTTTGGCTCAATTTACTGAGAGCTTAAGGAAATAGCATTTTTGAAAACAAGTGTATACGTTTTCTTAGAATACAGCATTAAATTTTAACTATCCGTGCAAAAATAATGCAGTTATTAGGGCATTTCAAGCGATGTAGCTTCAGAATTCTCGCCAATTGAGTACATTGATTTAACTTGGGGGAAATCCGCCAAATTTCAGAAAATTGAAATCTTCGCATTTAGTACATCGAGGTAACGATGAATAAAACATGTTATAGTTGATAATTTAAAAAATGCGGCTGTATTAAGGGATTCCACTTTTCAAATAAATGCCTGGCGGTCGAACCATTTCCCATTTTGATTGCTGCTAAGTCAATGCTTCGAATGATTCCCTGAAAAAACTCTTGCAAAATGGCGTATGCTGGCACTTTGGCGAGGCTTAGATTTGAAACTGGATTTTACTTGAGACTGGTATATACATATAATAAGACTGGTTATAGATAAAAATGAATGTTGGTATGTGTGTAGGAGGTTGAAAAACTCCAGCACCGTTTCACTGATCACCATGAAATTTGGTTCACCTAAGTCTTTTATCATGGAGAAGGTTTTTATGCTATCCGTTTTCCTCTAACTTTTCACTAGGTGGCGCAGCAGAACGTCGAATTCTATTCCGTTTAGCCGTTTGCTATGCGAATATCGTCCAACAAATTTTGATGAAATTTGGTACACGCGAATATTAGAACACGGAGAATATTTTTCACTATCCATTTGCTGTAACTTACCGCTAAATAGCGCTGCAACGCATCAACTTCTATACCGTTCGACTGATCGGCATAAAATTTTTTATACTTACACATTTGAGAACGAAGAATATATTCTAACTGCGTTACTTTTGATGTTACTCACCACTAGATGGCACTGCAATGCATTATTATTTTAACTCGCCACTAGATGCCGCTGCAGCAGGCCAAATTTTTGACCATTCAAACGGTGGCTATGAAAATCAGTATACATAGCTATTTGAACAATAAGAATATTTTGGCGTTATCCCTTTTGCTATAACTCGCCACATGACGGCGCTGTAGCAAATCATTACTTTAATTAACCACTAGATGGCCCTGCAGTGTATCACTTCTTGACTGTGCGAATAATCGCTATGAAAATAGGTATACATTGATATTTGAACACGGGGAAGAGTTTGGCCCGATCCATTTTCCTATAACTTGACACTAGATGTCGCGTCAACACATGAACTTCAAGACTATTCAGCCGATCGTCATGAAAATTCGTATACATCGATATCTGAATGCGAAGAATATTTTTGCCGTATCCGTTTTGCTAAAACTCGCCACTAGATTGTGCTACGCCGCATCGCCTTCTGCACCGTAAAAACGATTGCCTTGAAATTCAGTATGCATGATTATTGAACACAATATAACGCGATATCCATTTTGCTATATCTCTTTATTACAATAAATAGTAATCACAACAAATATTAATATCAAAAAGTCCATTCATTCCCGTGCGAAGAACGGGTACTTCAGCTAGTGTCTTATAAAAGGGTATTTTTGACTTCTGATTAAAAAAAAATTAAAAATTAAGGACCCTCGTATAAGTCGACCCCCCAATTTTAAAGACTCTTTTTTTGTCCAAAATGTCTCGACCTATACGCGGGTAAATAAGGTAATTTTTCCCGAAAGAGTTTCTTAAAAATGCATTTGAATGAAGCATTTGGGGATGTTTAGAAGCACATAAGCATATTCTATAAGATGTTTCAATTTCTTCTTTTTTTTCTGTTCTTTTTGGAAATGAACTTTTTTACACCCTTTTAAAGAATTTAATTGCGCTAGATACTCGGAAAAATTTAGAACGTCTCTTTACAAGCTGTACTGTGAACTGTTACAAACAATGAACCTATAGGAGTTATGAAACGCTCAGGAAAAAATGCAGAACATACTGAATTTTGCAATTTTTGCTAAACAGGTAACACCTCCGTCCATTTTTGAAGGCGATTCTTGTGCTTATGATTTTTTTCTGCAAGTTGCATGAGACATACAGCTTTACTGTTAGTATCAGTCCATAGTGCATTGTTTAAAGACGCATTATTAATCTTTTCGAGCGTTCAACATAATTGCTTTTTAAGCTGTTCAAAAGACCTGTGACGATGATAGCTCTTCAGATGAAACAGCATTAGTACCTTTGCATGTATTAGGTTGTAAGGAAAGTTTCCCGCCACCGCAAACATCGTCACCACACAGTTCTCGTAGGTATATAAAAGTCAATGACTTCATTGGTAGAATATCAAAAAATTTGCCGTTTGTGCAAATTAAAGACAAATATAATAGCGAATTATTAATGCACTACATAATTCGTTATATTAAAGTTTATCAAATAATATTAATTAGTTTATTTCCCCCATGAATCACTTTTTAATATCCGTTTACAAGGAATGCGTTCAATAAAAGAGAAATTTCTCACAAGCACTCTCAGCCCGAGCCCAAACCAGGCTCGGGTTGAGTCCATCTCATCTCTCATCTCTAGTGCCCAACCCCCTGACTTATGGCTCACCAACTAGCGATGAATGCAACCCTTTCCCCCTCAATAATTTTACGAACTTATCCGTTCTGGAAAGTTTTGTGCGTCTGTTCCCCCCCCCCCCTCTTTTTTAAAAAAGAAATCAAATCCGGTGTATTTTTACCATTTAATCTTCTCAATATTATGTAAGATGTACTTTGAAGAGATTTAATTAACAACTCAACACTTATTCAAGTCGAAAAATTGCAATTAATTATATTTTTTAAGACTGCTTCCCAGACAGCACATAAGCTTAAATCAAGCTTGACATTTCTTTTAATTTGACGTATTAATACAAGCTTGACAGTTCAATTCAATTTAAGCTTGCAGCAAGCTTGGAGAAGTCATTTGAACTGTCAAGCTTGAATAGAACTTGATTACTGCTTGATTTGGAAAGCCACATGAACATAACAAATAATTTATCATCAGTCATAAATGTACTTGACCATAGAATTAAAAAAAAAAAAGATTCTATATTTCCAAATATTGAAATTCTTCAAAATAAAATACAATTATACTACGAAACTGATTTCAAAATCAGTCGTTTGTCTCGATTTTGGCCAGTATTGCCCAACATAAGTGTCGCGATAGTGAAAGTTTTAAAACGTGTGCTGCTTTTAAGTTTATATTATGCTTATTTCCCTATTAGTAGAGTCTCTAATGATTTAGAGACTCTACTAATACATTAACATTACATTATTTTAATTTTGATTCATCCCATGGAAAAATAAAAGAAACAGATCAACACATCGGCCATTGATCGATCTCGCCGGAAAACGGCGTGATAACCATAGCAGTCACTTCAAACTTTAGTCATATCAGCGTAACTCAGGTTGGTCGAGTGGTTAGGACGCTGGCTTCCCAACCCTTAGATACCGAGTTCGATGCGGACGCTTGATGGTAACAGATTAAAGTAACTTGAAATTTCAGCGTAGAGGGGAAAATGCGTGGAAAAATAAAATATGCGAGGCGAGTTCGCCGACGAGCGCCCCGTGTATTTAGGAATTTTTTTTTTAGGAAAAATTTTTAAGCTTGAAATTAAGCTTGCTATGTCAAGCTTAATACAAGCTGGGCAAGTGTAAACTAAAACACTTGATTCAAGCTTGCATTAAGCTTACACGCTTGAAATTTTCAAGCTTAATTCAAGTTTATTGACTTGATAAATCAAGCTTGCTGCAAGTTTGATGCAAGTTGTCTGTGCTGTCTGGGTAAGTAGAAAAATTCTATATATTTTGAACCAACTTAATTCCAAAAGCCAGAATTTTCGAAAATTTTCTTCTAGTGACGTCTGTGTTGTTTTAATACGTATTTTGTTAACAAAGTGCAGAAAATTTTAATCTTGTGATTAACCTTATTCCAAAGAGTAGAGTTTCGGAATTTTTTTTCAAGTGATGTTTGGGTTATTTCAATATTGTGTCTGCATTGTATACGTATAATATTCTAATCCTGTCACCAACCTTATACAGAAAGGCAAAGTTTTGGAAGATTCTCCTTGAGTCATATCTTTGCTATTTTAATATATTATTTGAATTGTGTAGGGTATTTTATTCTAGTGATCAACTTTATTCCAGAAACAAGAGTTTTGGATGATTTTCTTCAAGCTATATCTTTCTTATTTTAATATTGTGTCTGTATTATTTAGACTATCTTAAATTTGTGAGCAACATTATATTAAAAACAAGCTTTTTGAAAAAATAAAAAGATAAATAAAAAAATCCAGTCATAAGATTTTCTAGGTTAATTATGTGTTACTGCATAAAACTGTACATTTTGACTTATTAATTTAATAAGAAACTGAGTTAGTACAGCCTGTGCATTATAATTAAAGGTTTATTTTTTTAAATTAGCGTCGCTGTTCTGTGGCTGTTAATTATAAAAATAATAATAGGTTTGTGTTTGCGCGATCTTCATTATAAAATACAGGCTGATTCAAAAATAACGTGACCAATTTCAGAGCATAAAAAATTTTTATCGAATTAAGTTATTTACACGAAATTTTCAATGTGGTTTCCTTTAGCATAGTACATTTTACGTAAACGTTTAGGTCAAGCCAAAAGAGCTTTTTAGACCATTTTTGGAGGTATTTTTCCAACTTCCTCTTTGATTGCTTTTTAAAGCGCTTAAAGTACTCTTACCTTGCGTCTATTTAATTGTTCTTTCAAGTATCCCATAAAAAGAATAATAGCAATTAGCACAGTCAAGGGATGATGGTAGCCATTTTTCAGGAGAAGTAAAGGTTTTTTTTTTTCTTTTTTTTTTCTTTTTCAAATCTTTCAGCCATTTGACAGTTGATCTTCCAGTATGACTTGGTGCAGAATCTTCGTGTAAAACAAAGTTTTCTTCGGGGTAAAGACGTTTACTTTCTTTGATAATCTGCTCCAGAATTTTATTCTGATAGTATTTAACATCAATTTTAACCTTTGGTTCTACAAAAAATGGTTTTATTAAGCCTTGAAAGGACATTCCCATCCATTCCACAGTACCTAACGTCCAACTTGCCTTCTGCAAAACAGCTGCGTCTTTGCGACGCTGTTCGCGTGAAATATATTGAACCTCCTTTTGCCAGTTGTGAATTACAGACGAAACAACGCTTTATCAGATGTTATCCATGTTTTGTATCTACCTTTGCGTAACATTAAATACAGAGTCCAAGAACGTTTTCTTCGTTTTTCTACAGTGTTTGCAGACATTTGATGACAAACTAGTTTCTTCAATTTTTATAGGCAATTTTCTTTATCTGACGACAAATTGTCGATTGCGATACTTGTAGTTTCTTTTCTAAAGTTCTTTGAGGAAGAGGATTTTCTACAACGATAAGTCTTTTCAACTTCTTTTTTTTCTTTTTCACCAAGGACTTCCTTTCATCCACATTTTCCCACTGAAGCTCTTTATTGCCAGCCAAATTTTATTTCTTTTCAAAGTTTAGATAGTTATACATTAGAAAAATGCCTTTTCTGAATTTTAAATGCTTTATTTATAACAGAAATTGAGCAAACACTCTACAAAAGCTTAAAAATTTCGTTTCGGGTTTGAGGATCTAATTTGGAGCCAAAATTTACTTCCACTGATAAAAGTAGTTCGATTGGTAATTTAAACGTTTAATTTTTAAAATAAAACTGGTGGTAAGTTAAAATTTACCATAAATAATTATACGCTTTTAAAATTGGTCACACTAATTTTGAATCAACCTGTATGTATTAGTTATATGCAGCTGCAAATGAGCTGATTGAAAATCCGGGATAGATTATACATTTCCTGTTTATAACAAGAAAATTTTACATACAAATATTTTTTTCATACGGTCGTTTATTGAGATTTAAAAATCATGTATTTAGTTTTCTTTTCAGTATCTTCCTTTATATATATATTGTAGAATAAGACTTATTGTAGTAGAAGATACGGGCCTGGATTTAAAAAAAAAAAAAAAAAAAAAAAAAAAAACTTATCTGGTTGAGATAATCGCCAGACAAACCGGTACATAAGCATCTATCTACAGAGATAATTATATTGAAGAATTATTAATTAACTCGCGAAATTAATACTGAATAGCATCTTTAAACATATATTTAAGGATATTTTTGTGAAATTATTAATTAAGTAATATTATAATTAGAATTAACAATTAGAATCTTATTTTTAATTATAATTAAAATATTATTTCTAATTATAACTACTAATTATATTTTTAAATTTAAGATTAATTAATGATTAAAATATTTCTAATTACAATTAATAATTAGAAAATTAATTAGTTGGACAAAACTCTCTGTGCCCCTCCCGAAACAAAATCCTGGCTACGCCAGTGGGGCCAAAACCCACCAAATTAAATTTTTTTAAAACAAAATAATTATAATCAAGCTCTTATGAAAGAAATTCGAGTATGCAATGTTCTTGCGTCAGATAGAGGACATGTCCTCAAATGTATTCAGATATTTTTTGTCATCATGGGCTTTGCATTAAGTTAGAATAAAAATAATAATTCACCTGTACTAGGGTGGTTTCAAAATTTTTTTTTGTTTTAATGTTGAACTCTCACCCCCCACTTAGGTGACATTATGTGAGTTAATGCGCCTGTTAAAATATTAGATCATTTAAAGGTTATTTAGATGTAGCTCAAAGACGTTGAAGTTTGCTAATTTTAGTGTCAAACTTTGTATTATAACGATAGTCAATACAGTAAATAAATATCAGTAAATCAAAGGTAATAACTATTAGTTTTTTAATGAGTAGTAGTTTAGTTTTATTATATTTAATCATGAAACATTACCCATAAAAATATAACCAAGATAATGTCAAGTAATGTTGTCCATCCGTAAAACTAAAAAACTGAACAAATTAAAATGCACATTAGGATGGATTAGAAATCCATTGCTTTGGGTTTAGGAAGTACTGGTATTAGCAGTCTGCATGGTAGCACTCAACTTCATCAATGTAGTCTTCTCAGAGGTTTTGAATTGCTTCCTATGGGTCTCAACCACTTGCAAAAGATATTGTTTCTGCTCTTCATTTTTGGTTAATTTGTCATTGAACTGAGTAATAAGAGCGACACCTCTTTCAGCACAGTCATTAACTACTTTAATACCTTTCACTATATCTCTATCTTGTAATATCTGGATTTCTTGTAAGAATCTTATCCCTTCCATTCTGAGGGATCTACTTCAAAGAATGAAGTATGAAGTTACATTGAATTGAAGAGCGTCAGAGACTTTGTCACAAAATCTTAAGATTTTAGGTGAATGTAATTTGTTTTGTCATCAAGTCGTTTCAATTGCTTTTGTGTCATTTCTTTTTTTAAACCTTGAACCATGCTCACTTTTGTTTCTGCAGACACATTGTTAGAAAACAAACTGATCCCACCCAGTTCTTCTCCTAGGTACCAAGATGTTTTATTGCAGTTGTTGTCTTGCTTGCAATGTTTTTGTTGAATTCTGCATATTCGTGAAGTTTTACCAAAAACTGCAGATCATGAGCAGAAGCTTCTGTTGCAATAGTAGCAGTAAATCAGTGCTTCATATATAAAAGTGCTACAAACAGGTTAAACTCTACCAAAGCATTCTTCTGTCTTGGTGTTAGTTTAAACTGTTGATGAAATAGCCATATCTTCAAAGAGTAAATAATCTTTGCCATGCACCGTGCATGATGGAAGGCACCCAGAGCTCTGAAGTGAATACCTTTAGGAAGAGTTTCGCCCAAAAAGATCAATACTAATTCAAGAAATTCTCTGTAGTCATCGTGGGGTTGCTTCTCATTTCATAAGTCGTAAAGGCAAATTCTATAGCATTTTTCTTCAGCTCTTGCAATTCAGCAGCAACCATTCTTTGACCAATCTCGTTTGCTTTATATGTTTCAAACTTTTCTTGATCAATGAAGTTCCAATATTCTTTAAACCTTTTAAAAAGAAGAACATTTGGTCTAGATGATGGCCCAAAGCACAGAGTGAATACATCTGCAAGAATAATTTCATGGATATGATGTTGGACATGCAAAGTACAGCAGGTTTCTTCCTATATGTTTTTCAATGAGAGTGCAAGCTCCAGAATTTATGGCAGTGTTGCTTGATGTAGTATCTAAGCATAATCCCTTGACTTGCTCAGTTAATTTCCATTCTTCTAAGGTTTTCACTGTAACTGCTGCTATTGCTTCACCTATGCCATTTGGGATTTTAGGGACTCCAAGTAACTTTTCTAATCCACCTCCTGTAACTAAGATTGAAAGCCTATCTATTTTCTCTGTTCCACTGCAAGAAATCCCTGGGAGTAATTTCCCATCCCAGTGTACCACAAAACTTATATCGGGATTTGTGATGCACTAAAATCATCTTTAACATTTTCCACCATTTCCTTTCGGTAAGATATTCTTGATTTTCTTACACTGTTTCTTGATATATTGTAGTCATCAACTTTAAGGCCTAAACTGTGTACAGTTGCTGCGATAACATTATTTTGAGTTGAGTAGAAATTATTATTTGGAGTTGGAGTAAAAATTATTTAGAGTTCGAGAAGTTGTTATTGAGTTCCAGACAAGGACTAATCCTTGTCAGAAACTTAAATTATACTAAACTTGTTGTCACTAAAACAAATATCTATTTTATAAACACATATTATTGCTATACCAATTGAAATGTAAATTCTTATAGAGAAAACATATTGTTTTCCATACACACTAAAGGCTGAAACTTTAAAGCCCTTGAGCCACCTCTAAATAACCTTTAAATGATCTAATATTTTAACAGGGGCATTAACTCGCATAATGTCACCAAACTAAAAAGTGGGAGTTTAACTTTTCAAAAAAAAAAAAAAAAAATTCTCCATAGGCAGCAAAACCACCCTAACCTGTACACCTTGTAACACAATTAGGTTTAATCATGAGGAGGGGGGGAAAAAAGTGATTATGTGCATTTTTTCCCCAATTTTATTGTGAGATTTGCTTATAAAAAAGATAATCTTTAAGTTTAATGGGATAAGTTATAAAGGAACACTTCATATGGTAGGAATAATAAGCAAAAAACTTCAAAGGTACAGGGGTACTGTTAAAAAAAGAAGGTTTATATAAAGAAAAAATTACACATCACATAAAATTATTATTATTATTTTAAAAAATAATAAAGACAAATCCAAATCTTCAGGGTCTTAGAGGTTTGGTTCAGGAGGACAGGGTCAGAACCCTCAAATTTAAATTTTTGTTATAAAATGATTATAATCAAATCCTTTTCTGAGAAATTAGTTTCCACTTTCTGGCACTTCCCTAATTAAAAATCACTGCAAATACAATATTACTGCCTCAGATGGAATGAGCAAACAATCATGAAATTTTATTCAGACATCTATTCCTCATCACTGGCAGTATGTGAATTAGAATTAAAAAAGAACTGTTTACATTGCCACTGTTCTCAATTCCAACACTCATATATTTAAGGAAATTTAATGAATAAAATTGCATTGAATTTTAAATCCTAAGAAACTATTTTGTAATAGCTCTATACAGGTAAGTACCGTTTCGTCACTACTGTTGCCCATGGGCGACGGCTGGAAACATTCTTTGGGTACTCCTGCCACTGACTGGGAGAACCCCAAAACATTCTTTTCGTACTACAACTGCCCTACAACTACATTTGATGTGTCATTTTCAGTAATCATTCCCAAATCTTCTAAAACAGCACTTGTAATAATAGCTCCAGCCCGATCTGAAACTCCAGTTCTATCACAAGCTATAGCTACTGCTGCGCATTGGTTGATAGTGGCATCTTTTTCCTTTCAAATTGTAACAAATTGGCTGTATATGAGGATGGCTTGAAATAATCCATGTCATTATCAGAATTACGATAATCTTCATCAGAATCTTGATCAGGAGTAGCCATCCTAGACTCAGTAGAACACGAAGAAAAGTTTCTTTTAAGAATCATTCGTTCTGCCTCTTTCTGCTTTCTATCAGCTCGCTTTCCCATTTTTTCCGTTTCTTTTAAATCAACTACACCTATGAACATTTGCCCAAGTGTTCTTTGGTCTATAAGAAAAGATCTTTCAATTTCAGGAACTTTTTTAGAATTTAGGAACATTTGGGAGCAAGAACATTTATCAAATTAAACACATTTACAGCAAGAAATGCCGAACAGTTTCTATGAGTCTTTCTGGAAGATTAAAAGCTTCGTTTCTAAAGTTGAGGTTTACAGTTCTTTCTCAGCAAAATATTTCTTTATGTTCTTGTATTTTTCATTGTATGACCGAATCGTCTGTACTATACGTTGGCATGAAATAAATGGCAGAGATGCTGTGCGCCAAATTTCTTCAATTCTCTCTGCAACTTTATCTGCGATTTCTGAAGTACTTGGATCGGCTTTATTCAACTTTTCTTTAAAATCATTTGCACAACAAATAATATTTTATTATATCCATAAATGTTGTCGAAATACGAGAACTTAACTCTGTTGGAGCACCAAACACTGGACAAAATACACTGCTTCTATTCCGCATTATTGTTTTCCTTCAAATAATTGTATAATAATACAGTGTTATTAATACCCCATGCAAAAACCCTTAACTGGTTAAAAATTTGTGACGCAGCATTTTACTTTATAGCTCTATGAATTTTAAATATGGGTCTTAAAAATAATGATATCAAATTTTGAGTGACGCCCTGCTGGGGTTTTTAAAGATTTGTTTTTAAATTCCAGTACAGTTACTTTCGTTTTATTTTCTAAAGAAGATTTACACATTTAAGCAATGCTTTTAATTATGAAATACACTGTCAAATATATCACACTTTCACTGAGTCTATATAATGTATTCAAATGAATTTATTTCAACAATTTAATATATCTTTTGTGCCATGCTATCCAAAAGGGCAAGTAAAATTTACGTAAATATTTAATTAGTGTCATAGTAACCAAACTAAGTGAAATGTATATGAAACTTTTGCTTGCCATTTTGGACAGCATGACACAAAAGATAAATTAAATTATTGAAATAAATTCATTTGAATACAATATATAAACTCAGTGAAATTGTGTTATATTTGACAGTGTATTTCATAATTAAAAGCATTGCTTAAATGAGTAAATCTTCTTTAGAAAATAAAATGAAAGTAACCGTAACTGAATTGAAAAGCAAATCCTTAAAAATCACAGCAGGGCGTCACTCAAAATTTGATATCATTATTTTTAAGACCCATACTTAAAATCCATAGAGCTATAAAGTAAAATGCTGCGTCAAAAATTTTTAACCAGTGAAGGGATTTTACATGGGGATATCATTACCTTTTAGGGGTATGGTCATAAGATAATAAAATAGTTTCACGAGCAAATTTCAGAAGTTTGCTTGACACTAAGTTATGTAAATAAATATACAAACCTGTTTTCATGCAGTATCAGAGTATTTGATTAAAAAAGTCACAGCAAGTTCTTTTGTAACATGAAACAGAAAATTGACATGTTTTTGTTAGAATTTTATAATAAGAGGCATAATACTGATTATAATCAATAATTTTTTGAGTAATTTTCTATTTATAATTTGGGTCAAGTACAGATTAGTATCCCTGCTGCCATCTTTGATTTTATTTCATAAATTTGCATTTAGTTTAATGCTAAACGTAAATTAACTTTTTACTATAATTATTGGGCCCCATCAGTGGCTAAGCGCATAGTGCTCTGAACTGGGAGACGGAAGGTGCCTGGTTCGAAACCAGGTTGCGTCTACCGACCTAATAGTTCGGAGTTTTCCGTGGTTTCCTCCTAAACTTAGCGTAAGTACAGGTTCGGACTCCTTAGAAAGACCCCCAAGGAGGGCACCCCACCTCTCGGCTTAGAGCCTCGTGTAGCTAATCGGCCGTAATTCTAGAGCAACAACAATATATAACTTTTGGTTCTATTGTTTTAATGCATTGTGATTCATTAATTTCCATTCAGTTTATCGATAACCATAAGTTAAGCTTCATTAAAGTTATTAATTTAATAATCTCGTTCTTAATTAATGATAATCTAGTTACTCGTTCTATTATTTTAATGCAATGTAATCTATTAATGCAATGCTTGCTTTCAGTTTAAAGCTATCTCTAAGTTAAATTTTTAACTACATTATGATACACTATAGGTTTTTAACTAAGTTAATTATACATCTCAATTGTTGATTAAATTAATTAATGACTATCATAATCATTAATAAAATAGAAAATTACTCAAAAAATTATTGTTTATAATTCATTTTTTGTCGCTTTTTAGAAAACTAACTTCTTACTATGTTTGTTTTTTTATCAGTTGATAATTTCATTTTTTTAGAGAACGTTTAGATCATAGGTTCCCAACCTTTTTTTAACTGGTGCCCCCTTTTCTAGTGAATATTTCAATACCGCCCCCCTCCCACTCCAGAGACACAAGAGCATACATAATGCATGGTGAAAACAAGAATTAAATTTTTAAAAAATTACTAATAGATAGAATATTGTTGGAATTGAAACGCTACTGAATTTCTTCTTCATTTAAAAAAGAGGAACGAATGTTTTAGCTTACCTGTTATAAGGACAGTCAGGGGTTTTGATGATATGAAGTAATAAATAACAAACTATTGCTTTCTAAATAAATAAATTGACAGTTTCAGAGAACAATCAAAACGCATACTTAATTATATTAAAAAGTATTTTTATTAAAATTTATTTTTATTAAAATATTTTCAGCTTAATTTTTAAGTCTTTTTTAGACAATATTTGGTTAATCTTCCCATGCCCCTCCATGCCATATCAACGCCCCCTAATTTTCTCTGGGTCTTATACTGCCCCCCTGAAAGCCTCAAACGCCCACAAGGGGGTGTTATCGCCCACATTGGGAACCTATGGTTTAGATGAACTAACAGTTTAAGAATTTGAGCAAAAAATTATTTATTTAAAATTTTTTTTTAAATATGAATTAAAATAGAATTACTTTTGAACCCCCCCTGAAAGAAAAAGAAGTTTAAAATAAAATTTCCTTAAGGCTGTCTGTGTAAAAATCGAAACCTACTTTACATCCCTTGAGTAGAAACCCAAATAAACTAATATAGTAAAGGTTCACCCCCACCCACCCTCGAAAAAAAAAAAAAAAAAAGACCAGTGTCAGAAGAAAGCAGTTGTAACTAAATACATATATGTTTTCTCCAGCATCTGAAGAATTTCGTATGCCCACGAGATTGGTAATTCACATGTTGTAGGTGGAAAAGAGACTGGGCGTGCTGACATAACCCGGGCGTATAAAGCTCCATTTCTACTTGTGTCTTTGCTGTCCCTAATTCTTTACTGGCTCAAATGTCGTAACGCTAAAGTAGAATTCCATTTCCACCAGCTTTGTTATCTCTTTTAGAATCATACGCTTCCTCCAATGGCTATTAGTGGTTTCGCGCATGCGTGTTTAAACTTTTATCTGTTTTCCATTTTTCTTTTAAATATATCCCCTTTTGTTATTTTTAAATACAGAAGAATTTCTTAAATTTGAACTGCTAATTTACGGAACTTGAATTGTCAAGACGAAATTAGACCTTAAAATAACAATAAATCCATATTCGAACAAAAATGTTTTAGATTACATTAAAAATGTTTAAAAGAATAGCATCTTTCTAATGAGCAATTCCTCTGATTATAACGATTTTTTTAATAATACTACAGTATTTTTATGATCTGGAATTTTGTGTTATGCAGAATCGGTAAAGTCCCGTTGATTTTGAATTTGAAAAATTCTACTGTATTTATTTAAGGTACTTTCTTAGTTAGCACATATTAAACTTATTTTAGGATGTTTAAAAAAAAAAAAAGAAAAACCTTGGTGTCAATGATTCCCATAAATTAGAGGCTTTAAAATACTAAGTTAATTGAGCTGTTTTGGTAGATTTAAAAGGCAGCCACATTTTTGATAAATTTACGTACTGCATGCTGTCTTTTACCAAGTAATTAATAGAATATTGATATCTGCTTTTTGTGTGTTTTAAAAATTTAAGAAATAGATTATGTTATTAATTTAATTTCTGTTTTTTCTAACATACACTAAAAGCATATAACTATTTCTGAAAAGGTTGTATTGTATTGTGTTATGGTAAACCTACATGAGAAGTATTTCGTATTGCTTATGTAAGGGGGGGGGTCTTGCGCGGTTGATTTTCTTAGTGCTTCTGAAGCGTATTTACGTTACATCGTAAGAAAAACTGTCCAAAACTCTGAATTTTTAGATTAGCAGTTATCCGATAGACCAGAACCCTGGACATTTATACTTCAGTTATCTACCATCTTCAGTATCTTATCAACTTGCCTTGGGTGGGCACAACATCTTGTTTTAGATGCCATCTCCGGCCTTTAAATGTCTAATAAAAAATATAGTGCATGTATAAATTTATATTAATTAATCATATCTCTATCTGAAAAGTATTGAACAAAATTTTAAATCTGGTTTTTAAAGGAATACAAAATAAAAGTGAGAAAACCTAAGATTTGGAAAAAATATTGGTCTTAAAATTATAATTCAGTAATTTCAATAAATTTTATATATACATGAAGAGTAAAAGAATTATTATTAAAACTAGTTAGTATGTAAAACTACTATTTATTTTCCTTTGAATACTAAGTAATTATTATTAATAAATTATGTCATCTTTCTGAAGAGAAAAAAAAATCATTGAAATATTAATTACATATTGAATTTTCCAAATAGAGTTAATAATATTAGAAAAACAAAGACTTAATTTAATTAGAAATAGCTATCAAAATACTAGAGAAATGAAATACTTAAAGAAAAAGCTAGGAAGGAGTTTAACCAAAAAATACTTAAATTAATTCATTTGAATACAATATATAAACTCAGTGAAATTGTGTTATATTTGACAGTGTATTTCATAATTAAAAGCATTGCTTAAATGAGTAAATCTTCTTTAGAAAATAAAATGAAAGTAACCGTAACTGAATTGAAAAGCAAATCCTTAAAAATCACAGCAGGGCGTCACTCAAAATTTGATATCATTATTTTTAAGACCCATACTTAAAATCCATAGAGCTATAAAGTAAAATGCTGCGTCAAAAATTTTTAACCAGTGAAGGGATTTTACATGGGATATCATTACCTTTTAGGGGTATGGTCATAAGATAATAAAATATGAAAATAGTTAAGATTTTTTAATTCAGAATCTTAACTATTTTTAATTATTAATTATAGCAAAATAAATTACATAAAAAATAAGTAAGGATATAATAATCTCTAATTATTTTTTAAAATGAAATAAAACAAAAATGACAGTAACACAAAGCTCATCTCGCAAAAGTGCGACATCGGGTATAGAACTCAAGTCATCTGGTCAGAAAACGGAAGCGAAACATACTAGCTATCTAGGACCAAACTGGTTTACGATATAAGTTAACTTGTACAAATTTTGTCTCGGGTCTACGTAACACCTGGGATAGCTGAGAGCGAAAAGCATGACTAATTTAAAACATGAGGGATAACATATTCAAAAGGAAGAATGAACGGAATTATTGTGTGTGTATGAAATCATGGATTGAGATTGAGAACCGAGTCATTTCCCTTTAGATTTTTTAGGTCAATTCTTTGCATCAATTTTGTCCAGAGCATATTTATAACAATTTGGAATACTGTGATGAAAATTGATGATTAATTGGAACCCCCCCCCCAAAAAAAAAAAAAAAAATTAAGAGCCTACTTAACCTTAAAAAATGTTTTCTTATGTTCTCTCATTTTCGCGGCCAGCAACACCACTGTATGCATATTCCCTGCCTTGTTAACCGCCTTTGAAACAAGATCATTTTCCGTATTTTCTTACGCGGGTTAAATAGTTCCCTGTTTGAACTGGATTAAATTTAAAAAAAAAAACGAGTTTTCCTAGCTTAACCGGCAACGCGACTCATCGAATTTAGCACCGATTAAAATCATATTTTAGTTGTAAAAAATTCGTTAGAGCGGATCCCGAGATCCAGAAGAGAACTTTTAAAAATTGAAAAGTTACCTGTAAATATAAGTGCCGCAAAGTTTTACAGTTGGTTGGTTGGGGCTGGCTGCGTTAGTTTTTTAAAATGTCTTTTAATGTAAGTGTACGCAGAAAGTGATGACACATGTTTTATTGGTTATGGGATTTTTAACAAACTTAAAAAAGAATGAGGTTATCAACTCATCAAAAAAATATTCTATATACAATTTCTATAGTATTTACTTATTTTTTCAATTTCAGGTTCCACAAAAAATGTACTAATAAGTTTTTACATTTCTTTGAGACAAAAAACATTCTGAGTTATAGAACATAATCATATGACTAATTAATATTTGAAAAGCAACTACAATACTACAGAACTGTCATTACTCGTGTGGAAGTTGAACACAACACCAGGACA
The DNA here is from genome assembly GCA_038373885.1 of Cheiracanthium punctorium. Taxonomy (NCBI): domain Eukaryota; kingdom Metazoa; phylum Arthropoda; class Arachnida; order Araneae; family Cheiracanthiidae; genus Cheiracanthium; species Cheiracanthium punctorium. Next base: position 449,729 of record JAWZYV010001861.1, read on the forward strand.
CAAGGATAATAAAGAGTGACCAAACTCCAAAAAGTGCACTGCAACATCAAAAAATGAACAAACCTCAATATAAATAAACTTAGTAAAATTAAGCATAAATAAAATTGTTATTGAATGCTTCGATCAGAAGGAGGAGACAAAGAGAAAATTAAAAATATCGGTGACTCTTCCGGAAGCGACCTTGATGCTTTCAAGAAAATTCCTATGAGAAACGATCAAAGTACAAGTTTTTCTCACGCTTCCTTTTCTACTGATTGTAGTTTTCTGCAGATGGTGGTGACGGTGAGTTTGAGGGGATGGGGGGGTGCGCTTGTTAATTGCGAGGACTGACTATATATCATTCCAGATTTGAAAGGATATCTCCTAACAGGAAGTTCATGGAATACTAGACACTGAACAGTGGGCAAGTGGACACTACACTGTATTTCTGGGTGCAAAAAAAAAGAAAAGAAAAGAAAAAGAAGAAAATTAATGATGTCACAAAAGCATACTATTTACAGATATGTAAAATTCCTTTTCAAAAGCAAAAAATGCTCACTTTTGTGCCCAGAAATAAATATTTCAAAAACCCAAACCTTAAATACATTCTAATTTTCAAAATAAGTCTATTTTTATGGTCTAAACTTGATTTATCTGGGGAGTGCACATGCCCCCTCTGGATCCGCCAGTGGGATTTGCCTTAGTATGAAGTTAAATGCAGCTACTTTTTCTTTTACACCCGCAGTCAGACTATCAATTCTGGTTTCTTTCTGACATTCCCATATTATCTCACTGGCAAAGGGGGGAGGGGGGCAATATCCGGGCCCCCAAATATCCCAATAATATAGATTAGAAATTCATATATACTGAAATAATAATAATAATAAACTGAATTTCCTCTGTAATAGTTACTGTTGTCTATCACAAGATCAACTGGGAGACATTTTTGGGGTGGTAAATGCGATTTGATCAAAGTACAGTAAATTGAAATGCCATTTTTTACCCCAAGTACCAGTGCCTTGTGTTTTATGTTTTAAAGAAGAAAAGAAAATTACAAATTTTATGTCGGTCCAGGAAAATTTTCTAGCACGCCAAACTTGAGCGCCTTGTAGCAACAACCATCCCAGACTTAATGTCCATAAGAGTTAATAATACAAATGGATAAAATTTTAAAATAAAAATTATTCCTGGTTATATATAATCTTGCTCTAGTATATGTATGTAATTTTGGAATTCAATGTTGGAAGTTTTGAAAATATTTTCTGATCATAACTTAAATTGGGTCCCGGGCAGTGGCGGCCCCAGTGGCAGATCCAATGCCTGGTGGCCGCCAGGGGCCCCAAGCATCTCTAGAGGCCCCAACTGCCACTAGAGACCCTGACTTTGAACATTCTTCAAAAGAAAAATTAAATAAGCTAAAAATTGAAGCAATACACCACAAGTGCAAACTTGATGAGATGGAATCAGCCTTCATATTCTTTGAAAGGGCTATTCCCTGTTGTCCAAGGGTAGGCAAATAGTGTGGGGAGAAAAAAAAAAAAAACAATTATGGCCTGCCAAGATAGTCAGAAAAATCTTCCTTGAACCGAGATTTCTGAAAAAAAAAAAAAAAAAATATTATTACCAAGACTAAAATGTTTTAAATTCCTACTTAGAAAAGAGTGTTTTTGTTGAGATTAGGGATTATCAGCAGAGGTTAAAAATGAAATCAGAAAGATTTCCGGACTTACAGTTTAAATTCAGTTTGCTGTCTATCACTGCTCTGATATTGACAGCACCTGAGGAGCTTCAGCTTGAACTTATTGACATGCGATCAGATCATACTATGAGAGAAATGTATACTGATGCATCATTAGTTGAAGTTCACAAATCATTTTCTGCTGAAAAATTTTCATGTATGAAGAGATTTGCTGGGGGAAAATTTTCAATAATTTTTGTCTACACGTATTTTTGAGCGAATGTTTTCTTGAAGATCAACAAGAGTAAATATAGATGCTCTTTAATAGGCATTTACTAGCAAGCTGCAATGAAAATCTCAACAAGCAATCTCATTCCTGTTTTTTAAAAAGGGAAGAAAAGTGTAATAGAGTGCATTTGGCTCATTAACGTGAATTTAAAATTAAATTTGCTTGCAGCTATATATATTTATTGATTTTTATCATGATACAATTTATACCACTTAATCTGCAGAATATATCTGTCGTTGCTCTCTCCATAGTGTCTTGTGCTGGATTTGTAGTTTTGATGCTTTGGCTTTTGTCAGTGATCCTAACTGGTTCGTCAAAAAATGTTAATTCCCGATATGTTTCTAGCTTTGTAATTCGAAGAACGTAATGTAGACGTCCATTGCTTTTCTTCTAGTTCTTATGTTTTTCAGTTTTAGAGTCATTCTAATTCAAAGTGCTGATCACCACACTACCCTGTTTTTTTTTTTATATTGTATATACTGCATTTTTTTTCCCTTTTAAGTTGTGTTGTGGGTTTTTTTAAAAATTGTATTGAGAAGGTTTTCTATAGTTCTTCGAGGCAGGACAAGTAAATCCTCAAAGATAAGATAGATTGCTTTCTTTGGTACTTTTACATACTGCCAAATGTTATTTACCAATGGGTGGACCGCCTCCTCAGCCTCTCCTTGCTATGCCATTCATTGTGACTTATTTTAAGTTATAAATGAGTATTTAAAAATGATTAATACTATAATTGTTTCAAGATTTAAGAAAAGAAATCATAATTTACGTGAAAACAGTATTATTATTTTTTTTTTTTATTCAAAACTTTGAGATTGATAGATATTTTGAAAATTATCAAAAAAATTGCTTTTATAAAAATAAGCTTTTGTAAAAATTAAATTAAACAGCAAAAAATTTTTGCTGTTGATACTTTGAGGGTTCGCAACTTAAATATTAAATAAGTAATAATTAAATTGTAATTTTGTTGCAGAAAATTTTAATTAAAAATCTTGCCAATGTCAGTACCATTTTAAGAATTTTTTGTTACGTATTTTTTAATTATATTTCATAGTTATACATTTTGAACAATAAACAAAACAAATAAAAATCAGCTAGTTAGTACCATAAACTAGTGTTACCTCAATGATTACCTCTATAACTGATTTTTATTGTTAGTCATCGATAATACATAGAGCTTCACTGCCAAGAAGGAATAAAATATAACTATTTTAAATGTAATTGAATACTTGTAACAGCCTATTATTTTAACATTCAATAAAACCCCTCTCCCCCCAAAAAGTAAATTATGTATACAGATAATTTTTTTCCAACATGATATCGTAGAAACTCCATTTTCAAATTTGGCATACAAATTGCTTAAAAAATTGTAATGACATGTTTCGTTTTTCAAAATTTTCAATTGTATTATGATTTTTTAAAATAAAAAACATTGCTTAAGTGCTACGGTCTTATTATATACTTTATGAAAGACCTCAAAAAACTGAACAAAATGACATAAATCTCAACTCTCTAGGTTAAAACGGTCTTGAGTTACAGACTCTTAAAGATTACTATACCATGCAAAATTTCTGACTTTTTCAAAATTTCGAACTTACAACCCAAAATCATCAATATCTATAAACATGATGTCTAGACCAATGGTAAGTATTAATCGATTAATAAAACATCATTTTTTTTTTTTTTTTATAAATTAATATTATGATGTTGTTGCTGCTAATTCCCTCTGGCAACCGATGAGCGGTGCCAGATCCCCCGTTATATTAAATATGAGCATGAGAAGCATGAGAAGGCGGTGGGCGGAAGGGACGGCTTCCATATTAATGAGCACTAGTGAGAGGAAATCCGACTTAGCTAAGGGTCCCCTAATTTTGAACCAATTCTACATGAGGTGCCAGCCATATGAAACCGGCACCCCCCAGAGGTAGCGTTAAACATGGAGGACATTTAAACCACGACGGATTTTACGTGCACCAACTCCCATTAGCGTACACGGTCTCACAGCAGCCCAACTGCGAGAGGAGTTTACCCTCCTAAGCACTGGCCAAGCCGGGTACTGCTTCACTTTTCGTGTTCTTACGGGAACAGAGTTTAGTGACTAGGCCACTGCGGGGCATAAATTATTATTATTGTTGAAGACGTAGTAGTTATAGTAGTAGCAGTAATAGTTACTTGGAACAGAGGGAAGAATGAATTCTACAAGTACATTTCTTCAGTCAGTGGAAAGCAAATTATTGAAAGCCTCTAACTTATAAGGTCATCTGCAAATTTTATTTAAAAATTCAGAGGTGAATTTGAGAAAGTCGAAGAAGAAGCATCTGAGCTGTCAGGGTTATCATTTGATAACGACAGTGAGAAGGATTCCAGACTCCAAGAAAAGGAATGTGTTTTTCAATAAAAAAAAGGACGCTGCCTATGAATTTGGAAAAAGAGAAAAATTTTCAGTTAATTCATTGACAGTATACCAAATCCGAATAGTTCAGAAGAATGGAAACACTTAAAAATAGGTTAGAGCATTTTAATTTACTTTTTTGGTGATAAATTATGGAAAAGAAAAAATCGATAAAAAACTTGAAAAATATTTACAAAAATGACAGACATTTAAAATTTTGTCAATGAACTGAATCACATTTTTGCTATTTTTGGAAGAAAACAATGAACTTGACAGCAATTCATATGTAATTTACTTGGCTGCACAACAAATGTCCTAAAATTTTCCTAATGTAGAAATAACTTCAAAAATATTTTTAACTACCCATGTCAAATGCTTCAGGTGAAAGGTCTTTTTCGGTTTTAAAAGTGAAGAACAGGGGTGGGAATTGGGTAAGGCTGATTTGGAGCAGCTTTTTGGAGCAATAGTGTCGACAATTTGGAGCACTGAAGCAACAAATTGGAGCAAATTTCATTCTTAATCTATCGATAGAAAAATACTACAGTCAAGCTTTTAGTAAATTTGAGAGTATTAAATATTACACAGATAAAAGAAGCACACTTCAATAAATAATAAGCATTTAAAAATGAAAAATATAAACTTACCTTAACCTAATATATTATTAGATGCTACATTCAAAGTTACAGGTAATTTTTAACACCAGAATAATCATAATAACAAAGACTATAGATTAAAAATTAAATGAAAAATGATTAACTTTTGCAAACATGTTTTATTTAACATTTCTTTTTTTATCTCTATTGCAGTGGCGTAGCCAAGGGGGGTCACGACTTCCCCCCCTGAGGAACCCTATCTTGAGTGCAGTGCTGGCCATAAAATGATGATCAATGACATTTTTTCTCTTTTCTCTGTTATTCTGACTGGTTTGTTCTGAACCAATTACGTTCTTTTAGAGTGACGTAATAGTACCGTAATTTATGGAAGAAACGCCACGGCGTTTACGATATTTTTATTATTATTATTATTTTTTTTTTTTTTTTGCCAATCTTCAACCAAAAATTATAAAAGTTATTTAGTAATAATTGTCTCAAAAGATGACGCCCCCACCGATCACATACCTTTTAGCGGTGCACGGAGCACAGCGTAACGAATCAGAATGCGAGCCTACCCCGTTGAAAAGCGGTTTGATCAAACGCTGTGGATGGGTACATAAATCCAACCGATGTCTCTTCAATTAAGTCCAAAAAATTATAAATCAACCTCTTTTTATGTCTACATTTTAGAACTATAATTAAAATTTAATGAAGGTTTTAATATGTATATATTTTGATGGGCTAAAGTTTCTTAAAATACCGCAAAAACGCACTACCCTTGATTATCCACACCCCTGTGTTTCCATGAACGTCCCTGTATTCCCATGATTGTTCTCAGGTTCACTGGCCAGGTCGGCGATCGACAAGGGCCCCCGGCATAAGAAAGGAACCCCCAGCGAGGCCTCTACCACTTTCTTATCAAAGTAATTTGATATACATCCGAGTAATGTAGCAAAGTAGTCCGATTATTTATTTCTTTGTAATCTTACTCTTTGATACAGTGGCGTTGCAAAGGACCCCACAGACCACGCCCCGCGCGGGATCCCCCGAAGAATCACCCTCCCCCCCCCCCCCCCAGCTTTAAAATAGTTAAATATGGCAAGTAAACCTAATTTTCAAATATTACATATCCTAATATTCTATTCCCTCCAAATTCACCAGTAAGGAGCCCCCATAGGAGCCAGTCCGGGCCTGATTGTTCTTAAAATACCGAATTGCAACCAAAATTAGTGTGTTGCGCCCTGTGCGATTTTAACCATTCTACCCCCCCCCCCCCCCCCAAAAAAAAAGAAGTTCATCTATAAGTTATTTGTGTTTTTTCGCCGTGCGGCTTTGTGCCCGGTGATGGAGCACTGTACCGAATGAACACTGCCTTACGCTGTTATTAAGGTAAAAAGTCTACTACGAGTAATTGGCAAGCTCAGGAAACCCTGAGTGCTTTTAAAATAAATCCCAGTGTTACAAATATCAGAAGTAATAAATGAATAAACATCAAGAGTTATCACACAACATTCAAAGCTTAAAACAAACAATTTGCTGAAGCACGCTCATTACGTAATCAACAGCTGGACGCCAGCGGGAAAAAAAAATTTTTGTTTACTTTTGACTGGAGCCTACTCATCAGCTGGTTCTTTCGTTTTAACAGCATGTGCTATACTGTCCGAACTTTTTGCGAAAGCAAAAAGTTTTTTACAAGTTGTTTATTTAATTCTATAAATTTACCTTTGTGAATATAAAAATTGATATTTTAAATCAGACACTGATTATTTGAAAATGGAAATCGTAAGCTTCGTAAAATAGCAATAAATTCTTTAAAACATTATATGGTAAGGGGGGGAAAAGGAGATATTTTTACCGTTTATCCACCACCCCCCCTTTCCAAAATATATCACAGTGCGATGTTTCTTTTTTTTTCCGGAGGGGTGGAGGTGGGGAGATCGTGACTGCAACGTTTCTGTTGATTTTCTAGTTAATTAAGCTCATTTTTGTGGGTGCGGTGTTTCTTCCATAAATTACGGTAGTCAGTTGTGCAAGTGCAGAAACAAAACGTAGCTGTTTTTTACTTTTGGCGCAGAATCGTACGATAAAGCCCTTATGCAGCAGGATAGCGCAGGATTCAAGTTTTGGCGCGGTATGGCGCAATTGGCGCAGAATTCCCACCCCTGGAAGAACTATTTAAGAACTACGATAGGGAAGAACAATTAAACAATTTGGCTTTATTATACATAAAATAGAAAAGTTTGGCAGACACAAAAATTATTGATGAATTTGCAAAAGATAAATCAAGACGCTAGTTCATATAAAATACTTTCTTAAGCAGTAGTGTAAAGATTCTTCTTTGATTAAGCGTAAGTTTTATAAATTCTTTTATCAAGTTTTTGTTGAGTTTGATTTTATTGTTAAAGCAATTGAGTGAAATCGTTGAGTGGATGGGGAAGGCCCCATCCACTCCTAAGCCCAAGTTCCTTATGAAAGGAACTTGGGCTTAGGGGGCCTCGAAAATTTTACCGCCAGGGGCTCCTAATAGCCTTGATCCGCCTCGGGGCGGCCCGTGGTTAAAAATGTTAGTGCAGCCGGAAACATATGACCCCCCCCCCTTCCTCCAGACAGGAATGGAAAATCTTTGTTACTGAATTCGAAAGCTGGCGGATTAAGCCCTCACCGAGGAAAAAAAAAAAGAAATTACATAAAAAATGTAAGAGATCCTATTTTACTTCCATAAAATGGACATAAATTTCAACCAGCTGCTCCTATCCTCAAAATTGCATTAATCCGTGTCTGATTCAAAGTTTCCTGAAAATTTTCTTTTGTAATGATAATTCGAGAAGAAAAGAAAAAAAAAAAAAAAAAAAAAAAGAAAACTTACTTATTTTTTCAAGTCAAATCAATCCTCCTTTCTTTTAAACTTGCAAATCAGTCAGTGATGTCCTCATAGAAAGGCATTGTTTTAATTCAGATATAATTAATTTTAAAAGCTCTTTAAAATTCCCCATATTTAAAGAATTTTCTTGCTCGCCATGTCCTCTTAATGCCAGTTCTTGCTTACTTAAAAACAATAGTGCTTTGATGGGTAATTGCATGAAGCCATGGGCGCCGGCAGAATATTTCCCAGGGGGGCAAAGACTACTCGGGGGGGGGCAAAGACTACTTCAACGTATGGTTACCATGTTGGAAAGAGCAAAAAAGCAAGGAAAAAACTGCATACAAAAATACAGGGGGGGCATTGCCCCCTCTTCTCCTATGTTACCGGCGCCCATGCATGAAGCGTCTATTCAGGCTTACCTTCTTGATAAATTCAGCAATATAAAGTTGAGAGTTTTCCTTTAATGCATCAGCAATTTAGCTCCCACTTCTTATCAACTCCTTAAATTTCAAAGAATTTTTTAAATGCTCGATTGAGCTTTCATGTGTTTTACATGCTCGTGTGATGGTGGTTAATCCATCCTATCCAGTACCATTCCAAACGCTCATTTTTATCTCAACGATTAAACACGGCCAACAAAACATTTTTTTTTTTTTGTGAATAAAAACTGCCCCATAGCCACGAGAATAGTGCATATCGTGATGAATGGAAGCTACGACCATGCTGAGATGAACCTGTTTTTTTCTTATGAATGAACAATTTTGGTGTCAGTCTATTTTCTTTTAATGGTTGTTGTTTATTATCTTCTTTCCATGTGTTAAACGGAGTTTCAAGCAAGACGCAAACTGGATAATAACAGGGCTCCATGTTTAAAAATGGTTAAATCATAGATTCCAATAATACATGGACACAGTAACAAATAAAGCTAAAAACTTTCAACCTTCCCAGACAAAAAAAAAAAAAACTAACTATTGTTTCCGTTAGAATGGGCTAGAACAGCAGTTCTCAACCTTTTAACGTCATGCCCCATCCCCCCCCCCCCAACAAAGGCTAACTTACAGTGGTGCTCTGCTCCCCTCACATTTTTCAGCATACATTGAGTTTTTCCATCTTTAAAAATGAACATTTTAAGCGAAAATGGATATATTTTTGAGTAAAAATGAGAATAAATAAGATAATTTTTAAAAAATATGCATCACTACTTGCTCTATAGTTTTTCTCGCCCCCCCCCCCTGCAAACGTTCTGTGGGGGCGCGCCCCCCTCAGGTTGAGAAACGCTGGGCTAGAACATATATTCTGTGTCTTTCTTCTCTCCCCCACTTCTCGTCCGAGCCAATCAGTTCGTCGAATTCACAAGTGCAGCAAAAGTCAGAATACCTTTCTTCAGCTGAGTCTTAGCTAAAACACCCTATGCTATCCTAAGCCGGAGAAGCTGCTTACGTGGTCGTTACCATGGCAACGGTGCTGTCAGTTCCTTAATCAGCGCTGAGGGCTGTACCAACGACTTTCGCAGTTGAATTGCGGGAAGATTAAAGGTTTTTTTTTCTGAATGAGTGATCCGGCCGTTACTGCAATCCTTTTTTTTTTTTTTTTTTTAGATACTTTTTTTAATTTACCATAGGAATTCCATAATTCTAATCTGAATTTAAGAAAATTATAGAATAAATTATTTTAAAGTATGTGCTGATAATTTCAAGTGCAGCCCGCCAGTACTCTCTGTATCCCACGAGCCGCCACTGCTCCCGGGGCAAGAGAGGGACTGGGTGTTCCTTATCAATTCCAGTTCTATGCTTTGAGTCAGAAGAAAGAGCAATTGCACCACGTGATCAATTGCCGGAACTGATGACGGGCAAAAGTAGCTTCCAAAACGTGCTACAAACTACTGATTTTTTGTAGCGCACTACATACTACTCTACAAACTGTAAAAAAAAGTAGTGACTACGGCAGTTAGTAGTGCACTACTTCCCAGCCTTGAGCCATTCATGCTTTTCAAAAGTAGAAGGATACAGGGCCGATCCCAGAGGAAAATCTTGGGGGGGGGGTGAAGAGAGGTAAATTGCCAACTGAAAAAAATTTATTTGCCAATTCATTTCTCAAGTTGGACACCTCCCTGTGATGGACAGTTTTCCCGGGAACAGAACATTCCCATAACATTGAGACAGCATAAATACCTCTGTAAGTTGTACAGAAGGAGACGCAAACGTTCGACTTTCAGAGGATTCACATTATTAATGCATTAATGATCAATCTGGTTTTTACATTAATAAATTGCAGGGGGAGGTAAATAAAAGGCGGAATTTTCCACAAAAAGGCTCGATTATCATCACTTTGCCAACAAAAATCCACATTTTTGCTGGGGAGGGATGGTTAATCCCTGAAATGAAGAATCTCTGGAATGAAGAAAATATTTGCCTACCCGTATGCGACAAAACTATCAGTGCCCTAGTTTGAGTTGGCGGAAATGAGTTTGGGGGGACCTTGAGTGGAGTCTTTACATTTGCTTAAAAAAAGGAAAGGAAGCCATACTGAGAGCACTGTTTATAAAACACTTTCAAACACTGTGTTATTTGCATACATACTATTGCATACCTGCCAAGTTGGCTGGTATGCAGTTGCCAACTCTACTGCATTTTTCAGGAGATTACTGGATTTTGATGGTTTCTCCTGGTCTTCTGATTTTACATTAAAATCACCTGGTTTTCTAACATTTTGAAGCTTTAGTAATTGACACATTTATTTCTCCACCACTTCTGAAAATACTGAAAGATTACCGCTCTCTGGGTCTATTCATTCAATATGGACCAATATGCCAAGCTATTTTGTCTGAATTAGATGGCAAATCGTTTAATTGTAACATTTTGTTAGTTCAAAGTCCCAAAATTTTACTACTTTTTTTTAGTCTTTTTAGACTAAAAAATTTATTTTGTATATATTTTATTTGCATATATTTTGTAAAATTTTGTACATTTAAGAAAAAAACTTCTGAACATAAAGAAGCACTGAAATTTTATTCATTTTATGTTAAAAGAATTCTGTTATTGAGCTCTTTTACAAATTCTATTTTTAATATCACAACCTTATGTGTGATTGAAATTTCAAACATAAGTTGTTATAAAAAGAAAACTTTTCATTTTAAAACCATAATTGTGTTGTGTCATGTCAAATTACATATTTTTAAAATGATACATAGAACAGATGGCGAAATTTAATGTGTGAAAAAATTTCGAAGAGTGTTTTGTGACTTAGATAAGTAATTATGGCTTTAAAATTATGATACCACATAAATCTACTGGATTTTCTTAGCTAGATGTTGGCAGAAATGCTATTGCATGACAAGCAGTTTACTGTTCGCTCCCGACGTTGCTAAAGACGCGACGGCAGAGATTCCTTGCTCCTGTGTCCATTGTTGCTGTCCTGTGTCCATAATGACAGATGATCCCTAAAACTACCATGTTTACTTGTGCAATAGTCACACTTTTTTTTGTCAATTTTTCATGGTGAAAGTCTAGGTGCGACTAGTATGTGGGGAGAATCTACTGCATAATATTGTACACTCGAATGCTTAAACATTATAATAAAACAGCTAAACAAATGTATCCAGTTTATCTGCTGTACAATCTTTTTTTTAGAATAGAAAGTCAAGTACATGACTGCAACTTTTATGCAAAGAAATGTTTTGAAGATTTTTTCTGCTTCAAAACCTGGGTGCGACTATTATGCGAGGGTGACTATTACACGAGTAAACACGGTCTGTAGCGATCGATGTTTTCTCTAATTTTCAGATTTTGTAAAAAAAATTTTCAAAAATATAATTATTTTTTCTCGCATCACATAGTAACGACTAAAATAAATGAAATGAAATTCAGTAATATATGGTAGGTGATCACTCAACTTTACCTATAAACTTAAATATTTTTCAAAATTTTGTGTAGATTTTGAAATTTTTGAAAGTTGTTACGCATCACTCGAAAACCGCTCCAACAATTGGTAGAAACTACATAAAAGTTGTCGCTTTATTATCGTCTTTATACTCCTACGATGCATACCTAAGTTCAAACTTTTCAAAGGTCTGCAGGATATATTAACCCATCAACGATGGGTTCTTCAGCTTAGTGGCGTAACAGAATTTTTTCAAGAGGGGGGGGTTCGTTTTTCCAATTACTTATATACAAACATACACACACACATATTATACAGTAAACTACGGATATAATGAACTTTCAGCTATATTGAACTCTAACCATTGTCCCTATTTACATACAGTATTTCTGTTCACTATGGGGACACTTCGTTTTTAGAGAACTTCAGATATAGTGGATGAAATTTGCTAGTCCCCAGAAGGTCACTATAACCAGAGTTGACTGTGTATATATATATATATATACAGTCAACTCCCTCTAATCCGCACTCAATGGGACCAAGGGTTGTGCGGATTATAGGTCATTTTTTTTGTTTACATTTTTACATTTAGAATTTCCCTTTAAATTATAGTCAATTTACTTTAAACAAATAGGAAATGATGAAAGAAAATGTGCATATGCTATTGAATAAAAACACAATTAAATGTCAATATAAATACAATAACTAATACAATTAAATTTAGAGAATTTACTAAAGGACAGATGAAAGAAAATATTTATACTGCTGAACTAAAACTTTATTTTTAATATTAAATACAATTACTAATACAAAATTAAAAGAATAAATTCTCTCTAAATTTTTATTTATTTTTCATTTTTTCAAACATTGCAGTGATTGTAATTTGTTTAAGAGATTTTAATTTTTCTTCAGAAATTTTGTCCTGAAGCCTTCTAATTGTCAGTAACTTTTGGTCACTGACGAATGATTGCTTTTGCAAAATGTTTAGAGGGACCTCAAATCCGGAAGTTTTTCAACAATCATTCTTTTTTTTTTTTTTTTTTTTTTTAAAGGGCAGTTGTTGTTTTTAATTTCTTTAAAAGACCGTTTTTAACTAAATATATATCAATTATAAAATAAACAAGCTCAATCAGAAAGGGAGGAATTTCACTGGTCGCTCACGAAGGGGGGGGGGGAATGCGGTGCATCATTTGTATATTTGATATCTCAGTATTACATTAATTTCAGATCTTGCGAGGTAATTTTCGGTTTCTCGTTATGTAAAAATAATCTATGGTATTATATAAGCTCTAAAGAGGAAAAGAATGTTATCCTCTTCACACACACACACGTGCATTACATTTCAAGTGCTAATGATTCATTATTTCTGCATGTGCTCCTCCGGCAGTTAAATGTAAACAAAGAGAAAGGCCATGTGGTCTGTTTATGCTTTTCTTTCTTTCTTCCTACAGAACTACAGTTATGTGGAGAAAGTTTTTGTTGCGTAATAAGTCGCTAGACAGAAGATCAAAAGGGTGAGGTAGGGGGAGAATCGGAAAATTGCGCAGCTGTTGTGTCATCTGCCAAATCGGGGTTTGCGTTTAAAGTTAAACATGTTACATATTTTCACCCAATTTTAATTGCAACGGTCAATCTTTACGATCGTCTCGCGAGTTTTTCTCTCTCTGATAGAGCAAACGTTTTCGTTGATTTTTTATTTTTATTTTTTTGTTTCATTCAGGAAAAGAGTAAAGCGATGTAATTGGACGGAGCATTGCTTCGGAGTTCGTTATTTACATCCATTCACTGAACACATGCAACTTAGGATATAAGTTTCTGTATGTTTAATTGCATGATAATATGCTCAAATACATGAAATTATTTACTTCAAATACCTGTGGAAAATCATTAATAAATGTCTTTATAACATTCAGCCAATCAAATAACTTCTATAACAGTAATACTACCAGTCAAATGCCGCTCAAAATCTAAACAAACAAGTTTGTTTACATTTGAAATATATCGCGGATTATAGAGTCGCGGATTAGCGGGAGTTGACTGTATATATATATATGTACATAATTCAGTATAACTGGAGTTGACTGTATATATATATATATATATATGTACATAAAATCTGGGCTGTTCGAGCTTCGTCAGGGGGAGAACCCCCCTAATTTTTTAGTTTCATTATTCCATATTAAAACAATATTAATTTACTATGCCATTTTATCTCTCATCTTTTGTGTATTTTGCCTGGTAACCCTATGCTGAAATTTTTATGATTGTAACCTATTTATAGAAAAATACATGTGATTCATATTCTGCAGCTTATGATATATTGTGACAATAGATTAAAGCTGTTATGAACTAATAGTACTTAAATATATATAAAATTATGTCGCCTTTTTTGGGGCACATTTTTCGGACAATTTTCAATAAAGGGGGTAAGAGATAAAATGACATAGACATTAATATACACACACACATACACACGTGAGTGAGCGTAGATCAATTACCCAAGTTCAAGCTTTCCATAACAAATTACATTTCTAAACAAAACTATTTTCAATCGGTGCATTTATGGATCCACAGAGGGTGGGCACGCGTCTTTGTGGACTCACAAAGAGGACCACTTTCACTCTTCCAAAAGTTTTCTTATGCGGAAAAACTGATATTTTGAGTGCCACGTCACATTTTATGAACAATAATGTGATACAAAAGTTTTCTAATAGTGACAATAGTGTGTGATTGTTATATTATGCAAATGAAAGACAGCAAAATTTTTGAGATTAAAAAACAACAATTTTTGTGCTTTATGGGTTTGCATGACAAGTAGTAAAATTGTTTGTTCCAGTCGCTTCCAAAATCACGTCGACAGGGATTCCCTTTCCGTATCCGTCGTTGCTTACCACAGTAGCGTAGCTAGTATTTTATTTTGGGGGTGGCTGTATATCAAATTGTAAGCTAAAGTTCAATTGTAAGTTAAATATCATATTGTAAGCTAAGTAAAGTCTACCATTTCGGTTACCATGAAGATAAGTAAAAGGTAGTAAACATGAAAAGCGTATGTTCTCCATGTGTGAACAGCTTGATTGTCTGGAGGAGCAAGCATGTTTTATTATAAAAGCTTCAATGGCTGTCTCATTCGTAAAAAAGTGGAAAAATATTAGGATTATGGCAATCCCCCATTTCATTAAATTGTCATATTCTAGGGTCCTTATTCATCTTAATCCGCTTCGGAGCATACAACAACAGAATGTATATCTTTTAAATTTAATTTTATAAAAGCTTTTGAACCTAGAATTAATAAATAATAAAGATTTAAGTCAAATAGAATTACCAAGGAAACAAGATGATTGGACATTTATTCTGTTGAAAGGTCCAGAAATTGAAACTCCAAATCGTTTTGTGATGCAACCAAATCGTGTGCTCTCTGCTTAGATATAAAATACAATTTATGTTTACTTTTGCATACAGAACAGGGTTTTTTGATGAGTGCGTGTGTGGAGGGGGGGGGCTTTCAAGATTTTAAGAACTTTATTTGGCTTAAAAAGTGGAGGGGGTTGTGTTTAATTGGAAGTGGCGGATTAACGGTACATTACGTTAATCTTACATATTACGGTATAATCTTACATATTACATATTACAATCTCGTTACGGTACAAAAACGAACAAAAATTTATGCTCGAAAATTTACCATGTTTATATTTGTAATGTATAAAAGTATTTGTTTTCATAGTTTTTTAAATTCGATTTTCATATAAAGGCACTGCTAAAGTAAAATTCCAACTTTGTGTAAATCTTGGGGGGGGGGGGGGAAGAAAAAAAAAACATTGATTACTAAAATATGACTTTTCTGATAATACTCTTTTCAAAACATGTTATATCAACTCGAATAACCATCCCAATTTCTTTGTAAACATGTATTTCCATACAAACAGAATCTATGTAATATATATGCAGGTTTGGGTTTTTGACGTCAAAAAAATGGTTTTTGACATGACAAGCATCAAAAACTGGTTTAAACTGTCAAAAACTAATCCATAAAAGAAAGAGAACAATATGTAAACTAATTGTGTAGTATATTTTCATTTTGCATCTAACTAAATACATAATTAAAGTTAATTATATTGAAAAATAATTATTATATTAAAAACCTGCAGTTATTTCTCAACAAATGACAATTATTGGGCTCACTAATAATTGTCTGCCTGTGTGCATTTCTTTGTATAAATAAATAAATACCATTTATAGGATAAAAATTTTAAAATTTAATTTATTCAGTAGTATATATACATATAATTTGGAGGGAGAGTTAATATATAAATAATGTTCAGCAGTCTCAAAATTTTCAAACTGAAGTATGGCTAAACATTTCCTGCAGAAGCAAATATTAAACTTATTTTGATTTAATCTAAATACCTAAATTGAAAGGGTTTTAAGCGAAGCAAATAGCATAATAATTTTTATCCTATTTCATTCATTTAAATAAAATGAAATAAAGATCAACACCTTTAATTATCAGTATACTAAAGTTTCCCATTCAAAATAGAACCCCATTCAATACAGATTACCAATTTATTGAATGTAACCAATGTATTAAATTTAATGCAGCATTAAAATTTATCACAAAATAGTATTGGTATTTTACGTGTGGGAAACTTACAAGCCATGGAAGATTTTAAGGACAGTCCTAATTTTTGATGCAGATAGATAATTTAGAATATGTTATAACAGCAAGAATAATGTTTTGAACATATTAGATATGTAATAAAATTACTTTTCCACTATCTTATCTGTTTCTAGATAACATGCTTGATAAAAAAAAAGTTTACAAAGTGCAATATTTAAGGTTTTTGACATGACAGTTTAAACTATGGTTAAAAACGTCAAAAACTGTCATGCATCAAAAACTTGCCAACCCTGATTATATGCCTCATTAATGAGGTAAATTTTATGAATAAATTATCAAAAATTAATCTTTTTAGGTTTTTCTTTTTTAATGTACATGGCATGTTACTTCGCTAAGTACTTTGAATGGTCTTAAAAACTCTTTTCTGAACATGTGTTGGGACTAATTTTTACAATTGCTTGCTACTAGAACATATTTGTGCCATGTTATAAACACATTAATTGACAGCATTTTCACGCAAACATGTTTATGAACACATTTTAAGAAAAAGCACTTACTTCAGTTATTTAAAGTATCTAAAAATACACTGCTCAAAACAATTAAAGGATATTGTAAGTTTTATATAAAATAAAGAAATAAGCGAAATTTTTTTTGCCGAAAATGGAAGAAGAGAATCACAAATACAAATTTTTCTGTTTTTCAAACTGTGGAGTATGCTAATTTTGAGTTCGACGTCAAAAACGTCGCTTCAGCGACAGCGAATGAAATTGCACTTTCAACTGAATAAAAGACAATGAAGACAAGGATGATCGACATTCAGTGACTGCTTTGTTTCGACGAGTGCGATGTCTCAGCGAAGTCATTTAACCGATTTAGGAGCTTGGAGAGTTGTCGGTAGGTTAGAAGGGGGCCACACTCAAGCCGAAGTAGCACAAGACATTGGAGTGTCCAAAATAATTGTGATTCGCCAGAAATTACAAAAATTATGTTTTAGCAGTTTTATAATAAGCATTCTAAAATATTTTTAATTGCTTTTCCCTATTCAGGATCGTAAATTAGGGATGTTCAAGTATTACATAAGCATATTTTTAGTCATTTTGCACCCCCCCCCCTACACTCATAGGAAAAAATAAGCAAGTGTTAGCCCCCTCCCTCTTTTGCTTGCGTAAGGTATTATGACATTTTGTATGTCATTACTTTTTAGCAGGAAAAAGTACTTCCCAATAAATTGCATTATTAATCCTACAAATTTATATGAATAACCATATACAGTCGACTCTCTGAAATCCGCACATCTATAATCTGCAATAATTTTTAGATGTAAACAGTGAAATTTGCAATTAACAGTTAAGTAACACTAGGAAATTACGGGTGAGTTGAGTTGTAGAATTAAAAGAAATTTTATGCTATTTTTCATATTTTTTGCATATATCTAATTAAAATTGTTCTTTTAACCCATCTAACAAAGTCTGAGCCGTAAAATGAAAGCATGATTAGCTGACAGAAAAGATTCTGAGAGACAATCTCTCACACTCAGTTAACGAAACGTGTATTATTTTGATTTTCATTTTTTATTGAAAGAAAGAGAAATTTTCAAAAAATTTCTCTTGAAGAAGGCTTATCTTTAGGATATAAATATTTAGAATTCATCCAAAATTATTCATTGGCATCACCACAAGAAATAATGACAATAAACAGACTCCAGGAAAAAATATTTAAACACAAATCAAAAGCCCTAAAACAAACAACAATTGATTCCATGTTTGCAAAATTAAAAAAATAGTAAATTATTTTAATAAATTCTTTAATAATTAAACTAAGTGTGACATTATAATTAATTTCAGCCATTAAAAATGTTCTGTTGCTTCATAACTATAGTAAGAAAAAATGTAAATAAAACAATGATCTGTAATCCGCAAACCCCTTGGTCCCAAGGTGTGCGGATTTCAGAGTCTACTGTATAGGAGTTGAAATGATATATGTATTCAACTTTTCATAGTCACTGCATCAGCACTCTCAGTAGTTGGCTGACAGCAAGTGTGTGTGTGTGGGGGGGGGGGGGGGGGTGGAGCCCAGTGTATTCAGATCGATTTTGGAGCACAAAAAACCCCACCATATTGTGCTAATTTATGGTAATTTTCTCCCTTCCTCCTAGGGTATGGGGGCTTGACCCCCCCCCCCCAAAGTTCCCCTCTTTTCTGCACCACTGGAAAGTTTCGCAGTACAGTATGGAACCTCTTATCTGGAAACCAGTTATCCGGAAAACCAGTTATCCAGAATTATTTTTCAATTGATTAAGTTCCTATTTTTTCCAAAAGAAAAGCAAAAAATGAGTTTTATTTTAATATTTCTTATGTTTTTGTTTTTTTATTTTGAGTACTATAGCTAGAATTTATAAAGTAAGCAATTTGATAAGGTATTTTATTTATTTTTTTAGTGTGTGACTAAGTTTTCAAGAAGTTATCATATATTTACTATTTCCTCTTTAAATGATTATTATTTATCTTGATCATATTAGAGTTTTTTTATATTATTTTTCTAGCATATTAACAATTAATGTTTAATTCTAATCAAAAATAGAGTAACATTTATGCTACCAATCAAATCAGTATATGTGATGTTAATCCCCAACCAGTTATACAGAAAATTCAGTTATCCAGAATACACCCGGTCCCAACCATTCCGGATAACAGGTTCCATACTGTAACAGCAAGGTGCCCGTTCCCCCATGCTTGTTGTTGTTACACTGTAATTTCGTTTTTATTTAATGCTTATGTAAGAATTGTCATTACCCTTGCCCCCCTTGTCAGAAAAAATAAGCAGACCCCTCCCCCGTATTGATTACGTAAAACTTGAACGGCACTTTACCAACAATAGCTTCCAGTAAGAGAAAACCCGCTTTCAACCCCCCCCCCCTTCCCCGCAGTGAGAAATACTATCAATCTCAATAAATCACTCTTCCCTTCACATCACACTCTTTCCTTACTAGACACGCAAGAATCCTTTAGAAATTTATAAATTTTCTACCTCTTCTCTGAGATTTAAATTATTCAAAACTAATTTTAATTAAAATTGGAAGTAAGTTTAAACTTTCCACTATTTATGAATTTTTTTATTTTTTAAACATATTGAATTTCGAAAGTACTTTTGACTATTTATATCTATAATTTTCAAATTTGACTATTTATATGTATAATTTCAGAATTTTCAAAAATTTAACTGAAATTTAACTATGTTCTTATAAGATTTTGTAAAAAATAAAAAGCAGAATGTATAGACAATTGTCTGCTGAATAACCTACAGTAATTTTTTTATTAAAATATTTTAAAATATCGTGCGGGGAAGGTAGAAAAATTTACCCGTAGGTTATCATGGGACTAGTAAATCCAAGATGGCGGACGTCCGACTACTCTCCACTGGCTACTGTGACTCATTCGGGAAAAGAACAAAATTCAACCCTAACTACTTTTAAGGTATCGCACCGTTGGTACTTGGGGGGAGTACTGTAGCAACATACTTTTAGCCATGTGATGCTCGGAATGCAGTGCTCAGAATGCTATTCTATTTATTACTTCTGGTTAAAAATTTCATCAGAGATGCTAAACGAGAAAATACACCAATGTTTGGATATTTTTATGAAATTCCCTGATGTTTCCAGATCAGTTAAATTACCCTGATTTTTCCATGATTTCCCAGATCAATTGCCATCCTGTTAATGCTTTCTGGCTAATCGAGTAGTGGACCCAGTAGCTAGACTTTCCCCAAAGGGCCATTCATTTTCTATTCAAGAATCTAAAAGAAAAAAATCCTGCAAAGAAAAACAAATATTAGGTTGTAACGAAAGTTTCCCCCCCACCAAAAATGTCATCTTTATAAACATATATAAAAATATTTTTTAAACTTTATTAAAAACTTTTTTTGCCAGAAAACTTTCGTTAAACCTGATAAAAACAGAATGAAAAATCCCCGAAAGGATGATTGATGTAAACAACAAACCATCCTTCCAGAGTTACCTTGGCTGGGATGACCCATCGTCCATCTGCATATCTTCTTTACATGAAAATTAAAAATACTTACAAGTCCTTGATCTTCACTAAGATGCAGAGAGGGACGATGGGGTACAAGGGGTGGAGAGACTGATGGCCATTGCGCCATAGTTGACTTCTGCAAAGAAAGATTTAGATTAACAACCCGAAATGAATATTTTCTTTCGAACAACTAATTTATTGGCTTGATGCAGTTCTCCAACTGCTAAAACCACTGTTCCATTAGAAAATATTTTATTTTCATTGCTTTTGAATAGCCCATGGGTGTCTGTATAGCCCCCCCCCCCCTGAACACAGGGGTCAGTGTATTTAGCCATTGATATAGCTAACATTTTTATAGATTGATTTGGTATTAAAAATGCATATAAATGAAATGTCCAAGATATATACATGTGATAACTCACAATACTGAATTTTGCTCACTTTGTGAGTTTATTGCCCAACTTTTAAAAACCAATATGCTAATTTGTCAATGATTTCATCTAGTATAAGATTATAATTTAAAAACCAGGGTTTCTATTTAAAATAGTGAAGATAATGAGAGTCAGAGAAATAATTGCACACTTTACTAAACCTAGTCATCCAATCTGATTTTTACAAGAAAAGTGAGTATACATCTATCTCAATTAAGGTAGTGAGGAAAATGAAAACAGAAAAATAAGTTAAAATGCAAGATTTTGAATAGATAACATTTAAGAAGCAGAAAGTTAATGAGAATTAAATATGTGATCTACATCATGGGGGGGGGGGTGTCAAGTAACTCTTTACATTTCAACTGCATTTCAAGCAAGCAAGATTAAATCATTATTTAGTCAAGCCTGTTAATGTGCTTCAAAGTCAATATCATTAAATGTAAAAGTCAATATCATTAAATGCAATATCATTAAATTCAGCATTCTATTATGTATATCATAAAAATTCGTTTTAAATTCTACCTTTAGTTAAATTGTGTAAACTCTCCATATTACACTACAATATTTGTCATAATGCTATAGCATTCTGTGCGTATAATATTTAATTAAATTTTGTTAACTCTGCAATATTTGTTACAGTGCCATAATGGTAAATTCCCAATATCTGGCATTCTAAGTTCCTGCATTGAGATTCTACTTCTCAATGCTCGTACGAAAACAGGCTTCGCCGCAATGCCAGTTCAAAATCTTGTTAAGTAGGTTAGCTGTAAAATGAGAGATGCTATTCTGTTGTTTCTTTGAGAAGCTTTAATTTATACTTCTCATCTTGTGACTAATATTAAAATTATGTAAATTAATATTGGAAGGAATCATTTAGTCTGTTATTTTGATAGAGTTTAATGCTTCATACATTTAAATGTAATTACAACGAACTCGCCTTTTACAAATATTTCGTATTAACTAATGAAATAGTTATATTAAATGAAAAAAATATAATAAAATCTCAGTCATGAGATCTCACTTTAAATTTTTCAGAATTAAGAATTTGGCGTTAGTCGATAATCCTTTAAATTTCGTTTTAGAGATATTTTACAGTAATTCCATAAATGAGTATAGAACTTTTTTTTTTCTTTTTAAATATCGAACGAAACCTAGCAAATTAAATTTCATTAACATTTTTTTTTCACTTCGCTTTTTATAAGCCTTTCCCGCCTTTACTAAGCCTTGCGAAGACAAGGAATAAAAAAATTAATTTTAAGCAGAATTTAATATTAATCAACAGCATTCATTAATAATTGTAACAAATTCGGGTAATAAAAGAATAAGAATTAACATTTAACTCACAAGAATTATTCCAATAATTACATTAATAATTGATTCAGGAACTATCGAAATTGCCGGGCCAATCGCCACACTGCTGTAGACGGATTTATTAAAAAAAATATGAATTATGGTTTTAAAAAATCGCAAATATGCAGAATGCAGAAGCATTGTCATTGGTCTAAATTCTCAGAAGATTTTTTATAGGCCTATTGTTTTTCTCTAAATGAAAGGTTGTCTTCTTCTGTACATAACAATTTTTAGACCCTTGGGTATAAAAAATATTTAATTTCAGTGATTGACAGTGGAGTTGGCTAAACGCTGGAATAAACAGCAGAAGCCGGCTCAGTAGTAATTTTGGGTGTATAATTGCCATCGGCCGCTCTGCAGGGGGCAAAGAAAGAAAGTCCGGTGCATTTGTAAAATTTAAAAATGTAGTAGTAAATGTGTATATGTCTGTTTATCAACTGCCCACCTGAACATTTCAGTTCTCTCTGGGTACAGGAGAATTGAAAATTTTCACAAAGCATTGAACGGAAATTAATTTATCATTTATAATAACAGGAACTTCATTTTGTTTTGTCTTAAGTCAGTTATATGTTATACAGTAACGTATGGATGTTGTTAAAAGCACGGGGGGTGGGGGGAGAAAAAAACCAAATATACAAATAACTTGTTAAAGCACCCATTTAAGATATAAGCGTAGTGTGAACGAAAATTTTGGGATGTATATATAATATCGAATATAATTATGCATGCGATATAGTATATATTATGTAATATTGGTTACGTATAATATAGTAAAAAAATAATGAATTCAAGAGTAGAAAAAGGAGGTTTTTTTTAAATGTCGTAGTTAGTGTTTTAAATGAAAAGATTTTTTTAAACAAAGCTGCCGGGTACGTCTATATTTACAGAAGTTTACATATTAATTACATGCTATAAAATGGCCCACCAGTGATCGAGTGGATAAGACACCGAACAATGGTGGAGTGTAAAGGTCCAGAGTTCTGGCCTATCGCACGGGTGTCGGTCTAACAGTCTAGTTTTGTGCTCTTTTCTCTATATGTAACTTGAATGCGTATTAGAACCTCTTAAAAAGTCCTCCGTCCAATGAATCTTTCCCCTTAGGCAGATATCCCTCCTGTAGCTTTCCCTTAACCAACCAATGAACTATATACTACATAGATTTATTCAGAAATATTTGTATTACTGTGCACTGTCATCGCTATAATATTAAATATATTTTTCTTTAATTAAATTATTTGTTTTTATGTGAATTCTGTTGAGTAGTGTTTAAATTCAGTGTTAGAAAAAATTAAGCAGTTTGGTTGGTTTTCTCCAGATGTAACTTGAATACGTGTTAGAACTCCTTAGAAAGTCCGCCTACCAAACCCCTTCCCCCCCCCCATCCTTGGCAGATCGCCCTAAGCGTAGCTTTGCCATAATCACACAAACAAGCAGTTCCGCAACTAGAGTTTACATCACCCAGAACAAACTTTAAGGGAGCCCTTTTAACCAGTGCCATATTACTGGCAGGGCAAACTGGGCAATTGTACAGTGCCCACAGATTTTAGGGGCTTAAAAATCTTATATTTTACACTTTTATAATTTCACAATAAGATAACAAAAAAAAAATGTCAAAAGTAGTACTGTTTTTCAATTATAAAATATGAAAGATGAAAACAATTCAAATTTACATCTCTATAAATTAATTTAAACTTTTTAATTCGTCAAAAAGTTCTATAGTCGATATAGCATAGCTGCCAACATCTGTGGAATCTGATTAACTACCTTTTTGTAATCAGTAGTTTGAAAGTAGCAAATTTTTTGTAATAAAATACAGAGCCTTATTATCGCATGGGCAAATCGGGACTTTGCCCAGGGCCCCCGGCTCGAAAGGGCCCCCAATATCAAATGTTGTTCTGAAATTTTCTTTTTTATAATTAAATGACCGGGGCCCCTGTTGGTCATAATCAGGCTTTGATAAAATATGTTGGTTAGCTGTTATTATTATTTTTTTTTTAATTACTGTTTATAAAATATGGTTTATTATATCGCGTACATGTTGGCCACTATGATATAGCAGTTTGACGTAACGTTTCACTGATGTTATCTGTTTCATTGATATCATATATTCGTTTATTTCAGATTACTTAAAATTTCGTGTTTGGAGGAAGGGGGAAGATATTTAAAACTTTTCAGAATAAACCAATCGTAAATGGTTTTTAGAAGGGGGAAAGTTATTGCGTGGGGCCCAATATTTTTCTTTTGCCCTGGGCCCACAGTCGCCTTGATCAGACTGTGCCCTTAGCACGGCGCGCGGGGCACGCCCCCCGTTTGAAATCCCCCCCCCCCTCCTAGTTTCGGGACTGGGGTTTTGACCCTTCTGCTAATTATCGACTGTCAACCCCCTGACGAGGAAGCGCTTTTTACTGTTTAATATTTATTTTATTTTTGAAAAGAAATATACATTTTAATACTGCTCACGGTAAAACGTGTGCTTTTATTGTTTATTCTAAATTACAGTTCTTAAGATATAATTGCCCTTTCAAATACTTCATTTTGGGATATTTATTCAACGGAATTTTCTGCTTGGTAAAAGATGCAATGATGTGATGACAGTTATACGAGACCTCCAGAAGTTTTAGTAATATTTTTCACCTGCATTTGATAGTTTTTTCTCTAAAACGTAAACAATGGGATAACAAATTTCACTATTAGAAAATTAGTTTTGATTTAGACCAGCGGTTCCCAACACGTGGGGCGCGAGAAAAACAGTCAAACAGCAAGTGATAATGCATGTTTTAAAAAGTCTTTTTCTTATGTTTACTCCAAAACATATCTATTTTCGCTTAAAATGCGTATTCGAACTTTTTTGGTGACATTACTTTGTGGAAAAGGCGACTAAATGTACATTGTCGAAGAAAAAAAAACAACTGTATATATGCTGAGAGAGGAATGTGTGTGGGGAGTCATCTTAAGCTATCTTTTGTTGGGGAGGCACAATGTTAAATGATTGGGAACCACTGGATTAGACCATGGGTGTAGCTATAGCTTTCAAATATGGGCGGGGTCCATTCCTACTATAAAATTTGATTGACAGTAAGTTTTACTATAAATATTTTGCAAAAACTTTCAAGAACAGATTTTTAATCTGTTTTCTTTATTAATCATTAAATTATCGAGTTTATAAAACTAATATAACATTTTAAATGCATATGGAAATTTAAAATATTTTAACCTTATGCTATTTTGAGGTACGGACACGTCTGTGGTTTAGGCTTATATAGTGACTATGTTCTTAGTTTCGTTATTCCACCAATCGGGTATTTTGGGTGTTTTTCTTCGTGTGCACTGTGGGGATATGAACTTGAGCCCTTTAAGCATTCTTTTTATTATCTTGATAGGAAAATATGACATCCCTGTGAATTCTCTTCTATATGTAAATATTAGATGCTAACTTTTGTTCGACTACCGAACGGGCGTGTGGGGGGAAATGATACATTTTTATATTCGTCTTGGTGCAGTTTTAAATCAAATAAATTTAATTGTCCTTTCAGAAACCACACAATTCATGTATTTTCCTAATGCAGTTTATTTATTTATTTTTTAATAACAAAGTTTACAAAATAAAAGTATTTGATTCTTATAAGTCTAATCGACATGATCTAACCAAAATAAGTTCTTAAAAAGCCACGTATTTGTGAGTTGCACAGTTTTTGTGGGATTTTGTCTAGGAATGATTGATAGACGAGAAATAGAGATAGGACTTACTCTTCACATAGCAGTTGCAAGGCTTTCTCTCGTCTCTTCTAAAACTGGGCCCCAGCCTGACTCAGCCTGACTGTTTCATGAATTTAACTTCCATGAAAATATCATTTCCTTTGCAAAATATTTTTTAGACTCAACGAATTAAGTATTAAGAACTTTTATTACACGATGAAGCGCATAATGAATTTATTTGAAAGTGTTGTTGTGGCCGAGTAGATAAGCCACTGAACATGGAAGACGGCAGTAGTGTAAAGGTCCTGCATTCGGATCCGGCCACGCGGCAGTCGATCTAACAGTCTGGAGTTTTGGTCGGTTTTTCTCCAGATGTATCGTGAATACACGTTAGAACCCCTTAGAAAGTCCCTTGACCAAGGCAACCCCCATCCTAGGCAGATTTGGTGGCTCATACGTAGCTTTTTCTTAACAACACTGACAAACAAACAAACTGAATAGGGAATGCAATCCCGTTCCCTCGGGACGGGAAGACTGTATCATGACTATAATTTTCATATTTATGTGAAGTATTGTATTAATTATCAAATACGATAAAATAGTTGAGCTTAATAGTGCTTACAGTCTTCCTTTTTCCTAGGTTTCTTTACTGAAATTAATTTTTATTTGATTGAAATGTCAGTCCCGCGGGATCTACAAATCTCAATCCCAAAATCCCGCGAAACGAAAAACAGTGCGAGATTGCATTCCCTAGGTATTAGAAGACATGCATCTAGTGCATGTAATTCTATACATAGAAAATATTTAGAAAGGGGGATAGTAATAGAATAGAAAGAAATAATAGAAAGGTGGGACTACAAATACGGATGAACTCGGTTATAGTGATCTCGATTGTAGTAATAACTCTCTTAAAACATCAAAATATTTTGTACCGCTTGCCCATAGAACACAAGTCCACTATCAACGGAACACGTTATAAAGCCATAAATACTGATTTTTTTCAATGACATTGTAATAGGGTTTAACTGTATTTCATACACCAACTGTAACTATTTATTTAAAAACCAACTCTTTTTTTGTGTTTTGTTGCTGTTGTTATAAAAAATATTTTAGAAATAATTTGAAGACAATTTAAAAAAATAAATATATCTTAATTGATTAATGACAATATTTTCAATTTTTAAAGCTTTTCAGATCTAACTCTCCAGCTTTAGGGGGGCTTTAGCCCCCATAGTCCCCTCCGTGGGTGCGCCTATGATAGCGAGTATAGCTATGTCTGTCTATGGAAAGAACTCCCTCGAAATACGAAGTCCGCCGAAGCGTTCGAGGGAGTTCTTTCAGCAGACAGACGTCATTCTGTAAATCCCGATACTCTTGGTGCGGTCCTTCAGTCTGCAACCGCATTCTTTCAAAGTTTCGGTGGTTTTCCGCTTCCCCCTCCAAAAAATCTCTGTACTAGAGATGAGTTTGGGCCCTTTTTTTAAAGCCCGAACCCAGAGTATCCAGAAAAAAGTTTCGGAGTGGGGGTCCAAACGGTAAAAAAAAGGCACAAAAAGACTTCATCATTATCACTTTAGCAATAAAAATCAAAATTTCGGGGGGGGGGGGGACTCCCTTGACCTCCACGTTTAAATACGTCCTTGAGCCCGAGAGATATTATTTAAGTCGAAGCCTGAGCCCGAAATTTCAGCTAATAGATAAATAAAAGTCTGTCAGAATATCAGAAGTTTTGCCGTTTGTGCAAATTAAAGACAAATATGTTAATGAACACTTAATGCACTTTCTAACTCTTTATATTCAAGTTCATCAAATAATCATAATTAATTTATTCCTCCCATGAATCATTTTTTAAAACTTGTTTGCAAGGAGTATGTTCAATAAAGGAGAAATTTGTCCGAGCCCGATCCCGATGCGGACCCAGGCTCGGGCTGAGCCGTCTCGTCTCTCCTGTGTACCACCGACCATGGTACCGACTAATTCTTTGTAAGTTCAGGCGTTCTGCCTGCTCCCTCTCTTTGTTTCTAGCGTGCTGCCCGGGGGGGGGGGGGACCACGCGCTCCTCTACATCCTTGCTACGGCACTGTCTATTTGACGGAAACAGGATTCAGAATAAAATTTTAATTTGTTCTGGGGGGGGGGGGGAGATTCAGTCGAGACCTTTTTTTCTTTTGGCGCAAGATCATCGAGGGAACACGCGTTCGATTCAAAAATTTTCAAAAGTAATAGACCAGGTGTGAATGTGCACGCTGTTTAGTTAATACCACTGGGAAAATCGAGGGTTTGCTCCAGGATACCAAAAGGACTGGAGAAGGGCAAGTGAAGAAAGAACGAAAATTGTACCAGGTTTTTGTTAGCCAAGCGTAAAATTTTTGTGTATCTAACCGTCTAACAGTCTGGAGTTTTGGGCGGTTTTTCTCCAAATGTAACGTGAACAGGCGTTAGAACCAGAGCCTGATTATGACCAACAGGGGCCCCGGGCATTGATGAATTTGGGGGCCCCTATCTATGAAATTTGTTTTATTTTTCATAAAATTTTGATATAAAAAAGACTATTTCAGAACAACATTTGAAATTGGGGGCCCTTTCGAGCCGGGGGCCCTGGGCAAAGTCCCGATTTGCCCATGCGATAATAAGGCTCTGGTTAGAACCCCTTAGAAAGCCCTCTGACCAAGGCAACCCCGATCCTAGGCAGATAGCCCATGCGTAGCATTGCCACACAAGCAAACAAACTGTGAAGGTGTAGCGTAGTCCCGATACTCTTCAGTCTGCGGTGAAATGCGTTTTCGAGTAAGCATTTCATCTGAAATAGATTGTATGCTTAAGGCTGCAGTTCGAAGAAAAAAAACTCTGTTTTTAGTGTTGGTACACACATTGAAATAAACTTAATACGACCATGGTCTCAAACAAATTCCACATGGTTCTTCAAAAGCTGCTTTACACACTGTAATAAGCGAAAAAATTGTGCCTTTTGTGAAATTTTCAGAAAAAAATTCTTAAATATGGATCTGAGCTGCAAGATCTTTTGAAGAGTGACACGCTTTGCGAAAATTTCCGATTTTTAAGAATTTTTCTAAAAGCTTTGAAACTGATAGAGGCTTATCGTTTATTTCAGTATGTAGTACAGCTTGTAAAAAGACAATTTCGAAATTTTGAAGTGCCTGAAATAATTAATTTATTTGTACTTATGTACCAAAATCACATGATTTTTTCGAACTACACCTTTAATATGAAGTCCATAGTTTCGGAAATCATTACAGTCAACTTCGGATATACTGAACCCAGATATAGTGAACCTTCGGTTATAGTGAACGCAAACCATTAGTCCCGATTCATATAAAGTATCTCTGTTCACTATGGGGGCACTTCGGTTTTAGTGAACTTCGGATATAGTGCACGAAATTTGGTGGTCCTCAGAGGTTCACTATAACCGGAGTTGATTGTATTTTTAGGATCAACCGATCTGTAAATTCTGACGGGTGAAAGGCAGGCAACTTTTAAAGAGGTAAATATTAAATCTTCTATAGAATAACAATTTAGACATTGATATAAAGTGAATACGGAGAAACCCGTCTGAAAGGCCGTGTATCGATGTTTTATAATTTTATTCTATTGTCTCAATGTAAATTTTTTCTAGTCACTAAAAATGGTAGACGACCAAAGTGTGAAGGTTTCGGATTCAGGTCTCATCGCGCGGTTGTTGATCTAACGCTCTGGAGTTTTGGTAGGTTTTCTCCGGATGTAACGTGAATACGCATTAGACCCCTTAGAAAGTTCTCCTACCAAGCCCCCCCCCCCCCCCCCCCATCCTTGGCAGATCGCCCTAGCGTTGCGTTGCCGTAATCAAACAAGCAAATTTTTTTCCATGATGAACGGTTTCCTGAAAGAACGGTTTTCAGTTCAAAACTTCGGTATGTTTTGTGAACTGAACAAAACTGTGTTCTGTGAGTAATTTTAGTGTTTGAGGTCAAAACATACCCTGGTTAGTAGTATACCGTTGAAAGGAAAGGTCGTAAAACTAGAGGGGAAAATATTTTTGCATAAGCGGTGGATGGTTGGAGTTGACAGAAATAACATTCCTAATGTATATTTAATGAAAATCGGCAGTTGTGAAGAAAAAAAAAGTAAAGAAACACTAGATGAAATCCATTGATAGAAAGTTTGATACCCAGAGAGAATACTCAAATAAATAATTTATTTCAAGAGATGAAATAATATTTATAAATATCGTATAATTTTAAAACTGTTCATGTGAAATTGTTAAATCAAAGTAGATTTCTCTATCTTTTTCCTTCAAAGACACAAACTAATTCTACTGTAAAGGCCAAAATAGTCTCACGAGCGATTGCCGGACGCTGCAGGGTATTAGGGGAGTTTTTTTTTTTTAATGGTCAAGGCTTTGTAAAAGGGGGGAAACAGTGCAGGGGCGAAAAATGTATTGGCTTTTAATGACCAGTCGAGATTATCCGACAAAGGATAACCCTTGAAACCACAAAAGCACGCCAAGCACACAATCGGAGCACTTTTCTCCCCAATCCGTCTTCCATATACTGAGAAATCCTATTCTAGCGTACTGAAACGCATGTGAGTTTACTTTGGCCTTATATGTTTTGAGGGATAAGCATTGCGTATGAAACTTTGCTTTACCCAGGGGCGTATGCGTAGCCAGAGAGGGGGCTGTAGCCCCCTCCAAAATGGGACCTTTTAGTTAACTTACAACTTGATATTTTAACTTACAATTAAACTTTAGCTTATAATTTGATACCCAGCCCCCGAAATAAAATCCTGGCTACGCTACTGGCTTTACCCATTCATTACCTCTATTTAGAAACCATTTCTCGGAAAGGTAAAACTTTGAACGTTCTTATGGTACAAAGGATGGCCTTGTTAGATAGAGGTTGGGCTTTTATTTTCCGAAAATCGAGTAAAAAGAGTGGAAATTTATACTCTCAGAGATTGAATACTGGCGTAGAAACGGTTTCGGAGTGAGTTTTATACTTAGAGGAGGGAGGTTTTAAACCGGATATACGGGAGCTTCGCCCAAGCGCTCCGAAAACGCTTCTGCGCAACACTCTGGAAGGCTTGCTATTTCACTCCTTAAGAGTGACTATTCAACTTTTCGTTTTAGAGTAAAGTAACCAATTTTTTGAACGTAAAATGAAGGACATCTCCCCAAATTTGAAATAAAATTGAGGACATTTTATAATGAATGAAATAATTAACAGTAATCTAATTAAAAACAATGTAATAATTAAAAATTGGCCCCTATTGCGTTTTCGCATTTTGAGGACAAATTGAAAAAAAAAATCCACAGCAATTGAGGACTGTCCCTGAAAATTGGGGACGTATGGTCACCTCATTTTAGAGTGCAAAATTTCAAGTTAATCTGACTTCTCTAATGGCGTTCTCGAATAGGACCTACTTGTAAGCGGGATGATTGCGTCATTGCGTGCTTATCTATATTTGTGAAACCAAACTATTTTTGACAATTTCTATTGACAAATAATGTTTATGTAGTGCAATGAAATAGCAGTAGCAGGACTTAATTAGCATGGAAGCTCATGGGTGCTCAGCTCCTGTATTTCTTTCCGTTTTCAGTAAATTTTTTTCATAGTTCTGAAGATTGTCTTCTTCTTCTTCTTTTTTTTTTATTTTGTGTGTGTGTGTGTGTGTGTATGTGCGTGCGTTAGAAATTTAGCGCTGGATTTGTGTAAATAATAAGTATGAACTTAAGATGAGGTATTTTGATCAATCTCCTATTTTTAGAATACGGTGATCTTGATTTAATGTATTTTAGTACTCACGCTAAAGAAGCATACGAGATTTGCTAACCCTCCCTCAAAGCGAAATATTTGTCTTCATGCACCAATTTATAATCATTTTGAAAGAAACTTTGAAGGGTCGGTTATATTTTAGAAATAGGTCTCATAAACTGTGGATTTGTTCCTTGACGATTGTACCATTCCGAATGATTTTTTAAAAATCATTTATTTTACCCTTTTTTTTACGTTCCCGACCTTACATTTTGACTATGTGTTTCCGAGTGGTCTTGGCTGGGCTTAGTTTGCATGGGAACTCAGCTATCGCACTCCTTTTTTTAGTGATTGTTTTCACTGAATTTAATATTTTAATAGTCTTCATAATTATTTCTATTGATGTTGATTTCATTGTATTGAATATATAATTGACTACTGAATATAATTGCAGCAGTAAGCACAGATTTATCTGGTTTTTCAATAAATTAGGTAATTAATGTATTCATTTACAGCAAACAAAATAAGATTTCTGCACTTTTCTCATTAGAAACTAATTCCTGGATCTTGATATTCTCTATCATTCTTAAAAAACTGGGAAGAAGCTTTTGAGATACGACATGTCTTTTGACAAAGCTTTCAAAGAACGTTGTTTTGATAGTACTCATTATCGTTCCTATAGTTTCGTTTTTCTTTTGTTTGTTTCTTAGACATTTATTTTTTGGTTTTGGGCTTGATCTTACCCGTCCATAAGATAAGACCTCGTTTAATAAAATAGAAAACACAATGTGAAAATATTTACTAGCCACTAAAAAGAAAAATAAGGACAGTGTAAAAAGAATATATATAATATGTCAAACCCTATCTTTCGAACAGAATCAGTGGCGTAAGCTACAGTGGGTGACACCCGGTGCGGATGTAAGTATAGTGTCACCTTCCTTATACGAGCAGAAAATCAATTAATTTTTATGTTTCAAATATAGTAAATATTCATCTGTTATACATTAGTTTTACAATAATTAACTCTACATAACTTTAAAATTTTTAACGCATTATTATTATTATTTCTGTTTACTTTCCCTTTAGATATTAATAAAAATAAAAGCAATAGATATAGTTTAACTAAACATGAATAACAAATTGTAAGCGAAACATATGTACATATTTAAATTTTAGAAATTTTTCTTTCCTCTTTTTTTTTTTTTTTTTTAATAGAAGCAAAGTTGACAATAACTTCATCGAAGTGGATATTTTGTGCGATTTCATGTTCTATGTGTTAACATAGCAAGTGGTGAAAGGGCGGCCGAAATGTTTTATGGGTTTTAGTCAACCCCCAGCAGGGACGTAACCAGGGAGGAGGGGAAGTGCTGTGTGCCATGGAGCCCAGGGCACCCCCGAAATTTTGGATTATTCATGTTTTCTTGGATTTAATTGAATTTTCAAGCATGCTTGTGAGAAATTCTTCTTCACCTTTTGGGTACCCCCCCCCCCCCCCGATATTTTTTTCTCTCTACATCCCTGACCCCCGGGCATATTCGATTATCGGCAGACGAAATAACCGCTTTACGTTATGCGATGTGCGATTTTTAACTTTACCGGCTCCGGCTTTACGCAATTTTTCTTCACACAGATTCTTTCGGGTCCGCTTCCAATAGCATTCAAATTTTTTTTTTGTTCACTGGTGCACATCTATTACAGACGCTATGTTTTTTGCCCAAAATTTTAAAATCGCCAAGACAAAAATAACTGTCTCATTTTACGTAAGAATTGGTTTTTCAATTGGTTGGAATTTTTGTTATATAAGCCATTGGGTGTCAGCCCTACCCTTTTGAGGGTGTAACACGGGGCGGACCGCCCCCTCAAGTTACGCCACTGAACATAATGCTGCAGTTTATTTTATGTTAAAAAATATAAATTGCGCTTTCCTTCCCACATTTAAATGAAATATTGCCCGTTACATAACTTCTGTTTTCTTCATTTTCAGTATTCTATTCCATAGAGCTATATGTTTTCTGATGAAAAGAAAGTTTTGATGAGAAAATTATGCTAACGAGATTATTTTTTCCTTTAATTTTTTATTAGAGGATTTTTTCCCTAAAAGTTTAACTTAGTCCTAGGTGTGTGTTTAGTTTCGTTTCTCAAAGCTTCGCTTTCGGAATGTGCGATCCTGTCTATTATAATGCGCTTTCGTCATAAATATATCAACCAGCCCATATAGCGAAGGTTCCAGCTGTTGCTTTGATTTCTGTTTGCTGTTGGAAGCATTTAGCCATCCAATAAACAGATTACAGTTTTTACTTTCTTTATTATTAATTCTGTAGATAATTGGCAGGATTTAGTTTTTTGCATTTTTATTTGCGTTTGAAGATTAGAATGGGGTGGGAAAATTGGGCTGATTTTCATAAGTTCAAAATGTGCTCAGATATGCACAAAGATGCAGACTTTGCAAAAAGATATGAAACAATAATAAAAATTGCGCTTAAGTTACAAAAATGTAGTCTAAGCTTGGTTTGGTGATTTTGCAGTCTTAAATATTAGGTAATTAAAAAGTGTAATGTGTATATGTAATAAAAGTTTATGCTGTATTTATAGCCATTAGCCTTTTGCAGAACGAATTCATATCCAGGCATATTTTAAATTAGATTTTTGCATATTTTGCTTTCTAGTGCGTTAGTTAAAGGATATTATTCATTTAAATGGGGGAATAAATTGTACCTCCCAATTTTCACTTTGTTTCCAATTGGTAACCTTGGTCATTTCTGACCATACTTTTAGGGGCTGTACTTTGACTATACTTTTATGGGTAGTTTAAATAATATGTGAAATATTAAGAATAAATGAAAGATTTATTTTTAAATTTAAGTAAAGATATGAATTTTTTTTTGGGGGGGGGCAGACAGCACAGCAAACTTGCAGCAAGCTTGATTTATCAAGTCAATAAGCTTGAATTAAGCTTGAAAATTCCAGGCGTGTAATTTTGATGCAAGCTTGAATCAAGTGTTCTAGTTTACACTTGCCCAGCTTGCATTAAGCTTGACATTTCAAGCTTGAATCAAGCTTGACATTTCAAGCTAATTTCAAGCTTAAAAAATTTTCCCAAAATTTTTTTTTCTAAATACAAGGGGCGCCCGCTGGCGAACGCGCCCCACATACTTTATTTTTCCGTGCATTTCCCCCCTCTATGCTGTAATTTTAAGTTATTTTAATCTGTTTCCATCGAGTGTCCGTGGATAGAATAGAACCCGGGACCTTTCGGTTCGTATCCGAGCGCGTTATCCATTCAGCCACCGGAGCCTTGTGCAGCTATGACTAAAGTTTGAAGTGAATTATTAAGCGGTTTTCTGATCAGATTGATAAGTGGGCGATATGTTATTTGTATTATTTTTATTTTTCCATGGGATACATCAAAATTAAAATAATTTTATGTGTGATTTAGAGACTACTAATAGGGAAATAAACATAATATAAACTTAAGAGCAACACATGTTTTAAAACTTCCAACACTCATGAGCAATACTGCCGCTGGCCAAAATCGAGACAAACGACTGATTTTGAAATCAATTTCGTAGTATAATTGTATTTTATTTTGAAGAATTTCCATATTTGGAAATATAGAATGGGTTTACTTACTTAACACAAATTTTGTGTTAAGTAATCTGAAATCAAAGAAACAGATAGTTAAACGTTACTTCGAAATGCTATATCACAGTTGCTAACATAGCATGTATGGAATACAAACACTTTAGTCATTTTTGTAAATATTTCTTATAATAAAAAATAATTGAAAAATTTTGCTATTTTTTAACACTAAAAATTCTCTTTACAAATGTGGTTAGTTATTTTCCTACATATTGGTATGCTATATCGATATAGAGCATTTCGAAGAATTAAAAATAAGTTTAAGTTAATTTATACGAATGTAAATTTGAATTATTTTCATTGTTCATACTTTATAATTAAAAAAATTATTTAACTTCTGAATTTTTTTTTAATCCTTTGTAATTTTATTTTAAAACTACAAAAGTGTAAGATGTAAGATTTTTGGGCCCTAAAACCTGTAGGCGCTGGGCAGTTGCCCCGTTTGCCTTGCCGGTAATATGGCACTGGTAATAAAATAAACACATCTTTTACGAACTTTCAGCAAATTTGAGGACGCTAGACAATTAATGTCCATTCTCTTTCACAGATGGCGCCATCCACGCTCCTTTAAAAAGGAAAAATCAAGCGAGTAGCAATTGCCAAGCTTAAATCAAGCTGTATTTAAGCTTGACAATTCAACTTGACTCCTGCAAGCTTGCTGACAGCTTAGAATGAGTTGAACTGTCAAGCTTGCATTAATGCGTCATATTCAAAGATATGTCAAGCTTGATTTAAGCTTATGTGCTGTCTGGGGGGGGGGCAGGGAGCTCGAGCCCCCCCCCCCCTATTTTTTTTTTTTTTTTTATTCAGACTGAAGAGAATTATTTTTTTCAATAATAAAAGTGAGCTTTTCGTTTGGGCTATCAAATGTTTCATTTTAAAAAGTGTTCAAGTTAATTTTATTTACATATTTGTTGAACAAATTGCCCATTTCTAGTTTTTTAAGGCCAGTTCTTGGTTTTTCAGTTCTTCTTAAGACTAATTCCTTCTGTTTAACTTTTTTATCTGGGCTAGCTGAGATGGAAAATTTAATCAAGCAAAGATCCTAGCAGAAAAAAGTTTTTTTTTTATTTTTTAAAAAGCTCCATTCCTTGAAAAAAACGCTATTGTGCAGGTCTTGTTTTCAATTGTGGGGGGTTTGGTCTGTCCCGTTTATGACATTGTTCTAATATATATAATATTTATTTTATGCCAGCTTTGAACGGATATCTTCCTACCCCCTTGCTCCCCCCCCCCAAAAAAAAAAATCCTGCATATGCCACTGGGAAAGGGTATATCAAGCTAGCTCCGTTAAAATTTATGAAAATGGTAAATTTTATGATTTTTTATCCAGTTTCCCACTAATGACAGAAATGCAAATTCTATTTCAAAAAATAAAGTCATCTTTAACTATATCTGCTAATTTTAAGTCAATATTAATAAAATTTAATTTTTCAATAAATGTTTTGTTTCATGTTCCCATTGGGAACATTGCAGGCCCGTAGCCAGGGGGGCACTGAAGGGTGCTCAGCACCCCCTGGAAAAGTTTGAGCACCCTCTAGACGTCACACAACTTTCCATTGTATTTTTTATCCAAGGAATGGAATATTTTTCTCTTTTTTTCTGATTAAAAAATCTGTCTAGACAATCTTTAATAATCCTTTATTATAAAGTTAAAGGAATCCATAAAGCACTGACCTCACGCCTGACCTTTAAAATGGATAGGAGGGTACGTAAAGGAGTCCCTGTGTCTGGGATAGGGATATCAATGTCACTTCGCGGAAATTTGTTGCAGGCCGCAGAAAAGAAATAGACCGCGGGGAGAAGGAGATGCAGGTCCCCACCTGCCTCCCTATACATGAGCGTTAGCACCCACAGCACTTGACCGAAGTGTGTTAGGGTGTAACCGGGGCAAGGGCCCCTCTGCACCAGGGTAAGTACAAGCACAGATGTTAAATTGTGGAAAGTATTGTCTTATAGTAAGACGATATAGTAATGTGAGTGGGAAGAGAGAGAGAGAGGAGCAGAGGAAGCAACACAAAAAACACAGTTGCTGTTAAAGAACTGCCATTTCAAGGTACGTTTGACAGGGAAAAAATGTCTCGGAGATAGTGGACTGTTCAAAAATTTATTTGAATTCACATTTAAAAAAAAGATGAAAAACTTTCAGAAATAGCTAAAAACATACCCACTAACGCAACATATTTGTCTCCAGATATGCAGAGTGGCATAATGCACATATTGGCTGATAGGGTGAAAAACGATGTTGTAAAATACATACCATAGCAATTGGTGCACTTCCAATACACACTTCTACAGAAAAGGATGCGAAATCATTAAGTAATTTAATCTTGTTATCTATTAAAAACCTCGGACTAGCCCAGACAGCACAGCAAACTTGCAGTAAGCTTGATTTATCAAGTCAATAAACTTGAATTAAGCTTGAAAATTTCAAGCGTGTAAGCTTAATGCAAGCTTGAATCAAGTGTTCTAGTTTACACTTGCCCAGCTTGCCTTAAGCTTGACATTTCAAACTTGAATCAAGCTTGACATAGCAAGCTTAATTTCAAACTTAAAAAATTTTCTTTAAAAAAATTTCCTAAATACACGGGGCGCCGAACTCGCCACACATTTTCCCCTCTACGCTGAAATTTCAATTTAATTTAATCTATTTCCATCAAGTGTCCGCGGCTAGAATAGAACCCGGGAACTTTGGGTTGGGAGGCGAGCGTCCTAACCGTTGCGGCAACCTGAGTCGGGCTGATATGACTAAAGTTTGAAGTGACTTATCACGCCGTTTTCTGGCCAGATTGATAAGTGGCCGATGTGTTATTTTTTTCCTTTATTTTTCCATGGGGTGCATCAAAATTAAAATAATGTTATGTGTGATTTAGAGACTCTACTAATAGGGAAATAAACATAATATAAACTTAACAGCAGCACACGTTTTAAAACTTTCAATATCCCGACACTCCTGTTGGGCAATACTGGCCAAAATCGAGACAAACGACTGATTTTGAAATCAATTTCGTAATATAATTGTATTTTATTTTGAAGAATTTCCATATTTGGAAATATAGAATATTTTTTTTAAAATTCTATGGTCAAGTATATTTATGATTGATGATAAATTATTTTGTAGCGGCCGGAAACTGCCTCATTCTATCACCCATAAAGTGAAGTATATTAACTAACTAAATTGTGTTAATTATATTAAAATTTATTTTTAAAGATGATTAATTAGTTAATGGAATTACTAATGTTAATTAGATGCAAATAGAACTAAACCTCCCCTCGTGTTACATTTCAGAGGGGCTTATCCCATTCATTCCTTCTCCTTGTGTGTTCTAAAGTCCAGGTTTTGTGCGATAATAAAATAAAACACAACTTTTACGAACTTTTCAATGTCTATTCTCCTTCTCGCCTACAGCGACAGATGGCGCCATCAGCGCAATAATTAAGCTAATGGATTGAACTGTCAAGCTTGTATTAATACGTGAAATTCAAAGAAATGTCAAGCTTGATTTAAGCTTATGTGCTGCCTGGGAGATAGTAGTAACATAGTACTTAGCCAGTGTTACGACGGAGCAGCAGTGATGAGCGGGAGAAAAAGGCGGTGTTCAAGCATTTCTAAAACAGCATTTAAATAAAGATATCCCTTACTTTCACTGCTTGCTTTAATTACAGATTACATTTGTTGT
This sequence comes from Cheiracanthium punctorium, assembly GCA_038373885.1. Taxonomy (NCBI): domain Eukaryota; kingdom Metazoa; phylum Arthropoda; class Arachnida; order Araneae; family Cheiracanthiidae; genus Cheiracanthium; species Cheiracanthium punctorium. Next base: position 488,591 of record JAWZYV010001861.1, read on the forward strand.
TATAAAATGCATTAGTGAAGTCACTGAAACCAAGCATTTTTTTGAGCAGTGTTCCGCCATCAAAATTATAGGATGATCGACCACTAGCACGCTTATTAGAACAAAGATGGAGTGGTCATTAGGGAACTACTAAAATTATTCTTAAAAATTATGAACATATTATTCAAGCATTAGAAAAAGTAAAAGTAAAAACAAAGAAATAAGTGGAGATTACAAAGTAGAGGGATTTGAATGGCTGCTTGATGTAAAATCTATCGAATTTAGGTTTTGCTTAATTTTAATGTCGAAAGTACTAGAAATTTTCCTCCCAGCCTACAAAATATTGCAAGCTCGTAAAATGACTTTAAATAATTCGTTAAAGATAATTCATGAGGTCATTTTAAGTTTGGAAAAATTCGGGGAAACGAATTCCATTGAAATGCTTTTGAAAGAGTCAAAATTATGTAGGAATGATGAAGAAGAATTCTCTACTCCCAAGCGAAGGCTATTCGAACATGAGAGATTACCTTATTACAGACTAAATTGGAGCAAAATTACATTTTGATAAAGATGAAACATGTAAAATGAAAATATGTTCTTCTGTAATTGATCTTTTATTCGTAGAGCTTCGAAGTAGATTTTCTGATACCAGTTAACTTTTAAACAAAATTTCAAAGGTAGAAGAATTTGATTTTCATCGAAACAACCTTAAATATTTAAAAACATTAAGGATTAAAATCCCCTCACCCAAAAAAATAATCTTAGTCAAAAACTTCTTTAAAAACAACGAAGTGCCGACTACGGATAAGTCTCCTGAAATATGCAAACAAAAAGTTACTTTTTCGCACTCACATAAATTACTTGCCCCGGTGAGAACTTTTGAGTAGTACAGCATTGTGTGAGTCAACATTTTCTGCACTTACAAGACTGAATAGACCACAAAGACAATCTATGTGTCACAATAGACTTTCAAATTTAAAACATTTAATACTTGAAAAGCAGCGCACAAAAAATATAGATTTGAATACATTTTTGAAACATTTCAACGAAAAGAAGCGCAGGCGTTTGCAACAGTACTAAAAGTGTTTAACTTATGTTAATAATAATTTATATTTGTAATAATTATAGCTACGTCGTAAATTTTAAATCTTGGAGTCTTTTGTATATTTTTCGTTATATGATCCTTCTTCTTATTATTTATTTATTTTATTTATTTATTTATTTTTGGTGGAGGGGGGAGGGAAATAATTTTTTTTTTTCAAATTTTCTCTAAGAATTAATTTGATCAAAAGTAATATAGAATTTTTAAAATTAATCAAGATACTTAGATCTGTTATTCATGGAAATCATCAACTATATTATATTTTTTAGTGAAATTATAAGTAGATTTAAATGTTAAGGATGCTATGTTTTTAATTGGAATTTGTTTTCGGATTTGTAAATTTTTCTGCTGTTATGTGATAAATTTTGCAGTGACTATGACCAGCGATTTTTATACGGCAGTTTAATTTGATGGGTATCATTTATTGCATTACTGTAAAAATATGTACCGATTAAGTTTATAAACAAAAAGGGGGAAATATGCGTACATTCTGTTTTTAAGATAAATGATCAAAAAGTGTTCAAGTTGTAAATATTTCTCTTTTCCAAATGTTACAAGTGCACTTAAATACTGTTCTGTGATTTTTAAACACTTAATTTCCTGAATTATGAATAGCATGTCTAGTAAGTATTCTAAAATTTGATTTTAAGGGACAGTTTTAATTTCTTTTCTACATGTAATGCTATGCTACATTCTGGAACGATCTGCTATCTACTATTTAAAATAATGAAGATTTTTAATGATGTGTGTTTCCTATTAAAGAATTGGGAAATTTTAAAGATACGTATAACTGATGTTCTTTGTATATACCAGAAATGTATATACCAAATCTATAATTATATATGTGTACAGCGAGAACTATATATGTGTATAGTTATTTTGATTTAATGAAAAATAAATAGTATATATCTATCAGGTTGTAACGAAAGTTTTCCGCCAGATTTGCTTGAGTCAGCTCACGCGGTACCCAACTATTGACCTAATATGTCAAGTTTTTTATGCTTAGTGCGACTAATGAACATGGCACTAAAGTCTAACTCTTTTAGCTAGCTCTCGAGTGGATGAATATTTTATCTTCTTCCACAAATTGTCGTAAGCGGGACTCATCAGCATCAATAGGCCGGTCAAAGCGCTCTGCTTCTTTAATATCCTGGTCCTCGTTTTTGAACTTTCGGTACCAAATCTTCACAGTGTCATGATTCAACAGTAGTACCTTAAGCAGTATACATGATTCAGTGTCATTCTGTAGCTGACTTTTTGCGATAGAACTGAGAGTAAATGATGGATCAATCTGGTAGCGTGGTAGTTCCATTTCAGACACCTTATACTTAATCATAACGATATTGTTTTACAGATTTCACAACACATTTCTCTAAAACAAATCTTTTCTTTCAAATAACAAAAATCGTTTTACAAAATATTGGCAAAGGCACCAACGGGAACTGCTTGTGCAGGCAATACTTGGAGTGGCGGAAAACTTTCGTTACAACCTAATATTAGGTTTAAAAGCATTGAAATAATTATATGTAATGTATAAAAAGGTAATTTGGGTTTTACTAGTTTGGGTATTGTTCAAGCAGGTACTTTCACTGTAAGTTTTGCTTTCCTGTCATACTTGCCACGCAGGCTCTGGAGCTATGTTTTATTTATTTTGCTATTTGTCGGACATCAGGCCGTCGATTCTGAGTTCTTTAGAGTGTACACGTGTCCCCACGCCTTTGTAGCCCCGGATGCTGGTCATGTTGGTAAATGTGTGTGGTTCGATTAGAGATAAGAGAGAGGTGGAGTTATGTCTTCGCAAACCACGTGGTGTGGTGAGCGTAAATACACCCGCACATCGAAAATAGAGAGACTTCTGCCACTGGAACTGCATAATTAGTCCACGCTGATTTTTGTACCCGTCTCCCCTCCCCTCCCCTCTATATTGTAGCTTTAATGTTCAATAAACCGTTTTACCTGCCTTAACTCTGGAACTTTACTGAGATATGACGTCTCATATATATATATATATCGAATTTTTTTTTATTTAATTGGAAGTCTTTTTTTTTTTTTTTTTTAGAGCTGGAAGCTTTAAATGTTTAAAAGTTCTTAAATTATTAATTTTCATTTATCAATATTCCTGGTAAAAAATAAATATTTTTTCAGAATAAAATTATAAATACAATTATAATATAATTTATCAAGTTTTTAAATATAATAGAATTTATTTTTAATTAATAACACTGTATATAATGTAGTGAATTGATAACATTTTTTCAGTGATTGTACCTGAATTTATAAATTTTAATCATTCAAAAATTAATTCATTCGGCTTTCATCCATATATCCCGAAAATAATTTTAAGTTATTAAAATAAAGTAGTTCTGATGTCTCCTTTCTTCATGTCTAGTCTGACGCTTTATTTAAAAATAAATGTTTACCCGCAATCTATAGTTTTGTGATTTAAAAAAAATTGCTCCCTGCCTATTTAGCCCTGTAATTATGACATTTAATAAGTTACCTGAATAACTGATATTGATCACATTTTAGTAATCATGTATATGTATAATAAAATTTGCACTGTATTGTTTGTATTCAGGGTGGCCCTTTTATCGTCTTTTTAGCGCCCTCCTGCTTTTACATTTTTATTATTATTGGTCAGCAATCATCACTTTTTATTTCTTACATACCATTTGCGGCCCATCACGAAAATACGTTAATTAAAACGGCTCCTTCACAAAAATACGATTGAGTACAATAACTCCATCATAAAAATAGGTTCGATTGAAAGCGGCCCTTTCACGAAAACCGTCTATGAAATCGGATCTTTCCCACAAATGCCTTTTTCAGATATTCTATTCTTTCAGATCGAAATACTGTTACTGCCTTTTTCATTGTCTTTGCATTTGCGCGAGCCGAGTAACCCGAAAAGGGGCCTCTCTGGTATGTTTTGTTTTTGCTGACTCAATGAGAAGCCCGATCTGCTGGACAGAACTACCTGGGCATTTCACTTAGGAGTTGGGGGAAGAAAATACGGCTGGGAAAATCAAAATTTTCTTAAGTTATCTAAAAATTTGAGCGTCCATCTGTCAATCCTCAAATAGCGGTAGCTACGTTTCATAAATAAGTAGTTGCGAACTATCAAACAAAGCATTTAAACGTATGGCTTATCATTATTCCAGAGTTCGTCGCCAGCTGTATATAGTTATTGCTCTTTATGTTTTTAATAGTTTTGCGCACTAGCAAGTTTTTTTTTTTAATTTCCCCCTAAACGATTTCCTCTTTTTAATCGGCTTTCTTAGTACATATTATTCTTAATGTATAACAGCTATTTACTAACCATACATAATTAAGGATGATACGAAAGTATGCCATAGCTAAACAACGTTTTGCGATTCGAAAATTTTGCGGGATTTGCTTGTTTATTATGGCAAGCCTAGACAAGGGATATCTCCTAACTCTTTAAAAAGTCACCCAACTAAGGTTGGGTGACTTTTTAAAGAGTTCTAACGTGTATTGACGTTACATTTGATGAAACCGACAAAAACTCCAGACCGACAGTCGAGCGGCCGCACTTCAACACTTCCGGCGTCTACTATGTTCAGTGGCTTTATCCACTCAAATCGATCTAAAAAACGTGCGATTTGCGACGTTTTGCAAATAAAGCAAATGAAAGACATTATATTTTTGCTAAAAAAGGAGCATAATAATGATCTTTTGCTTTAGCAGTGTAGCGCTAGGGTTAACGGCGTCCGGTGCGGTCCTTCAGTTTGCAGCCTATTCATTCTAAGTTTCAGCATTCTGCCCCCATTTCGGTTCTTTAGTTTTCCACCAAATTATTGTTAAGGGTCCTGCTGGCCACCATCTTTTTTTTTTTTTTTTAAATCTTGTCACCCGGGCGCCCCCCCTCTTATTAGGCCACAGTTTTAATTATATAAAATTAGAGTAACTGCAGAATTTAGTAAATCAGACTATTGACAAGATTGGGTATTCTAAATATTCATATTATATATTTTCTGTTTTTTTAAATTCTCAACATTTTAATGAATGAAGAAAAAATATTAAAAGCAAAAGATAACTAGTTCTGAGAAAGGATGTCTTAAGAAAGCAAACTGTGTCATAAGTTAACAGCTAGGTTATTCAAACAACAAACTGTCATCAATTTAAGCTTATTTTCAGTTTAAAAAAAAAAAAAAAAAATCGAAATAATTCTGGAAGGTTTTTTAATATATAATTTGTTTGTGTACTTCTGGCAAAAAGATGTTAATTATTTTTATTATTTTAATTATTTTAAGCTGATTAAAAACATTTGATAGTTAAAATAAAATATTAATGCTTTTTTCATTTTCAAAAGATTAAAGCAAGGTTTAAGAAAGAAAATTGTTAAAGAGACCTTTTTAAGCATGTTACAAAAATTAAAAATAAAGCTTTATGAAAAATAAATTGTTTAAAATATGTTAAACTGTATTCCATACCTTTGGACAATTCTGTGAGTTAAAGAAAATATTTATTTTATACCTGCTAAAAAACTTACATGTAGTAATTATTTTTATTTATTTTAAAGAATAATGCTTTTTAAAAATCTTATATTCAATTTTCATGAATGAGCAAACATTAAATTAGAAGTGAAAGAGGAAGAACAAATATATTTCAGTGATTTGATATGGTGTTGTACATTCCAACCATTGGATGTAATACAAAATTTGCATGACTATGTCATTTATTCTAGCAATCTTCTGTGTTCTGAATTCAATTTTCCCAATTTCTATAGTTATCAATTGATGGATGAGTTGAATTGTTTGATACAATTCCAAATAATGTCTAATAGTAATAAAGGTATATATTCATTAACTTTAAAAATCTTTACTTGGTAATCATTCAATAAGTATTGCGAACAAAAGAATTTAAATAAAATCATGATTTATATTATTAAATTTTATACATCCTGCACTGCAGAAATTTTATTATTTTTATTACATGATAAACACATCTATCCTAATCCACTTACACTGACAGTCCTTTTCTGTTTAAAAGTTTGTACCAAAATAGGTGAAATATCATATATGAATGTGATCCAGTAGTGATAGTATGATAAAATTGAGGAACAAAAATTAACAGCCCCTCTGCCTTCCCCTACTGCCTAACAAATCATGTCTGGCAAAAAATTTCTGAAACCTTCTTCAACAAATGTACTATTCTTATAAATAATAAACATCTACATCACGTAATTTTGAGAAAAAAAGTTAAGCAGAAAATTCAAAATTACTTATATTAAAACTTGTTTTTTTTTATCAAACTTCTAGTTATGTACTGATTTAATTCACATATTTATGTCATGTTTATAGCAAAATATTATCAACAAACCATTTTTCCTATTTCGCTTGCACTTACTTCTACAGGATATTTTCTCCAAAAGAAGGGGGGGGGAAACTAAAGACAAACTGGAAAAAATCTAACTATGCATCGTAAGTCAGAACACATATTACAACTCTACATGTTAAATTTTCGGGGATCAGATAGTTTCAAACCAGTTTCTAGATATGTTATCTACCTGTACATTCTCGTGGAACCCCAGAGTGTTCTCTTTGAAATTTCCCATCAGGAGGCCCTTTTTTCTAGAGCAGTGGCGGCCCGTGGTCAAAAATGTTAGTGCAGCCGGAAGCATATGAGCCCCCCCCCCTTTCCTCCGGAGAGGATTGGAAAATCTTTGTTACTGAATTCGAAAGCTGGCGGATTAAGCCCTCACCGAGGGGAAAAAAAAAAAAAAGAAATTACATAAAAAATGTCAGAGATCCTATTTTACTTCCATAAAATGGACATAAATTTCAACCAGCCGCTCTTATCCTCAAAATTGCATTAATCCGTGTCTGATTCGAAGTTTCCTTAGAATTTTCTTTTGTAACGATAACTTGAGAAGTGAGAAGAAAAAAAAAAAAAAAACTTACTTATTTTTTATAAGTCAAATCAATCCTCCTTTCTTTTAAACATGCCAATCGGTCAGTGATGTCCCCATAAAAAGGCGTTGTTTTAATTCAGATATCAATAATTTTAAAAGCTCTTTAAAATTTCCCATGTTTAAAGAAATTTCTCGCTCGCCATGTCTAAATGCCAGTTCTTGCTTACTTAAAAACAATATTGCTTTGATGGGTAATTGTCCATTCATAAGCGTCTATTCAGGCGTACCTTCTTGATAAATTCAGCAATATAAAGTCCAAAGTTTTCCAAACATATATTCTCCTTACCCCCTCCCTCACTTCTTGTCCGAGCGAATCAGTTAGTCGAGTTCTCAATTTCAGCCGCCGTTAGAAAATCTTCCATCGGCTGTATCAGCTGCATACTCCCTATGCCGTAGAGGCTGCTGACGTAGTCGTTGTCATGGCAACGGTGCTGCCAATTTTCTTTTCAGCGCTCTGGGCTGAACCAAAGATTTTCCCAATTAAATTGCGGGAAGATTAAAGTGCTTTTTTTTCTGAATGAGCGATCCGGCCACAATACGTTTTTTTTTTGTTTGGTTTTTTTCGGAGATTTTTTTAATTTACCGTAGGAATTCCACAATTCTAATCTGAATTTAGAAAAATTAGTAGAATAAATTATTTTAAAGTATGTGCTGATAATTTCAAGTGCTGCCCGGCTGTACTTGCTGTATCCCACGAGCCGCCACTGTTCTAGAGTCAACACAGTAAATCTTTAATTTTATGCTCCAAAATCATGTTAATTCTGATCCCAAATCTTAGTTTTCCTCGCGGAAGCTAAATTTTTTGTGCTCCCAAGGTGCTACCAAATGGAATTTTTCTGCTCCCAAATAGAATTTTTCTGCTCCCGGGGTGCTCCCAAATGGAATGTTGGAGTTAACATCCCTGTTGTATTTGACGAAGTAGTATTTTTTTCACAGTAAAACACATTGTAGTGTTTTACTGTGAAAAAATTACTATAAGGTATCATATTAAAAAAAATCATTTTGTAAGATGTTAAAAAAATACAAAATTCGATTTATTCAACAAATAATGCACAGTTTTTAAAACATTTAGTTAAAGTTTTAGACGAGACAAGAAAGATATTTCTACCCGATTATATGTATATGTAAAGTTTTCATTTATCTATTGAGATATTTCTTCTCTTGGAGAATTGGCTTTTTAACGCCTTTTTTTTTAACGCGCTTTTACAAAATTTTGAAGATTGACATATTTTATTATTATTCCAGCATATGTAATTTTTACTCAAATAAAAATAAATAAAATGGCTATGTGTCCTTTTGAAATACTCCACCCAGTTTTCTAACTTCAATTTTTGATTAACAAGAATTGTAGAAAAAGTTTGACCCATGACAATTCACTTGTTTCGAGGCTAACTTGATTCGCCAGTGTAACCTTGATTATTCATAGAATTATATAACAGATTGTATTCTGTTTTTTTTTTCAACTATATACACACACATATTATACATACATACACACACACACACACGTATACATACGATTAAAACAGCAATATATTAACAATCAATATATATAATAGAAAAAGGTTGGTACAATGCAAAATGGCATTATTCATTAATTTTGCATGTTCATTTAAATGGAGTATAAAGTCAGTGCAGTTCTTATTCCTGCTGTTTGTTTTGTAAATTAAATATGTGTGTGTTTGTGTGTTTGTGTATGGGCACCCTCAGCAGAAGTTTAAGCGCCCTTTGTACTTTTCGTCTAGCTACGGCCCTGGAACATTGGCCTGTAAGAGGTTAATATTAAAGTTATATTAGATTGCTTCTAAAAAATATCACTAGAAAACAAAACCTGATGATTCAATGTATAGCCTAGTACTATCTTCTTTTCGAAAAAATACAAAAAAAGATCAATGGATCATTCCGCGCAGGGGCATAGCCAAGGGGGGGGGTTAGGGGGGTCATAACCCCCATGAGGAATTTTTTGCCATACAAAATGTATAATCTTCACTCCCTTATCACACACATGTATGCATATATGTGAGTTGCAGTACTCGTAACCCCCCCCCCCCCATGCAAAATTTCTGGCTACGCCCCTGATTCCGCGGTATTCATGTGTTACGTACGGGACATTTCACAGCAAAATTTTAACATACTTGTACATTTTTCAATATCAAAATATAAATGAGGAAGTTTACAACTATTTTTAATGTTTTATATACCATCTAAACTAGATTCTTTTCAAGTTTCTTTTTTCTGGACCAAATAATTTTTTAAAAATAATTAATAAAGTTTTGTTACATATGGGATATCACCAAAAGTTGTTTTTAAAGTAACTTCTGCAGTTAGGATTTTGCTCTGAATTTATGAGGTATTTTCCCAAATAAATTTAACGGGTAAATGGAGAAATATGTACAGCTGCGGAAAAAAAAAAGGCCCACTTGCTCTTTATTTCGCCATCGTTCGTCGTATAGCAAAGTTATATATACCATTCGTTTGCAAATAACGCGTACTTTAATTTACTATTAATTTAATTTGCATAAGGGGCAGTCTTCATATTTAATTCTGCATCAACTTCGTTTTTCTCAATGGCAACCCCATATATTGACTTTATTAAACAAAAGAAAACCTTCAAATTACCCTAAATATAAATTTTCACCAATTTTCTACGATAATTTCCGGAGATATTGCGAATTCATTTTTGTGCATTTTTAAGGGACTTTCTGCAAATTGAAAAACGCTATTTGTAGGTTCCGAACTTTTCGCCTTTCATTTATTTCGCTCACGAGAATTAAAAGAAATTAATATTATTTTCAAGGAAAATATTGTTCCCATCTCTCTTAAAGTTTTTTGTACTGAGAATATCAAGGGTAGAATAGAATATTTAGTCTGTGGTCCAAATGACCCGTGAGTTCATAACTTCCTTGGTTCGTACACATGATTTAAGGGGAAAATGCAAAATGACTGCTAAGGATTTTGAAAATCTTTGTAATTTTGAAATTGTTATTCAGTGTTTCCCTTGATGTTTCTCTTAGAGAGCTGAAATGTTGGCAAGAGTTAGAGGCTGCTCCCTGCTCTTCTGACTACAAGCATGAATATTGCTCGACTCAGCTATGGTCGAACTTAAAGAATGGTTTCATGATTGAAAATTTATTTGTTTGAATTTCATGTAAAAAACGCAATTACTTTTTTCGACCCAATATTATCACTGTGTTTGTTATTTCACTTTCTTCATTTAATACTATCGCCTGCAATGTGCAATATTCTTAAGACTTTTGGCAGTATTTTAATTTATAGTTAGATGAAATTTTTTTTACAGAAAAACGTGATTTTGAATGTTTGATAAAGTATGGGGAATTCCAAAGACCTAATGTTTCCGATATTAAAAAAGGTCACATTCATGCCTGGAAAGTTGAGGATGTTAGTTTTTCAGAAATAGGACGTTGTATTAGAAGACATACATCTACTGCATCTAATTCTATAGCTGGAAAATATTTTATTTGGGGGAATATGGTAGCGGACGCAACAATACACGCTTTATAGAATCCCCAACAAACTGTAAAAACCTCTAATTTATTTGCTTCAAAATTTGATATTTTTAATACTGGTATCTTTTACTGTGTTTTTGCACAAAATAAGTCTAATTTACATTTATTTTATGCAATTTTCAAAAAGTTTTCACTTAATAAATTTATATATGGTCCCTTAACTCATGAAAATAACACATTTTATTTAATATAAATTAAACTACTGAACGTAAAAATTTGAAATTTTGCACAGCCATGTAATATTAATTTCTGCATCTATTTCCATCGAAATTTGGCTAGGTCGCTATTCATAATTTTTTTTAATATTAATTTAATAATTCATAATTCATATTAAAGATTTATTAAAAATCATGATAACATTAAATTATGTTTGGGTCGTTTAGTTCTAATAGTACGAACAAAAATCAGCTTCTTACTACCAATATTATATGAGATATGAATTGAAGTATGAAAAAATATTTTAACATAGAGGGAGAGGGATTTTGGGTGCTCATAACTCACTCATTTTCTGTCCAAATTTATTGAAAATTGGTGTCCGGGGTTAAAATGAGCTAAATTTTTGAAATATGTAGTGAAATCTAGGGGTTGCTATTGAGAAAAAAAAAGTTGGTGCGAATTTTAATATGTAGATGGCCCCTTATGCAATTTTTATGCATAGCAAATTAAAGTGTGCGTCAATCGTAAACGATTGGTATCTGTAACTTTGCTGTGCGACAAACGACGGCCGAAAAATGTACAAGTGGGCCTTTTTTTTTACGCAGCTGTACATTTATTAACTAACTTTAAAATAATTTTTTAAAACTGCATCATTAATTAATGAAAGATAATTACTTGTGTTACGTACGGGAAAAGGCTGTTTGTTACGTATTGTGATTTTGAGTAACACTATTATCAGAAATTATGAGCTACAATTAGCACAGATGTTAATTTAATGAATTTATTAGCTCTATTAATGTATTCAAACTTAAGTTTAATTATATAATTAAAAATCATTGATGATTTCTTAACTTTTAATTGCTATTATATAAATTAGGAATTTTCATATATAGCTCCATTTGAAAGAATAGTAAACATTTAAAATTAAAATATTTGTTTTATACAAGTTGCAGAACATCTATGATGTTTTCAATTTCTTTCACTTCCTCCATTAGTACCGGAAAATGTCCCTAATTATTAATTCGAGTTCATGTTTTTTTTTTTCAAGCTTCATTAGTCTTTTTTTAAGGATTTTATTCTTTTCTGAGATGTGTGAATAGGAAAATATGTTTCGGCCTGAATGTTTCATAAAAGATAGATAAAGGTATTTATCATCAATGTCCTACACAACTACTGGCTACAAATAATTATCGTACATACTCAGACTTTTGATTAATATAGTTTCATTTTTTCAGTAACTCAGTGCATGCATTTTTGTACTACAGAGCATAAAATCATTATATTTTCATAAGAAAAACAAAAATGCTTCCAAAGGCCCAGACAGTCTGAGCCTGCTGGTCAGGCAAAATGCACGTTGATGACCTGATATCAAAGAAGTACCTTATTAAATCTTGTTTGTTAAAACCGACCACTTCCTTTTTCCAGATTTTCTGAAAATGCATCTAATCTTAGCATCTGAGCTTCCTTTCCTACATTTACTACAATAAAAGATTTTATATTAATTTTCTTAGGAAAAACTTAAAATTTGTGAAAACATTTATAACATGCTTTACAGCTTTTCCTAAAATATGCGGTGTCACTGAAATTGAGAATAGTTCCTCAGATATATCTTGAAATTTCTTTCATTTTACAATTTTTTTTTTTCTTGGTCGTTTGCGCTTTTTCTTTTTCCCAGTTTCAATTTTTCTATGATGGTCTAACTCTTTTTTATGTATAGTTGACTTTACCAGCCATCATGTGTCTTATTTTTTCTTTTGAGCTAAATGTTTTTTCCCCTCTTTCTGTAAGGGGATCTGAGTTCTCAAAAAAGGATTTTTATAAATTTACATTTTTTTTTTGAGCTAAATATATATTTAAAATGCTATTATACAATAGATGATCACAGTTTCATCTTTGTTTTCTGATGAAAATCAACTGATTTCTTAAAATGATGTTTCAATATTTCAAGCAAGCTACGACTTCACCAATTGCAGCTATAATTAAACTATATGTTTACTTGTATATATTTTTGTACTTAGTGCAGCTAATTGTGCAGAAAATCCATAAGCATAGTCTAAAAATTAAATGTTTGCCCATTTTTAATCCAACTTATGCATGTTGTCCCGTACGTAACACATTTTTATTTGTCTTGCCCAGCTTCTAAGTGAAAAGCTATAATTTTTTAATTGGATAATTTAAAAAGCTATTTCACTAGTTGAAGAGCAAAAAAAAAAAAAAAATTGTTCAGTTGTCATCAATATTATTAGTTACAAAATAAAAAATAAGATCAAAATTGTTTTGTACAGGACAAAAAGAAATTTATCATTGAAAGTTTGTAATAAAATATTATTTTATTATATTTCTTCTTATTTCACATAATACTATTGAAGAGGTTTTATGAAACACAGGAACTTTGAAATATAATGAAATATTTTTTGAGTAATAGTTAAAAATATAGTGCCCTGTACGTAACACATTTTTCTGTATGACTGAAAACAAAGTGCTCTAATTTCTGTTTAGTTAAAAATAAAGATTTTTCGTTGATAAACTTTATTAGAAGAGACTTCAAGCTTTACAATGATGTATTGCTCTTAATTTTTTTATTTATTTATTTTTCAAGCTTGTGAAGCCAAATACTGCAGAATGATCCTAATGATGTTTCAGAATTTGAATGCTGGCTTTCGTCTTATCTGTCATCTCTATTTCTCAAATGTTGAATTACTGATAGAGCTAGGACTAACCTTCCAATAAGACTTTTTACTCTGTATTTTCGGCATCTCTGTGCAAAATTTGAGTTGTATGTTCTGATGGTATCAGATACACATCTTTCAAAGTTTAAATTGCGAAAACTCATGTATGGGTACATAATCTGAAATTTAAAAATGCTAAGATTTTTCTTTATATTGTTTATGTATTGGTGCAATATTTTAAGCCAATTAGAGTAAGAATGTGGATTAGTAGTGGAAGGGAAATGAGGAGTTTCATGCTAGTTATCATAGATTACCAGATTTTTTTCTTAATAAATTTTAAAATTCAATATTATAAAGGCTAATTATTGTTAAAGTATTCAGCTGATTTAGCTGTTGTATATGTCTATCAGTAATATTCCTGACTGAATAAAAGTAACATACTGCATGATGAGGAAAGAATTCAAGTGCACTTCCAAATTATGGTTTTGAATGGGTCGTAAAAAGCAAGTGAGTTAAGGAATAATTAAAAAAAAAAAAAAAAAAAAAAAAAAAAAACAAGAATTCAAAAAATTTTCCTGTGTTTTAAATAGCACTGTTCCTTAACCTTGTTTTGATTTATTTTTAAATTAGTGATTAAGAATTATTTATTTATTTATTTATTTATTTTTGTTTCATTTCAGAAACTGATGGAGGCTACTTATAATCTTCCTCCTGATCAGGCTGTGAAAATGCAACAGTTTATTGCAAGGCCAAAAGATGCACTTTTATTTGAAAGAACAAGATTGAGGTATTTTTCTGCATTGCAAGATATGAGAGAAGAACTTGGAGAATTAGATACATCTTCAGAAGATGAAAACTACCCTGGTAATGAATTCTTTTATTTAATATGCTTGTACAGATGTTCCAAGTGATCTATTATCCAGCTTTTATTAATTGACAATTGCTGATAAAAGATACTTACTTGTGGTTATACAGGGTGTCCATGGATAGTAAGATCGTCTATCAAGGGACACGAGAACAACATCCACTTATGTTATTATTGGTATTGTATAGTCCCTTACCAACGTAGTCTAAACATATGTCGTAGCCTTATTATGATGAAATGCCTAAATTTTACACAATACCTAATCCATGGGACAGTGGTTATGTCACTGAAACTGGTAGATGGCCGAAGTGTGAAGTTCCCGGGTCATGTCCCATTGCACGGCTGTCAAGCTAGCGGTCTGGAGTTTTGATAGGTTTTCTCCAGATGTAACGTGAATATGCATTAGAACCCTTAGAAAATCCTCCTAACCAAGGCACCCCCATACTTGGCAGGTCACCCTAGCATAGCATTGCCATAATCACACAAACATCAACATTACCTACTAATTAATAAATGGTGCACATTTTGCTAACTGGGAATTATTTTTGTATGGGGTCACATAAAAACTGATATTTTGTAAATATTTAAGCTCTGGAAAATTTTAATCAATGCCATAAAATTCTGTAATAGTAATTTGTTTTTTACATAACTTTGTAATTTATTGTATTATGTCTATGATGAATAATAGAGGAATAAAAGTTTAGTTTTTTTGGACACCCTGTATATATTTCTATATTTTTATGCCTCCAACTGCAATTTTTTTTTTAATGAGGTGAATATGCATGTTATATCAATCTTACAAAATGTAATTTTTTTAAATAAAAGTTACAGTAACTATTTATATATCTGCACAGTCCTTTATTTTTTGCAAGTGAGGGAAAAAAAAAAAAAAAAACTGAACACCTTGCACTGCATGTGTAAAATGGCAGAAGATAGTAATATATAGATGTTTGAATTATCATAGAAAATCATAATAAAATGTGCCTAAAAATTTCTTGCAAAGAAAAAAAACCCAGTTATATACATAGGATAATTCAGATGCTTTGAAAAAGAATCATTATTGAGTGTCTCTACTGAGGTATTTCATGCAATAGTTCAGCAAGATGATGCATAGGTGTAACTTACTAAGGGCAAGAGGGGGCAATCCCCCCTCTAAAATTCAAGATAATTTAGATATAACTTATTTAAAAATAATACTTCTTACAATAGGAAACATTTTGCACTCTCTATGTTATATGTTGCCTCCCCCCCCCCAATGTTACAAGGCAGTTTACGGCAATGAGATGATGCTCTATATAAGCTAATTTGCCAGATTCAGTGGCTAAGGAGCCTATTGTATAAAGGACATGCCCATTTGGTATGATTCTAGCATTTTTGTTTAGTGGCTAAGTTTTTAAAAATATTTTTAGTATATATATACAGGATGTCCCAAAAAGTTGGTAACATGCTTTAATTCTTTATCTATTAAAGATAAGTGGGCAGTGTAAGGTCAGAGAGGCGATTATATTTAGAAAAAAATTATCTTGTTAATTTTAAAAAAGTTGTACTTTTCTTAATTTTTGTATACAACCCCTGTAAAAAAAAAATTCTCAATTAGTAAAATATACCACATACACTAATGAGGTAATGCACAAAATTTGAGAATTATACAGGATGATCAGAAAATGAGTATACATTTGAAAAATTAATAATTCACAGAATAATGTGGGTTGAGAGGTAAAAATTGTCACACATGCTTGGAATGACACAGGGTTTTATTACAGTTTTGTTGCTTACAAAAAACAAAAAGTTCAAACAGTGGTCGACAGATGGCACTTCAGATAATTGGAAAAGTAATAATTAGCATAAAAGATTATGACAAAGCAAAGATGATGTTCTTCAGAACAAATGCTCAATATATCGCCAATCATTCCTCAACAGTAGCTGTAGTCAAGGGACAATTGTGTCAACAGCACTGTACAGCAATCTCCACTTCTTCCTGAACAATCAGTAGCTTTGAACTTTGTAATCGTTCTCTTCATAGCTGAACCTGTTATAGGACCTTTACATGTTCAAATACCCTTCTTATGGCGATCTTCAATAAAGCTGCAGTAGATTTCCCATTCTGATAGTACAGCTTCAATAACAGTGCCTGTTTTGGTAATGTCAACATACTGCAATTGCTGATGCATCTAATTCCCTCTCTCATTACAGCTCCTTTTATGCACGATTCTCATACAGCGTCACTGACATTTTTGCTATCCAGTGCCACTTGCTGACCATTTTTGTAACCTTTCCTTTTTTGAGGTTGTAATAAAATCCCATGTCATTCCAAGCATGTGTGCCAATTTTAATCCCTCTACTTACATTATTCAGTGAAATATTGATTTTTCAAATGTATACTGTTCTGTATTTTAACATGCGTCAGGGATATGAAGATTAATGTATGACTCTTACTAGCTCTCGAAGGAAAAAAAAAAACAGGTTGGATGATCGTGTTTCAGAGGTAGTACAGAAATTATGAAAGAAAATATTTTTTGCACTCTAGCAATAAACATTTACTGCAATTTCCAGAAGAAACACCTCATCAGCATAAAAGCCTCATGTGAAGAAATTGCCACAAGAAAAATTAAAACTGCGTAGAAATGCCGCATAGGCATAAACGTCACACTAAGTTAAATTGCGAGTGAAATCACTTTGAACGTCATAGTAGCTATATCTTGCCATGTGTCATGATGTATGACATATCATTTGAGAGAAATGAATGAAATGAAATCACAACGGAAAAATAAATTTTTGGTAAGAAATTATACGTTCACAGTGGCGGATCTAGGATTGGGTAAAGGGGAGGGGGCGGGCTAACTTACTGGGTATTCAATAATTTGGGTACAGTTATCCAAGCTTGGCAACATTTGGCACCATTTTTTACATGTCGCCTGTGCAATTTATTTTTCTGCCTACCTATAGTATAACGTAATCAAGCTTCAAGAAAGGTGTGCAAATTTCTGATAAAATAAAGTACTTGAACCTGGTAGGACTTACACTTCGTAGGAAAAACAATGTCTGAAAAAATTAATTTAAATCATACCTCTTTTTTCCACAATGATATCATTGTATTTCCCTCTAATTATGCACCTCTTACAAACTGTCTGATAGTGATGCATGTATATTTTGTGAGTGCTGTTCCTCTTGAAATAGCTTGTTCTGGGGCTGTGCATCTGTGATTTCTTCCTGATGATTTGCACTTTCATTCTCACTAGACAAATTATCATTTTTCAGAATTTTCATAAAATAGTCATCTATATTACGACTCAATGACCGCTTTCATGTGGCCATAATATCTGAATTTAAATTAACAGATGAACAGAGTTAGACAGAGAACAAATAAATCACACTAGCGCTTCACCCAAAAAGTACAACCAAGTGGTTGATAGTAATTTCAATGGGTTAAGCTTTTGAAGCCTACTTAGAAAGGACTACAGTACTTTCAAGAAATTCTTCCACCATTCCTAAACATTCAAAACAGGTGTACTTTTGTAGGAATAGGAAATGTCCGAAAACCAGATATGGAAAATTAGCCTTAGATAATAGTATTCTTTCATAATACCCCTGAAAATCCAAGCGTTGGAACGAAAGAACCTTTTAATTATAAAGTATCCCACATCAGTTGCACATTAGTACAGAATCCGAGATGCGCATAACACAAGGTGCACACAAAGGCCGTTTATGTTTAACAGTGAATTATATGTATTATTAGCTCCTCTTTTTACAACTTTGCAGGGGGTAAATGGACATCATCGCTGAAACACTGTTCTTTGCGCTTGCCACTAACCAACTTGCCATAACCTGTTCTAACAATGAGCTATTCTTCGCTATTCGCGTATATATGGAAAAGGCGAGAACAACTTGGTTACTGATCATCCTTAAAAGAAACCGAAATTTTTCAAGGGGAGACAAAATTTTGGACAATTCATTGGGACTCTGAGGTTTTGAAAATACCTTTAGTCTGGGAATGAAAGGGTTGAAAACTATTAATTGAGGTCAAGTCTAAAAATCAAAGTAGCAAATCAAAAAAGTAAATTAAAATTTCAAAACAGCTGATTTTTAGACACGCAGCTTTTAACTAATCATAAAAACTCTGTTCTATCTTCTGTAAATTCAGTTTCAATGGGAGGTGGGGACTATAGCCCATAGACTCTCTCCCCCTGTAGATCCGCCTCTGTACGTTCATGAATGTACAGTAAAACTTCTATGAGCAACCGCCTGTATTAAGCCACCCCCCCCTCTTCCAACGACCAATTTTTTAAGGCACCAAGTTTTCACCCTATCTACTTAATATTAAAATATCCTCTAGAAGAGACCACACAAGCCTCTATAAGTGACTGGTCCTAGTTTCCTGTCCAAACATTTTCTTGCATTTTTCCGGAAGTAAGCAAAAACCACATTCCAAACCAGTTGCTTTACTGCAAATTGACAGGTACACATACAAATCTTGTATGTTAGTGAAGAGACATGTATAAATGAGTGACTTTACTGTTCAGTGCTAGCAGTGCATTGACGTGATCGAATCACATGGAAAAGGAAATTCAGTGAGGAAGTTGACAATTACTTTTGGTTGTGGGAAAACCCAAAAATTGAATTTTAAAGCTAATAGATTTAATTATTGTCAATTCAGAATGCATGAAGAATATCAGGATAAATGCTCTTTACTCAGATGTAGAAAAATAAAATTGAGAAGTACTCTCAGAGGGAGAGAAAAGAAGGAAACAATCTGAAATTTCTAAATATTTTATTAAAATTTAAATTTTAAGATTATGTTTGTATAATTACTTATGTGTTAGTATGCAGCTTAATAAATAACAAAACAAACAGTATTTTTTTGTCTTCTAAATGTCTATATTTCTTTGAACGACCTCATTTAACAACCAATTTTTGGTAGAACGGAGGGTGGTCACTCCCAAGAAGTTTCACTGTACTTATATATTTACCTACTAAAAAATCCATATATACGTAATGCTCATACTTTATTATTAAAAAAAGGGAAGAGATAGGAAGAACGTAGATCGCTATTGCAACTGTGATTACAATAAAGATGGAGTCGTGTCAGCATTCGGAAAGAATTACAATAGCTTTACAATAAAAAGGGTGGGGAAAGGATGGGTTCAGTAAGATTCATCTAGGGACTGAGAACAGTGCTAGATTAAGACAGTGCGGGGCCTGTAGCAAATGTTATCAAGCGGCCCCTTGTTCATTAACGCACAAGGAAAGATTTTTTTTTTTTTAGGGGGAGGATTTCACGCTCACATTATTGTAGTATAGATAAATTAACTGAGAAAATAAACAGTGCTAATTATATTATAATTTATTTTTAGTCTGAATTAATTAGTTAATGGGATTGCTAATGCTAATTAAATGTAAATAAAACTACCCACGCGTTAGATCTGAGAGGGGTTTATCCCAACCCTTCCTCCCACTTGGGTGTGCAAATGTCTGGGTTTTGTGTGATAATAAAATAAAACACAACTTTTACAAACTTTTCTTTTTAATATGAGCAAATTTGAGCTAACACTAGACAAATCAACTTCTCCAAGTAAATTGGTATGCGGAAAAAATGCCCCTCAAAATATAATGTTCTCTTTTTTGAGGGAGGGATTCAAGGTGGGGGGCTAAATAGATAGTGAGACTGACAATGTTTAAAGGTATTTATGCCTACAACTCGTTTTTTTTAATGAATGTTAATGTTCATGGGAACATATTTAGAGTTTCTAATACCTCCACCCCACCCTTTCCCATATGCAAACCTATAACATGACAAGTTTATATACGTACAATAATAATCGTTTCTATAACATTTTTAGAATCTTTGAAAACAAAATGTACTTTAAACTGTGCATTTAAATACAGTTTTTTCCCCCTCTAAAAATACATACTTGTAAAATTATTCCATTATTTGGAAGGTCTTTACTAATACTAGTTTGCATATTTTTAACTTCATGTATTTAATGGATTAATTCATAAGAAATCAAACTGTGGATAGGCAGATCTAGCACAATTATACTTTCGCTTTTCAAAATACACTGCATGAACAGAGCACATTCAAACTGCACATGCGTACAAAGGGGTACTATTACTTCCACATACAGCTTGGAGCACTTCTAAAGGCCATTTTGTTCGAGTTCTACAAGCATGCTTTCATTACTTTTCTACCCACCTTCGTGAAAATGGTATAAAGTTTGTTTTAAAAAATCTCAATAAGAGGATTGTATCCTTTCTAAATAGAATAATCGATATAATAACTGATAAAAAATTCGGATAAAACATTCATTATCCTATTACTTTCAAATGTTTTTGCAGGATATAATACAGTGGTGGCCCGTGGTCAAAACTGTTAGTGCAGCCGGAAGCATATGAGCCCCCCCCCCCCCCTTCCTCCGGGCAGGAATGGAAAATCTTTGTTATTGAATTCGAAAGCTGGCGGATTAAGCCCTCACCGAGGAAAAAAAAAAGAAATTACATAAAAAATGTAAGAGATCCTATTTTACTTCCATAAAATGGACATAAATTTCAACCAGCCGCTCTTATTCTCAAAATTGCATTAATCCGTATCTGATTCGAAGTTTCCTTAGAATTTTCTTTTGTAACGATAACTTGAGAAGAAAAGAAAAAAAAAAAGAAAACTTACTTATTTTTTATAAGTCAAATCAATCCTCCTTTCTTTTAAACTTGCGAATCGGTCAGTGATGCCCTCATAAAAGGGCGTTGTTTTAATTCAGATATCAATAATTTTAAAAGCTCTTTAAAATTTCCCATGTTTAAAGAATTTTCTCGCTCGCCATGTCCTCTAAATGCTAGTTCTTGCGTACTTAAAAATAATACTGCTTTGATGGGTAATTGTCCATTCATAAGCGTCTATTCAGGCTTACCTTCCTGACAAATTCAGCAATATAAAGTCAAGAGTTTGTAGAACATATATTCTCCTTACCCCCTCCCTCACTTCTCGAACCAATCAGTGGGTCGAATTCACCGCGCTCTTTCAAGTGCTGCCGACGTTTGAAAATCTTTGATGAGTTGAGTCTTAGCTGCATATCCCCATTATAGCCTATGCCGGTGGGACTGCTTACATAATCGTTGTCATGGCAACGGTGCTGCTAATTTTCTTATCAGCGCTCTGGGCTGAACCAAAGATTTTCCCAATTGAATTGCGGGAAGATTAAAGTGCTTTTTTTCTGAATGAGCAATCCGGCGCAAAACGGTTTTTTTTTTTTTTTTTTTTTTTAGATTTTTTTTAATTTACCGTAGGAATTCCATAATTCTAATCTGAATTTAGGAAAATTAGTAGAATAAATTATTTTAAAGTATGTGCTGATAATTTCAAGTGCAGCCCGGCTGTACTTGCTGTATCCCACGAGCCGCCACTGATATAATAATCTTAAATGTGATCAAGTATTTAGTGAGTTTCTTTGTGGAGCAAGAGTATCAGAAAACACCCTTTGTTTTCAGTTTGCCTGGGGTTATGGCTTCCCAGATACCCCGACCGTGTTGTCTTTGTGCAAAGATCTTCCCCATTATTTTATCTGAACAAACTTACTGACATTCGCAACCTTGACCTGTGGTTTCGATCGGCCAAAAGCAATTCTTTTATATTTAACGCTGTTAGCGGTATTACTATTATAATTTATCAGAACTGCTGATTCTCAAAATATAAAAAATGGCATGCGTTCTATATCTAATTATTGTTTGAAATAATATTTTGACTGTGTTCAAACTTTGTAAAATATGAATAAATAAATACATAAAAATAAAACAAGCCAAACACCGAAAGCTTTCTAAAGATGGCTTACTCCCTATTTCATACACCTTTGAATTTTGCCAAAGCCATCCCCTTTACGCTAAACCAGTGGTTCCCAACTGGGGGGTCGCGACCCCCAAGTAGGTCGCCATGCCTTTTCAGGGGGGTCGCCGCAGACCAATTTTGTAGGAAATGAATGGCAAAATATTTCCACGTTTCTCTGCCACGAGACACACTTTCTCCTTTTTCCCTTTGTAAAGTAAAAATCCTTTTTTTCATCAGGGTGCTTGTATCAAATCTACAAAAAGTGACGTCGTAAAGTGTATCTAGAAGTGTCAACTAATTTTGAAAACGTGTGCACTAAGGCAGAAGTATCGGAAATAGAAATTGCAGTTAATTTAAGGAGAGAAATTATTAACCACCTTGAAGCTCTTATATCTGAAATTCAAAATATATCCCAGAGCTCACAATGAACAACAGGCGGCACTAGTGCGAAATCCACTTCACACATCTTTAGATGTTGCTGATCTTCCTGATGAAGTGCAGGACGAATTTTTAAATTTGCAGAATGACTCCTCAGCACGTGATTTATACCAAGAAAAATCTTTAATTTAATTTTGGTGTGCTATGTGTCACTCATATCCGAAAATTTCTAAGCTTTCGCTTCAAATGTTAGTGCCATTTGCATCCACTTACATGGGTGAAGTTGAATTTAAAACTCTTTTGTAGGTTAAGACAAAAGCCAGTAATAAATTAGATGTCCAAGATGCAGTTTGCTTTGATAATATTCAGCCAAGGATAACATAACTTGTCAGCCAAATACAATCTCAGTCATCCTAATAATAATCAGTACGGAATAAAAAGATTAATCATTTTTAAATCTCAAGATATATTTTTTCATTATTCTTTTTTTTTTTTTTTTTTGTCTTATTAGTCAAACATGATGGATGGAAGAGGGTGGGGGTGGGGGGTCGCGAACATTTTTGAAAAATCTGAAAGGGGGCGCAATTAAAAACAGGTTGGGAACCGCTGCTCTAAACAAAAGAATTTTGGGATGGCCCAACATTCGATTCAATACCATCCTCATATTTACAAAACAAAATAAGTTTATATCCAATATTTAAATAAAAATTATTGTTTCGAAGGCGAATGTCTTTTTTATGGGTCGCATTTTCCCCTACATTCCTATGGATCTCAGCTCTCGTGGAAATGCAGAAGCTCAACTCGCTTTCTAGAGAAAATCTTCAGAAATAGCCACAAATAGTTCCTGTATATTGAGTCATTTTGAAAAGTTTGATTACAACTTCATTAAAAAATTCATTTGATTTGTTACTGCAAAGCTCCTGAAATGATTGTGGCCAATAGGCTATGTAGTCTACTCGGCCTAATGAATAATCTGGCCTAATGACGCATTAATGCAATTTTGGGGGTGGAGGCAATTAGGTGGAAGATTCACATACCCATCCATTTTATGGAAGTAAAATCAAATTGTTTGCATTATTTTTTTTCTCGCGAAGGGCATTCACCCCCCCTCCGACCCCTTGCCATTAATGCGTCCTCGAACCTGCCCTGACTCTGTTCTTTTATTTTGGCGCTTAGTTTTCTTTCTATATTTGTTTATTTCTGGATTCATTCAACAAATAATGACAAACTTGTAACATTATTGGTAAGGAATGCATTTTTTAAAGGCCATACATAGATGGCTAGTCTTATATAGTAAGGGTCTGGATACCATCACCTCCAAGTTGCGATGTTTCTCAACAAAAAGATAAAAATCTGCTTGATTTTAATAGCACTGTAATGCTAATGATGAAGTGTTTTTTAATTCGGTCTCTCTCGTCATTTGGACCCTCTCTGAATTTTTTTTATGGGTACTGCATATTTTGTTCCTATGTGTGTTTCTTGTTGCTGTCTTTAGAATACTCATCCAGTTTAGTCTAGGTAAACTGTTGACTAAATAATGCAGGCATGCAAAAGCCATACTAAATTTATATATAATTTTTCAATGAGTTATCTACAATTGATTTACAGTTGTGTAATAAAGCTGAAAAAATTGTGTTATCAAAAAAAAAAAAAAAAATGAAAGAAAGGAAGGAAGGAAGAATTATGATACTTATCTATTGCTTAAAAAAAATATAGATCTTAGGGAGAGGACAAAAACTTTCAAACTACAAGCGTGGGGCCCGTAGCATTTGCTACTTCTACCATATTGCTAATCTGGCACTGACTAAGAATAAGAATATAATCTGTTGAAACTGATGCTAAAGGAAACAATGGTACTCCTAAAAATCTTCCTTAGGAGGATTAAGGCACTCAAGGGCAAAAAAACCTATAGACAGGAGATAAACACAAGGAAGTTCACAGAAAACAACTGACTGGTCTTCTTTGTACAGCACTAAAGTGATTAACTAATATTTCTTCATTATATCTATGGAAATTTTTTCAGTTCACCTAAGCACTGCATTGGTAGAAACACTGCACTTGCGCTGAAACTTTAAGTTCTAAACTTTATTTTGAACATTTTTTTATTCTGCTTTACCCACTTATCTCCAATAGACAAAGAATTAAAGCGTTTTGCTACTTTTTTGGGACTCTCTGTATATATATATTATTATGATTATGAAGCACTTCAGGGGTTAGATTTAAGCTAAAATTCATTTTTTCCACATTCTATAATTAAAATTTGAATTTTGTTTCATTAAAATCTGTTAACCCTATACTTGGCAAGATTTTTGGAAATGTTTATTAATTATAATTTATATGTGTTCTTAAGTATTCACGGGTGATAGAAAAAAAATTGATTTGTTAAATTAAGTTTTATTGAACATATTACATAAGGCATACTGACAGACTTATACAAGTGTAAATTTTTGGACAGTGCAACATATCAAATCATACACTGTGCCAAGAATAGTGTTAACTAAAATATGAGAAAGGGAGGTTTGTTTAACATAGGGTTTGACATTTTCTTGCTAAATATTGATGGTATTGCTTAGTTGACTTCAGTGTTAAGTAGTTTTTTTTATGCCAAATTTGGCACTATTTTCACAGAAAGTCACCAAGCTTAGTGACATTTGGAGCAATTTCATTATTGGGGCCTGAAATGTTTGCTTTCCTTTATAGGTGTTATGTAGTGAAATAGACTTTTCTCAAAATTGCTACTAGATGAAAGCCATAGAATGTTTACGAAACATCAGTAAAAAATATAAAAGATTAGATTGCTCCAGAATTCTGTTCACGCGTGAGTCTTCCTCTCTGTGAATGCATTTGGTGTGAGCTAAGTTCTCTGCATTTTTGTACTGCAGTATCATGAAGACTTTCTTGGTTTTTTAAGAAGCCTATTTTTGAAGGCTGCTTGTGAATTCTTCATTGTTGTGCTGTGAGAAGCATATGAGAGCTGTTGAGAATTTCTACTGAATTATTATACAGTGGAAGGGTTTTATTGTATGCAAAATACCTAATCTGAAAAAGACTGTGTTTGGCTGTTGGTTGAAAAGCAAGCTATTACCCGTAAATTTCTGTAAATTGCGTATTGAAGATTGTTCGGTGAATTTCTAGAACCATTAAAATTTGTATTTCATCCTGACAAGTGAACTGATTTCTAGAACTTTCAGGTTTGTAACTTAAAAGTCCAATGCATATGGAAAGCTAGTAGAATTTTCTGCAATACTGGTGTCAGGAGTGTCTTTCCTCCCCTTTGGTGTTCGGTTTTGATGTGAGGAAAAATGGAGAAACTTAAAGATTTGATGTAGGAGATGAAAGCCAGACTGGAGAAGACAGTAGAAGCTGGACCAGCTGATTTAAAAGCTGAGATGAAAGCCAGACAAAAACAGATGAAAACCAATTTGGAAAAGGAAATGGAAGACAGACAAGAAGAGATGAAAGACAAGATAAAAGGCACACAAAAATGGTTGAAAACTGGATTAGAGAAAATAGAGAAAAATCAAGAAAAATTAGAGAAGAAAATTGGAAAAAAAAAAAAAAAAAACCCCCAAAAATTTATAGTTGAAAATTAATCTAAGCCAAAATCAGTTGAAGGGTATAAAGGAGGAGATGGAGAATAGAATGACTATTTTAGAAGAAAGTCAAACAAAATATCAAAAAAGTACTGAAGAAAAGATCAAAAGAAAACACGAAGAGAAATGTGAAAATTCATAAACATAATCAAAGGAAGACTAGACAGTAGGGTGGAGGGGAAAAAAAAAGTAATCGAAATGTAATAGTGCAGTAAAGTTGCCATTGGTAATAGCTAATAAATTTGCTAAATATTAAACTAATCAGTTAATATTTTTTGCCGCCACAAAGGGGTTGCAGTTCCAAAAAATCATAAAAAACATGGTTTTTACAAAAAAATTTTATAAATTATCCAAATATAGTAATGCGTTTACTAAAAAGACATAGCAGTTCGAGTATTATGTTAGTAGTAGCCCAGTTAAATTTCATTATAATGAGATCATATTTTTTTCTGCTGCAAGGGAGCCAAAATTTCGAAAAAATTCTACATTTCAATTTTCTGTTTTTTTTCTTTTCTAAATTTTCGCACCATTTACTGTACAATGTCTAGAATTAAATAAACTTATATCTAATAAAAAGTATAAATGTCCTTTACTTTTCAGAATTACATGCATTGGACTGGAAATTAAAAAGGCATTTACCCGTTTTTCATGTTCACATGTTCACTATTACAAAAGACAGAATTTAAGGTAGCACAAATCATAAAAATGATAAAATGAATTAACAAAAGATTTTATTAACTGAAACACACATATTTTAAATCAAAGCGGATCAAATAAAGAAATTAAATAGAAATATTTAATCTTAATGAATTTTATATTATGACTTGGTTTCAAATGAAGCCATTATTCCCTGAGAGGCTAAAGTTGATCTTATGTAACCCTCTCCCTGTTATGGTATGCAAACTTTAAAAGCTGCTTTGGTAATTTGTTTGACCTATCTTTCAATAGACTGTGTGTGACCTGGGAACTTATAACAGCCAGAATCTTTAATAGAGCTTTCCATACTCAGCAATGTTGCGAGATCGTCAATAGAAAGTGAAATCATTATCAGAGGCTCCATAAGCTCATTATTGCTAATTAAGTCCATATAATTTTTAGCATAAAAGTTTATGTCTGGAATGACAAACTGTCGAACAGGATTATTCATGTTCACAGAACTTCTTACTTAGGAGATTGTTTATGACTAGGGTCGGGAGGTTCTGTTTTTCATCGCCCAACATTCTAATAAAAATATTTTCATGATTTACGAAATAGGCGTTTCCTTAAATTACAAGATCTATTATGTTCTGCAGATGTTCTGACAGGTAACGGGAATTTTTGACTACAGTCCACAGATTTCGAGAACCATGGAAACATCATGGATTCATTTTGATTGTGAACCAACTGATGCAGTACAATGAATTCAGCTAGAATGACAAGTTTAGAAAAAGGTTCATCTGTTCCAGTGTAGAGTCTCAAATTTAATTAGCAGCAGTGATCCATCTTTTGTGGGATATTGGTCAGGGGTTTTATCGAGAAAGGTCAATGGAACACACCTGCTGAAACAGCTTGAGTAATTTCAAACAAATAATTCTGGTCAGTTGACAAAACTTCTGTATCAACAGCTGGAAGAATTTTCAAAGCAAGAAGTTCTGTAGACATAAATAATCCTGTTCGACAGTTTGTCATTCCAGACATAAACTTTGATGGTGAAAATTACATTGACTTATTGATTGGCAGGAATGTGAACTTACTGAGCCTTCAATAAAAGTTTCTCTTTCTATTGACGATCTTACAATGTTGGTGAGTATGGAAAACTCAACTGTTTTAAGTTTCCATGTCACATGCAGTCTATCAAAAGATGTGTCAAACTAGTTACCAAAGCAGCTTCTAAAGTTTGTGGACCAGAATGGAGAGAGGGTTACAAGATCAACTTTAGCCTCTCAAAGAATAATGCTTCATTTGAAACCAAGTCACAATATAAAAATGATTAAGATTAAATATTTCTTCTTCATTTTAAGTTTATTTGACTCGCTTTGATTCAAAATCTTTGTATTTTAGTTAATAAAATCTTTCATTAATTTATTTTATCATTTTTGTGATTTGTGGTGCATTAAGTTCTGTCTATTTTAATAGTAAAGCATATAAACATGAAGAATGGGTAACTGCCTTTTTAATTTTCCGTCTAATGCAAGTAATTTTAAAAAGTTATGAACTTTTACACTTATTATTAGGTATAATATAAGTTTATTTAATTTTAGAGATCGTACTATAAATGTTGTGAAAATTTAGAACAAAAAACAGAAAATTGAAAATTTGGCTCCTTTGGAGAAGAAAAAGATATGATTTCTCCATAATGAAATTTAACTGAGGCTTACTAATATGCTACTTGAGCTGTTATGTCCTGTTAGAAAAAACATTACTATGTTTGGATAATTTATATATTTTTCGTAAAAACCATGTTTGATATTTTTAACTTCAAATCCCTTGCGACAGCAAAAAATATTAACTGATTAGTTTAATATGTTGCAGATTTATTTGTTACCAATGGAAATTATTATTATGGATTTATTTATTTATTTGTTACCAATGGAAACTTTCCTGCACTATTAATTTTCGATTATATAAATTTCAATTTTTTTTTTCGATCCACCTTACTGGATAATTTGATTAAGCTGAGAAAGTTAACTGAATATGTTAAGATGCCATCGAGCCATGTATAAATTAAACTAACTATTATATTAAAACACCCTGGTTAGTTTATAAGACTCGATTTTCAATTGTCATTAATGTTAATGGCTGGGATGACTCTCACAAGGCAAACCAACTGGCTGCATCGCATAGTGGGGATGCAATAAGCATATTACAAACTAATTGAGAGATGAAGATAGGCAATTTCAATGCCCACTCAAATGCCCTAAACTACTGGTTCCCAAATGTTCGTGAACTCCCACGGTTCTTAAGGTGTATACAAGGGTTTTCCAAAATTAATATAATTATAGTGTTTGTTAATTATTAAACACTACATTGAAATTAAAAGAATAGCTTTACTTTGCAATACATAAGTTCTCTGGCGCAGAAGTGAATATTGTTGCAGAAAACTCTGCTTGTTTCCTGGGTTTGTCATTTTAAAGTCTAGTAGGTGTAGAAAGTTCTAGTAAAGAGTCCACTTGTCAAGATGGAACACGAGCTTTATTGCTTCTAGAACTTTGTCGAACAATCAGCTGTACAAAATTCACAAGCACAATCATAAGGTACTGTGCTTTTAACCCCTTACTGGATTTACCCAAGCTGAGCTTGGGCAGGTAAAACTTTCCTTTCTGGATTATTCTGAGCGTAGCTCGGGCAGTTGGAATTTTTTTATTTTTCACGTAATCTTTTCCCAATTGTTTAGTTTTGCTTTCAAACACTTTTATTTACTTTTCTACCCACTAGAAGGTAGAACTATACACTATTTAGGAAAACTTATATGAGAATAGTGTTTTTATGTTTTAAAAATGTATCTAAATCAAAATATGCATTAGAAAAAAGTGACATTTTTTTACCCTTGATCTCGAAAAAAATTGAACCGGCAAGGGGTTAACACTCCGCTTTGTACAGAAGCTTTCACAGATGCTGTATTTCTCACACAAAATAAAAAGACTTCCACAGGCAAAAATTCAGTGGAAATATACGAGGGAAATCACACACTGCCCCTGAAGACTCAGCAATAAAAAATTTACACACAGCACTTTGAAACAAAGCTTCAAAAAGCAAGCAAACTATAGCACAATTCTCAGAGCAAGCAGCATACTCATCAGAAACTCGTTAACACACTTAAAGAATGCTCGGTGAGAAACTGACGCAAACTGGAGGAACCCGCTGCTTTTATAGTCTACGAACGAACACCATGGAAGGTTCCAGAGAGAACCATCTGTGGAATGTACTAGAACAAGCTTGATTTTGATTGCATAATAGAAGAGTAATATTAGGTTATTATGCATGTTAATGCAGGAAAATTAGCTTTACAAGCCCCATTGTGAAAATTGCTCCAAATAACCAAAAAGGCTTAGGACCAGTATTTCTCGAGATTTCAAGAAAATGCTACACAAGTCAATCGGGGAAACCCAAAACTCCATATCTTGCATTCTAGTTGACCAATTTTGATACAACAAAAGCAAAATTTAACTATTTGATGTGTAGACTGCGAATTTTAAACTTTTTTAAACCCCAGAACAGTGGGTTGCCCTGAAAATTTGTAAAAATATCCATCATCTCGGATGAAATTTTTAGGCAGATTAACCTTCTGACTGACTAGTCATTTGAATGTTTTCGTCAAGAAACTGCACCTTGTTTTAGAACAGAAATCTCTTTCTACGGAAGCAGAACGGGAAGGATATTTTCCTAGCAAAAAAACTTGATTTTTCATCCCCCCCAGACACCCTGGACTCCCTACCGCAAATCCCTCCGGCTAATTGCTGCAGAGCTGCTCCAGCTAATAGCTGTCTTTTGTGCTTCAGTAGAGGCATGTTTCCGGGACAGATCAACCCCTCTGTCCGTTTACAGAATTTTGGATACTTGGAAAGACTATCTTTTTTCCCCAGATGGATAAAATTGAAACTGTACTCTTTGTGTGAAGTTAGGAAGACTATTTTTCAGTATAGGTTAAAAGGTTTGCCTTTAACAATTACGTACATGTTTACAGGGATACACTAATCTCTGTATATATGAATTTGTAAAAAATAAATAAATAAAAATTGTATCACAAATTTATAAATACTCTGTATAAAAAATACTCTCCCATTTTACATAGCAAATTATATATTTGTAAAACTGTAAAATTAATAGTTTAGAACAAATAATAATTTTTTGCAACTCTGCTTTTAGTGGTTTTCAAATACCTTTTCAAATAAATGTTTCAATTACATTTTTTTGGCTATTTCTATTAAAAGGTTTCTTGATAATTTTATAAATACTAGGGGCCAAGGCCCCTAGACTCGCTACGCTCGCTTTTCGTATGAGGCATTCGGCCCCTAATAAGGCTTATTCGTAAAAAAGACAGAATTTCGACAGACAAATCCCAAAGATTGGATCAGAAAGTATGTTACTGAGCTACACATTGCTTGGTTCTTGCATGTTCATTGATATATAAAAATTTAAACTTCACACTACAGTAGATCCCCCCACATAAGACGGTAGATATTTTGTTATAGGAATCCGTGTTGTACGGGTCCTTAGCTATACTCCACCTGGAGTGCGGACTCCGCGTATAATCGCTGGAAAAATTATTTGCACTCCTGAGAAACACAATCATGTTTAATATTGCCATTCAAAAGTTATATTAATTAGGAGCTTAAAGCGTAATAAAAGCAGAACATCTGTTTCAGCTGTATTTTTAATTATTTAAAACCAACTGGACACCTTGTGTATTTGCCACGCATGGCGATTTTTCAATATTTGGTGGCTTACGTATATGTATAATTAATAATTAGCTCTAAGAAAACGGTTCTTCATATGTTTTCTTTTATAAAAACTACGGAACAGCTAGGATAGCTTGCCACCAATGGCAACTTTTCATTATTTGGCGATTTATACATGCTCAGAACTTATAATTACTGCTCATGTAAGGTTCTCGGAAAACCGTTATCCATATTTTCATATACATAATCCTTTGCAGATTGACATATTTAGCACCACGAATTATATCATCTCGCCGCGCTGGCAAACATCCAAAGTGTACTATAACTGCTATAATGGCATAGTTAACGCCACCAAATATGTCTACTGGTAGCAAATACTACAGCTGGACCGAACCGGCTTTAAAATAATCTACATTTTAATTATTTTTCATTTTCAAGATACTGGGTTCTAACATTCTGGAAAGCGAAGTTTACCCTGCTTGGAAAGATACCATTTTGCCAGATTATTCCTAATGCCAAGAGCGCACTTTTAAAATCATTTACAATTAGTTATTCTGTTTTGTAAAAACGAATAGTCGCTCATTCTAAACTCCTGTTGTCTAAGCGAATTTACTATTTGAAATTGTCAACTTTGTGTAACACACTTTGAGTTATTTATTTCATATACTTTTTTATTTGCCGTAAAATGGGTATCATTCTACTTCATGTTTGTCAATTTCACGTTATTTTACATACTTGGAATTGCTTTGTTGCAAAGGAGTGAATGATTTTATGCCAAATCTGGCAACCATTATGTTTATTTTTTTCAGTTTTTTATTAATATCTTCTAAAATAATTCGTTTTCGAAATTTAAGTCAGTTTATCAGGTTCCTTGGAATTTTTCGAATCTGTGAACACCTTAGTCGAAACTCAAATCCACACGGTTTACGAGGAGATAGCCCAACAAGCTTTGACAGCAGCGACCGCAGCCGTTACTTTTTTTTAGAATGGAGAGATAACCTTTTAATAGAAATAGCCAAGAAAGTATGAAAAAAAAATCATACTTTAAATTTCAAAATACTTCATTCATGCTAGGTAGGAAGAAAAAAAATGTAGGGTAAAAAAACAACGTACCAAGGAAAAAACTACACAGAATGCAAAAATATAGATTGAAAACTAAAGAAAACCCTACCCAAGTCCCTAAAATCAACAAAAATTGAAAAGTGATACGGCACGTAGACAAAAAACTCGTGATTGAAAGAAATAGCACTCTCAAGTGCTAATAATAATAAAAATAATAATAGAATAGTAATAAAATTAGGAAATAAATCATGACAAATGCATAGATTATGAAGCACTTTCCAGCATTTGTCTTTAAAAACAGTTACAGGAATCTTGCTTAGGCGTAGGTCTAAATATGAGTCACTGGTAAAACAAATTGGCTTTGTTTTTATAGTATTGGGATAATTTCATTTAAATTTTTTTTCTCAAATTATAAATAATTTTGCTTACAAAAAGAAAAAAAAAATCATACGGCAATCTTAGATACTGTCTTCATTATGAAAGAAAAAGTATGAATCAAACCAATTTTAAAAAAGAGAGGCTCACTAAATCTTAACACTCAGCACACTTAAGCATAAAAATCTCTCGAGTTGTTAACTAGTTTAAAACATTATTAAACCCATTGTTAATTTCCTTGCCATTACTGAAAAGAAACAATCAAGAAGACTCTTTTCTATAGTAAATGTTGTGTTCAAGCGCACATATTTGAATGTTGCACTGATCAAGTTCTGCGCGCATGCAGTCGCTATGCCCTGCTGGAGCTCTGAAGTATATAACCCATATTTAACCTGTTCGCTTTCATCATTGAAAAGACACTATGAAGACGGCTCTTTATGTGGGAGAGATCATGTGGAGTTATTTTTCAGTGGAGTTTGTGGGAGAGTTATTTTTTACTAAAAATTGAGGTTTTTTTTTTTTTTTTTAATTGGAGGGGGAGGGATAGTAATTGCGTATACTTTCAGAAATTATCTTTGTTCTTCTTAAACACTTAAACCTTTATTCCTTTACCCAGAAGAATATTTTCAGGGAATTATAAAGTCATTCTGATGCAGTAGATGTAATGTTCAGGCATTTTTTCTTTTAAAGTTGTGAATGGTGCAAAAAACTCTAAACTGCATGTCATTCACAAGAATTGCCCTTTCGCTGGATTCCATAGCATAAATCTTGAGAAAAATAGTATATTTTATGCTCTCTGTTCTCCCTCCCCCCTCCCTCCATGAAATCTGTATTAAAATATTGTGATTGAGATACAACAAAGCTGAACCAAAACAAATAATGAAATCTTTTAAATTCCCATAATTTTGATAGCTTATTTCCCTATCCCCCCCCCTCAACGTATAAATAAATTTATCAAATTTATTCCCCCCCCCCCCCCACGAGTATTTCTTTATGATTTTCCTTTGCAAATCATTTTTAGTATATTTCTCTATAAAAACTGCTTAAATAATACACTTTTATCATGTGCATGTTCTACAGAATTTCTCGAAGTTTTCCATCCATGTCAAATAAATGTGCATAGTTTTTTATTCCTAATTTAGCCTTTCAAAATTTAATTCAACTTTTAACTTATTTGCGTATAAAAACATATGCTTGTTTTAACAAAAAAAGACGGTGGTCTTCCCTCTGATTTATTCTGGAAAAGTAAATATAAATAAATAGTAGGTTGTTTTTACCCTTGTTTTGATTTTAATTGTAACATTACCCTAATTTTTGTGTCTCAAATCTGACACCTCATATCTCCACTCAATATTCTGGTTTGTTTCAGGAGACAAAACTGAGCATTTGGTCCCCTGGGGCATATTTACATATATTTCAATTAAATTTCCGAAATGTTCAGTTTTTGTTACATTGTGTGATGGGCACTGATAAAGCAATATTCTTCATTTATTTTCTATTTTTTAAAACTATTTAATGACATGATTTACTTTTTATTAAGAACATGGTTGATACGAAACTGTTTTATCATTGTTAGATAGAAGTCTTTTTTCCAGACTATGCTCAAATTTTAATTATTTAACATCTATTTTATTCTATTTAAGAGTATTTATGGAGTTGATCCTAGTGGTACAATATTTTAGGTCTTGATCTGTCTATAGACTGTATAAGAATTGCCAATGGATAAGGCACTAAACATTGGTAGATGGCGGATGTGTGAAAGCCTGAAATTCTAGAATGCCGCGCTTTTGTCGATCTAACGATATAGAGTTTTGTGCTGCTTTCTTCGGATGTAACGTGAATACGCATTAGAACCCCTCTAAAAAGTCCTTACCCCAAGCACCCTCCCCTTAAAGCCTACAATCCTCATGTAGTTTTGCTGTAACAGACCAATACAGACATCAATAGACTAGCCAGTTCAGAAATTTCTGCATTATATTCTTAAAAAAAAATATTTTTTGGTCATTTTTGTTTGAATTAAAAATTGTTTGCATTTTTCTTCACACCTCTATGTTAAAAAACATAGTAGAAGGTGGTCTGTTGTAAGCAGGCGCGTAGCAATTCAATGTTTTGAGGATATGGGGCGGGGGCTCTCAGTATGTTTCTATCGATTCTAGAAACCAAAACAAAAAAGACATCATGGTTGTGCTAATTTGTGGTTACTTTCACCCTTCAACCAAGGGCATGGGATTCAGGTGTTCGAGGTCTCTGAGCCCTCCTCCTTTCCTACGCCACTGATTGTAAACTTCAACAACTTGTCGCTGTGCCTCATTTGGAGAGGTAATCAGTCTTAACGATACTTTCAAGCTCATATATTTTACATCTGTTACCTATGTCAGGTGCGTAGCTAGGAAAATTTTTCGGGGGGGGGGGGGATATGAACTTATATGTGTATAAATAGACGGAATTTCATCACTAATCCAAAAATTTCGGGGGGGGGGGATATATCCCGATATCCCCCCCCTCCCCTGGCTACGCCCCTGACCTATGTATTTAAAATCAAGCGTTTAAACTGCCTTCTGAACAGTTAAAAATAACAATTTGCAATATATTTTCTAATTGTCCAATTTTTAAAATCAGGCTTTATTTAGAGGTTGGGGAAAGAGGGTTGTAATATAGTGTCATGATGTAAGCTATTTATTTTTTAATATAATATATATTTTCAAAAATAAGAAGAAACATATAGCAAACAGAATTTTATAGGGTGTGCGGAAAAAAGACCTCAGGGGAAAAAAATCATCTTGTCATTATTTACTACATATGTAAGAACAACATCGGATGCTTTTATTTGAAGAGAGGAAATAGAGGGAAGAGGGGATCAAGATTATTTTTATTTATTTTTAATTTAGATTACTGATAATCAATGAAGCATAACATTTAATGGAATCTTATGTATTCCTAGAATTTTAATACCTCATTTTCCGACACCTCCCCAACTCACACAGAGTTTGAAAGTTTTAAAAAATATTTACGAAATTTGCATTTTATTTCTTTTTAATTTTTAATATTTATTTTAGGTTTTTCTTGCGCTTCATATTTAATATGTTTCTCTAGAAAAGAGAGCATAAATGGGATAAGAGCATGCGCGGGCACCGAATCGCTTATTGTTTGCACTATAGCATTTGCACCAAAAACTTCCATTTTTATCATATTTCATGTATATTATAAAATTTTATTTCCATGGACTAATTTTGCTTTGTGGCACTTTTTTTTTTTTTTTTTTTTTTTTTAGATCGTGTCATTTATCCTCCGAGCAAAAGCTCGCAAGGATTTCTTAAAACATTTTTTTTTTTTTTAAGTTAATATATATTTTTTGAATTTTTATCGCTGTTCTTTCCCTTCAAACCCCAGAATGCGCACTTACGACTCTGTATTGCAACATCTGAGCATAGGATTTCGCATGATTATGGTTGTTTGATTTCCACGTTGCCATCATGTCCGATGAGACTATCTAAGAGTCACTGGCACTGACTTAAAAAAATGAGGGGGCCCATTCTCCAAATGGACATTGTTAGAATCACGGAAAAAGCGCATCCAGAAAACAGCCCACAATTTTAAATGGGTTTGTATTTTGGGAAGAGAAGAGGAGGGGGGGGGGTGCCGTGGCGTGAGTTAAGAAAATGTGCAAAACAAGTGGGCATCCAAAAGAGCGTAAACAGAGGTACATTAGTGTATTAGTGTAGTAATTAATTATTTTTTTATTTTTATTTTTTCACAAAGAAAAGAAATTACTACACATCTGCACTTTTATTACAAAACAAATTTGAGCCCAGTAGTCAATGAGTGAATATCCTCACCTCCCTCTTCTGCAAATTTGAACCCAGCATTTAACTCAAGGCTAAGTGAAAATACTAGTGTTTCTATTGGGGGGGGGGGGATTGGGCATTCAGAGTGTGAAACAGTTTAGTATAAAAATGAAACAAAAAATCAAATACTTAAAAGAAATCACTACACCAAAAAGCACCCTTTCGGATGTCCACTCCTTTTTTACATTTTTTATTTCAAGCGCCAATCCCGCCCATCCACCCACTCATATAAAAAAATAAGCCCCTTCAATATTGTGCGTTTTTTTCCGAGTGCGCTTTTTTCCCGCCCACCACATTCTTATCTCCATAGAATGGCCGAGAGGATAAGACAGTGAAAATTGGTGGATGTGAGATGTGAGGTAGTGTGAAGGTCCAGAGTTTTGGATTACACCGCATTTGCTGATCTAACGGTCTAGAGTTTCGGGCAGTTTTCTCCAAATGTAACATGAATATGTGTTAGAACCTCTTAAAATGCCGTTCACCAAAGGTATTCTTACTTTATCAGATGGTCCTCGACACAGTAACATAGACCGTAGTAGACCAGCGAGGTTCAAAAATTTCAGAATTAGCACCTTAAAAATGAATATTTTAAATATTTTTGTTTAAATTAATATATATATATATATATACACACACACACATTTTTTAATAAGTGGGTCTGCTGTAAGCAGAAGCGCAGCAGCTCAATAAGTTTAGGGGGGGGGATCGGTATGTTTCTATGAATTCTGGAAACTACAAAAAATGGAACTTATTTGAGGTTATTTTCATCTGTGGTTGGGAGGGTGTCTCAGAGATGACTTTTACTAGCCAGAAAAATAAGCTTTCTCTGTAAAGTGATAGAGTGATTGAGAAGGTTTTGAAGTATTTAGACCTTTAACGGCATAGTTTCTTTATGAATGTTAACGTGCATGGGCTATTTCGGGTGCCATGGTAAGACATAACACTAAACGTAGACAAAGGCACTAAACATGGTAGACGACTGAAATATGGAAGTCCCGTGTTAGGGCCTACCACCCGGCTATCAAACTGTCTGGAATTTTGGTCGGTTTTCTCCAGGTGTGAGGTTAATAAAAAGCCTCCCGACCAAGGAATCTTCCTGGACCAGATCTCCCTCGTGTAGGTTTGCAGAAGCTCAAACCAAAACAGACCTCCCTCACATACGGACACACAATTTGTCTGGCTTACGTATGTAAAATTGTTATTTCTGCAAGATTTTTACAGCCTTCAAAATAAAATATGCACCAAAACACTGTTTTTTCCCCCCTTAAAAAATATACCTCTAAAATTATTGTAAATATTTTGTGGTGGAGGGGAATTGGAAAAGCGCTTTTAAAAGTACTTTTAAAAGCGCTTTTTGTTACTTAAAAGTTTCTATTCCAGACTATCAAGCATTTTAGTGCTAAAATAGAGCAAAAAATTCAATATACCACAAAACCTTTCCCTTCAGCAAACGCTAGAAGAAAGGGGAAGTTTTTTTCCGTAAAAAATGACATCTTTAATATTGTTCGCTTTTTCCACTCTCCTTTCATAATATCTCTAAAATTTCGTACAAACCCTTAATTCCATATCCACAGCAATTAGGAGACAGACAAGCAGACAAATCGAAATCACAGACGATTCATCATCAACTTCTTAAGAAGGAGTTAAAATGGGATAAAAAGCACTTTCAAGTTTCGATACTCCACAGTTACGTCATTTTTATAAAAATATTCATGTGTCTTCCTCAATAATAATTATTGCCAAGGTGTTTTAAAAATACATTAAATGTATCTTAAACGGAGCTATAAACTTTGTCTTTTGATGTCTATTTCAGTAGTGGAAAATTTTGCAAGTAAAATATAAAAGCAAGCAATTTAAAAAAGAAGAAAGAAATCAACAGATCTGACTAATATGCTTTCTGTATAATTAAACTCTTATTCCCTAATTTTGAATTAATGGATGTATGAACATTCCCCAGCTATGCGTACGCGAAATTTGAAGACAACCTTGACAGTAATTAAGTTGGAGGGGATCAGAATCCATTCGTCTTCTTTTGATAACAATACCAGGGTCCGTCTTGTCAGAGCCATTGAAAAAAACTCCACCGCCGATACTACAGTGGACCCTCAGGCCTGCAGGACACCCCCCATTGTGGCAGCTAATTGCCTCTCCGTTCTCACGAATTCTCAGAGGGGGAAGGGACAATTTCTGGAGACGGTCTTGCCGGTTTGAGAAGCAAAAATAGAAAGCGACAAAACATGGCTTAGGCGCTTTTGAAGGAATCTTCAATTAGTGACTATAGTTGGTCTTGTCAATTTGAAAGGCAATCTCAACGAACGGCTTAACACGGGGTTGACAGTAGGAGGGTTAAATAGAATAGCAACACGAGAGAGCACAGGGTTGCAAGTATCGCATGGCAACTGCATGTTGCTACATTAATCCCCCTTCCCCCCCAAGTACTAACAGTATGATATCTTAAAGGTACTTAGACTTGTATTTTATTTTTCTTCCCGAACAAAGAGTTCATTTAGATGTGTCCTCTTCACTCAAAGTTGACCATGAAGCATTATTGCTTATTACTTTCTCCTGCATGGTGGGAGCAAAGGGCACAGTTTCGCTTTTGATGAAGGCAGGTTTGATGTGATCAGTATCGATGATAGATTCCTTCCAGAGATGAGTAAGGTTAAAATTTTCCGTTCTGCTCCAGTATCTGGTATGGATCTTCATACGGTAGTTGAAGAGGTTTTTGAACAGCATCATGACCAACCCATACGTGCGAGCTGAACTTCAATGCAGGGTGTGCCTCACCATGGCACAGTGGTTATATCACTGAAAATGGTAGACGGCCAAATTGTGAATGTCCCGTGTTCAGGTCCCATCGCGCGGTCGTCGATTTAACGGTCTGGAGTTTTGGTAGGTTTTCTCCAGATGTAACGTGAATACGCGTTAGAACCCCTTATAAAGTCCTCCTACCAAAGCATCCCTCATCTTAGGCAGATACCCCTCGCGCAGGTTTGCCTCAATCACACACAACACATCAATGCAGGGTGTACAAAAGTCTTGTTGTCTGCAGAGTGGGCTATAAGTTTCGCATATATTCACGAATTTGAATTAAGAAGTCTGTCGTATGCGTGCTACATTTCAAAGGGAATGTAAAAACTTAACTGAAAATCATGCTTAGAAAAATTTTTCATAGAAGTTTTTCTCTTATAGTGTTTTTTTATTATTTCTATTACATCTGACTTTCATTAGTTGTTTTTATAAAGAATTTTATTTTTCAGAGTCAAATGTACCAAAAGCTTTTAGAAAGTATAAGAAGCAACAACAATTATATGAAGCATCATTAAGTCCTGAACTATCTCGAATATCTGCCACAACATCTTATCCACCAGGATATCCAGGTTTGTTGCCTATTTTTTGATATTGTTTGGGGACTTAAATGACCCAGGTCTGATTTATTAGAATTTAAAGTGTTATCAACACAAAATAAACAACTAAATATTATTCATAATTGATATTAATAATAAAAAGGAAATGATAATGTGACTGTATCTGCATGTAGTATTAAGTTAATAAAGTCTGAGCCTCATTTAGCATTATGATTATATTTGTTTATTGTTTTTAGAGCTTTATATGTAGTCATTCACAAAAGCCCAAAAATTACTATGTTAATTTCGCTAGAATACCTATTTGTTTCTGTTTTTACTTTTTTAAATTCATTAGAATTATAATTTAATACTATTTGACATTATATTATTCAGTCTTAAATCTCCAGTTGTTGCTGAGAAAAAAAAAAAGTTGAGCTCAAAGATTTGTTTGACAAAATCTAGATTCATCCTAAATTGCTTGCAACAAAATTTTATCTTAAGCCAAAGAAAGGTGGTTACAAGCAATAGCTTTTGTATCATGTGGGAATCTCTTCAGAATGAAAGGAAATTTTACTATTTGTTTTACAGTGGTTGTGCAAGTGGGTAGCTTATGTTCACAGATATACGAGGGTTGCCTTTTAAGTTTCTACAAAAAGTAGGAAGAAAAAAAAATTTGGGGGAACAAACTGTTTTATTGCTTTTCAAAATATTTGCCTTTAAGATTTATACACTTTTCCACCCGTTCAAACCAATTCTTGAAACAGTTTTTCACTCTGAAATTGATATTTTGATACATGGTTTTGGAAGGTATCAACAGCTTCTTCAAGTGATGAAAATCACTGCCCACGCATTTTTTGTTTGATATAAAGGAACAAGAAAAAGTCGTCAGGCGACAAATCAGGAGAACATAGGCAATGAGACATTAATTTGATATTTTTATCCTTCAAATAATCAATTGTTTCACGTTCTTTGTGGGAACTGGCGTTGTCGTGATGAAGAATTATACGTCGATTTTTGTTGTTTTTCCTGATTTCGTTGATGACTTTTGGCTAACAAATTTCTTTTTATCATTTAGCGTTAAGTTTTTTGATCCTCTAAAGGAATGGTTGTGATATGTCCTGTACGGCCGAAGAAACAAGCAAGAATTTTCTTGGAAGTGCTTGATGAATGAACAACTTTCGTGGGATTCAGTTCATCTGGAAACACCCGAGCAGTGGATTGTTGTTTAGTTTCCAGCTCATACGAATATATCCAAGTTTCGTCACTTGTAACGATGTTGCATACGGATTTTGCAGTTCCCAGTTAGAATTTTTTTTAGCATTTCCTTATGCCAATTTGCATGAGCCTCTTTTTGAGCTTCTGTCAAATTGTGCGGAATTCATCTGGAACAAATCTTATTAACAGCTAAATGCTCATCCAAAATTGAATGTATTGCAATCTGTGATATGCCAAGCGATGCTTCTATCTCACGATATGTGAGATGCTGATCTTCAATCATTTTGCGCATAGCATCGATGTTGTCTGGAATCACTAACGATTTTGGTTGTTCTTCACAAGATTCATCACTGACGGATGTACGACCACGACAAAATTCTGCAAACCAATTGTAAAGTCTTTTCTGATGGTACTTCATTACCAAAAGTTTCACGAAGTGATACTAAGCATTCTTTTCGAGAGAGGCCTTTCTTAAAACCATAAAAAATCATCCAACGAAAACCTTCACGAGTTATTTCCATTTTTTTCACTCACTGGCTTCTTTAGAACACTCATGTAAACAAAATACGTATGGAATTTCTATAATGCGACTGATTCCTAGATTAAAAAAATGTGAATTTTACAAATATCCTGAAGAAAAGTTTCAGTAGCACCGCCTATTGGTCGTTTGTAAAAACATAAAAGGCAACCTACGTATCAGAGCAGTTGTTAAATGAATTAGAAAATCGGTCAGATTTGGAGTTGCAGGCTATGATTACTTTCTTATGAACAAAGGATGTACAGTTGATGCTTGTTTTAACGAATGCTTGCAATTTCATGAACTAGTGAATGGTCCCGATTATGCAGTTTTATGACTCGATTGTACCAACTTCATTTGTACAAAATATTTGAGTGGTCCCTACAGGCTCGTTAAAAGTGAGCATTGACTACATTCACATTTGAAATCAATGAAATTGTGGAAGTTTACGGTTAAGAAACAGGTAACATGTAGCAAAGTGGTGTCATCCTTTTAAATTAACTGGAAGGTGTGGTAAAGCACAATAGGTTAGTAAACAGCTGTTCAAATTCTTCAATAATGGATGTCAACTGAG
This sequence comes from Cheiracanthium punctorium, assembly GCA_038373885.1. NCBI lineage: Eukaryota > Metazoa > Arthropoda > Arachnida > Araneae > Cheiracanthiidae > Cheiracanthium > Cheiracanthium punctorium. The sequence continues at coordinate 530,921 of JAWZYV010001861.1, forward strand.
TGTGAGTTGAAGAAAGGATTAAAATTCAAATTGGGTAACCATGTGCGGTTGTGGATAGCTGTGGTATTATGCAGTGTATCGTTTTTGATTTTATGCAAGATTTCAAACACCTTTGGAGTATTTTGCGCATTATCTGAGTAGTAGAGAAAGCCATCCCAGACAGCACAGCAAGTTTGCATCAAACTTACAGTAAACTTGATTTATCAAGTCAATAAGCTTGCATTAAGCTTGATATTTCAAGTCTGTAAGCTTAATGCAAGTCTACATCAAGTGTTCAAGTTTACACTTGCCCAACTTGCATTAAGCTGGACAGAGCAAGCTTGATTCAAACTTACTAAACTCTAAAAAATTTTCCTAATTTTCCTCTAAAAAATTTTCCTAAATACATGGGACGTGAGAAGGCGAACTTGCCCCATACATTTTATTTTTCCCTCTATGCTGAAACCTCAAGTTATTTTGAATCTGCTTTCGTCTAGTGTCTGCGGCTGGGATCGGTTTTGGGACCTAAGGTATGGAAAGTAAGCGTCCTAACCACCATGCAAATCTGACTCGAGGTGAAATGACTAAAGTTTGAAGTGACTGTTATGGTTGTCACGCCGTGTTTCGGCGAGATTGATCAGTATTGCCCGATGCCGATCTACATCTTTTATTTTTCCATGAGATGAATCAAAATTAAACTAATATTCTGTGTGATTTAGAGACTCTACTAATAGGGAAATAAGCATAATATAAACTTAAAAGCAGCACATGTTTTTAAACTTTCAATATCGCAACACTCATATTGGACAATATTGGCCAAATTCGAGACAAACGACTGATTTTGAAATCAATTTTGTAGTATATTTGTATTTTATTTTGAAGAATTTCAATATTTGGAAACAGAGAATTTTTTTTTTTTAATTCTATGGTCAAGCACATTTATGATTGATGATAAATTATTTGTTATGTGGCTTTCCAAATCAAGCAGTATTCAAGCTTGCCAGTTCAAATGACTTAAATTCGGCAGGAAAATATTTGCTGACTCATTTCTTTGCAATCCCCAAGCTTGCTGCAAGCTTAAAATGAATTGAACTATCAAGCTTGTATTAATATGTCAAATTCAAAGAATTGTCAAGCTTGATTTAAGCTTATGTGATGATTGGGAATTTCCAAGCTTGCTGTAAGCTTAAAATGAATTGAACTGTTAAGCTTGTATTAATACGTCAAATTCAAACAAATGTCACGCTTGATTTAAGCTTATGTGCTGTCTGGGATACAAATGTTGTCCTGCTACTTGTTTCTTCAGTATTACCATTCTGATTGTTCCGAAAGTTCTCATCAGACTAATATGGAAACAGCTTTTGGGAACTGGCCAGGCATTATTACTGCCATTAATCATGCAGTAAATAAAATAACATTAGAAGTTATAAGCCTAAAGCAGGTGGACTGCCCACCAGTGTGCAGAGATTTCTCTTCTTACATGTTCTTTTTTCTTCTGTTGCGGTTAGAAGCTATGCCATTAACATAACATTGTCTTAAATACATCAGTAACAATACAAAATTATACATTATGTTAAAAGTTGTAGAACTTTGTTGTATATTTTAGGTTCTGGTCCCTTTTTAAACCATTGTCTTGAAATGTTTGAAGTATCAGAAGAGCGTTATCGTGAAATGCTTCATAATCATAAAGCAAGGATAAATGATCCTGTAGGTAACTCATTGACTGTTTAAATATCTCCTGTAATTTTTCAATAAATCATCTGAAGTTTAACAAATTTGTAACCAATAATTTAAAATTCTAATTTCAATGCTTCTGAAAGATCATTAACAAACTTTTTGAAAAATTTTAAATGTACACATAGTATTATGAATATTTGTAATGTATTGCACTCTTATTTTAGAGTGCAATACCACATAAAATAGAAAATTATGTACAAGATATATGAGATTTTGCTTGATTAATAAATATCAATGTTTTCTGATATTATCCGAATAGGTTTTGTATATCTGAAGGTATAATCTACGTAATATCTGAGGCTATATATTGAAGGGTGTTCCTTTAAAAAAATTTCCCACTCAGAAGACTTTGTAATCGGCATTAACCCTCTGTTAGGCATGTGGACTATGATCATAGACCAGGTACCCTCGCTCAAAAAACTATTTGCACATGTCAAATTTCCTATGTCAGTTTCATATTTAAAATATGGTTCTCCATAAAAGTGAACAATGTCATATATATAGTAATAACTTCTCATATTTCTTTCTAACGTTATTTTTCTCCAAAAATTAGTTATTTTTTCAAAATAAAATTGAAAATTTTGCTATTACTCGAATAAATTTTTTGATGAGTGTACCTGATGTATGATCGTTGTCTACATGCTTAATGGAGGGTTAAAAACAAACCAATGATGTTAAGCACTCAAAGAAATTAAAAATGCTACTACCCCATGCAGTAATCATGTTGGCAGTTAGATGTGATGCTGAGAGGACATTACTTTTGTCATGCTCTTCACATCACAAATGTGTTGTAAATGCATGACTTCTGGGATTTCCTTCATGTCAAACGTAATGTTGCAGATCACTGGCTTCTTCACTTTCCGTCTCTATTTAAAGATTGTTTTCCATCCAATGTCAATCTGAGCATCTGTAATGTTGTTGATACTGCCATCTGTCCTCATTATTTCCATTGCCTTGGGTCAATATGTGTATTTTATTTGTTTGACATTGGCTATTTTCTTTACGTTTTTGAAGTCTATTAAGATTAATTTATCCTGTGCTAATTTTTCTAGAGCAGTGCCAAATTTTCTGAATTTAATATCATTAAAATATTTTTTTTTTCTTGCCCTTCCCCCCCTTAGAGTTATCCAATATAGCTCCCATTAGAATTACACTGCTAAAAAAAATTAGGGGAGCAAGCAAGAAGTTAAAAAAACCATCCAAGACAGCCACGTATTGGCATAAAATGCATTGTACATGCGTATCAATGTGCAATACAGAAAAAAATACTTAAAAAATTTGTAATTAAGCTTTAATTCTTTGAAAATATGGAAAAAACATGTAAAGATGATTTAGGGCAACAATTAGGTTAAATGTAAACAATTAAAGAAAAGTATTGTTTAGAAATGATGCATGATTTTTAATATGGCATGTGGTCTCCTCGAACAGCTTAGACTGCTGCACACCTGTTTTCCATGGATGCGATCGATAAGACTTTGGGAAATACTGTTCCACTTCTCAAGAAGTGCTATCTCCAAGTCTCAGACAGTAAAAGGCCTTGGTCTCGCAGCAATTTGAAGGGAACGGGGTTTGCAGTTTTGTGCAGAAATCTTTTGGTTGTGGACCTCGAATGGCTATTAAAATGTCGTAAAATTCGCGATGAGAATGCCCTCTTACCCACTGCAGTCACGTTAGACGCAGCAACAATTAGCATCGGCCTTCAGTGATGCTGAAGCATAGACGAACAATCCATCCATCCCCAATTTGGACAACTTTCATTCTTTCAACTGCTCTCATAAGTTGTCCACACCACCCAGATGCATGGGTACAAATCCTCATTATAAAAGTAAAATATATTCTAAGATATCAGACAAAGCGATTGCCTGGCAGTGTATAGGCGGTCAGGTTTTAAAAAAGAAGGCTCAGATTGTAAATAGCAGGTAATTTTGATAATAGTTATAAATAGCAATTGAGATTGATTTGCTACAGTCCTGACAGAAAAAGATGGGAATTACTTAATCTGGAAAAATTAATGCCATCCTAAAATGTGAAAATGTATGCTGTGAACACTGTACAGGGTCATTCGCAACCAGACTGACAAGCTTGCAGGGGGTGTAGAGTGTACAGAGCTGGTTCAGAATCATACAGCAATGCGGGGTCGGAAACGTCGTCTTCATGTACCTGTTAATATCACTTTAGAAGTGATTATTAACATTGATTAATAATATTAATCAATTGATTAATAACATATCTATAATCTAATATAATTTGTACAGTGGAATCTCTCTAATGGGACTACCCTTGGGAAGAACAAAACTGGTCACCTTACAAAGGTGAAAAATTATCTATAGACTAATCAATTAACATTGATTAATAATAATGTCTATAGTGACCATTAAGTGATTTAGGTTCAAGTGATAGTAAACTTTCCGACCATGATTTTTCAAAAACTAATCCTTCTTTCACCGATTGCACTTGATAAAAATTGTTATTTTAGAATTGTTTCATTGCATTTATGAAATTGCCTGAGGAAAGCCCATTGTTTGTGAAACTTGGTTAAGGAATTAGACGTGCACTTCAACACTTCATCCATAGTGATTATTAACAGGTACACGAAGACGGGTTTCCGATCCCACATTGTTATGTGATTCTGAACCATCTCTGTATCTCCTACATCCCCTGCAAGATGGTCAGTCTGGTAGCAAATCACCCTGTATATTGCACGGTGGCTGTAAAATGGGTTTAATAATGCATTCAGCAATTATCTACTTTGTACATCCTAAAATGTAATGGGGAGGGCCCTCGAACAACAACATGAATAAAAGTCATTGCTGATAAACCACGTCTTGTCGTCACTACAGGGGTTAAGGCGACATTATTCTGGTGAATTTTAGGACCTTATAATGACGTTGTGATCTACCAACAAAAGATTAATGTGTTAAACTGAAAACACCGCTCCCCACACAATGGAGAGAGCAATGGAATATTTTTTTCTGTATCAGTCCCGTCGTCCATTGAAATGCATAGAAAACGTAGCTGAGCATCAGCTTTAACTTGATCAGTATAGGGGGCCCAACAGCTCTGCCCCCCCCCTCAAGACCCGAGTTTTCTTTCGACGGTCCATGCTGCAGACAACATACTTATTTAGTTGTGATATACCATATCTAGTTATGCATTGGGGAAAAAAGTATTGGGCGATCAATGTATCATCCTAATGAAAAACGGAGCCCCCCCCCCCCTCCCAGATGGTTTTATTGGATCCGCCCCTGCCATACACTGTATTGTTTCAGCTTCAAGCATGTGCTCCACAAGACGAGCTGTATGTTGTCTGGCATTGTCATGCTGGAAAACAAAGGAATCTCCAATGGCTGTAGCGTAAGGTATGACATAAGGTCTCAGTATCTCGTCTGCATACCTTCAGGCTGTCAAAGTACCATTCCGAATGATATGCAGGTCTGTACGTCCCCCTATGCTGATTCCACTCCATACCATCCAACCAGCTCGTCTGTATTGTGACCTTTCACGAATGAATCAGGGGTTATTTCGAGTGCCCCTTTCGCTCCATCCCTAAACTCGTCGGGTGTCACACTCCAGACTGAATCGGGAGTTGTCCGTAAACAGTACTTGGCTCCAATCATGTTTCTCCCAATCTCGATGTTCAGCAATCCATCTTCTTCGGACCCCATGGTGGCATGAGGTCAATGAAATGCAGACCATTGGCCTATGTGCATAGAGACCTCTCTGATGAAGCCTATTATGTACTGTTTGGCTGGACACCCTTCGTCCTGTTGCCATGAGCAACTGTCTTTGCAGCTGAGTAGCATTGTCTGTTCTGTTTCGATGAGCTGCTAACAGTATATACCGGTCATCAGTTGTTGTAGTGGCACGTGGCCGACCTTGCCCTGGTCGACGTCTAACATTCCCTGTTTCTTGGAATCGATTCCACAGCCTTGCAATGCCACTTCTGGTGACTCCAACAGCATCCGTGACACTATGTTGTGTTTGCCCAAATTCTAGTCTGCCTATAATACGCCATGCCATGGATTCCGGTGAATCATGTTGTTGAGACATTTTCAAGTCACCTTGTTTCAAAAAAAAATTAATAATAATTACTGAGCAATCAAATTGCACAGTTAAGGCAGTGAAACAGACGTTTCTGCAACATCCCAATTTCTGCCCTTATATTCTTTTTCTGGCTTTTGACGTCATGAACTTTGATTTGCATATGAAGTTTTCTTCTTCTGTTTCCTGCTAGGCTTTAAATTATGGATGATTTATTTTATGTTACTTATCGGTGTAAGTGTTTGCGTATTTCGTTAATACCATGTGCTCCCCTAATTGTTTTGAGCTGTGTAGTATTGTTGAACATTAAATTTATTTGATAAATGACTGCAGTTACTTGTAAATGTTGCCACAACTTCACTGCTAACACTCCTGTATGGGTAATTTAAGGGGTGCACACAAAAAATTACCCTTTTTTGGAGGGAAAGGGCAAGCTCATACAACTTATTTATCTTTACTCTTAACAACGGATAAAATAATAATTTTTGATAGGAATAATTGTAATTAGATGAAAAAGTCTAAATTTTAACTTTAAAGTTAAACTTTGTTTATAAAGTTTTGTTTGTAAAACTTTATAAGTTTTACAAACAAAGTATATTTAAGTTGTTGTTTGTAAAGTTTTGTTCATAAAGTTTTGTTTAACTTTAAAGTTAAACAAAAAATTATGACATGTATTTGTAAAGCGCTAGTGTATTGCAGTTAAAACTGGAGCTCTTAAGTCACAACTGCTCAGAGGGTAACTACAAATATAGATTTTATCCGAGAGAGGTGTGGGACATTATATTAACCCGGCAGGACGTGCACCTTAAAACACAACATGAGAACGCACATGGGGGTGTCAGCACACTCAACATATTAAATGGCATAAATATAAAAAAAATCTTTAAAAGTTATTGTAATTTATGATAATTAAATGCTGAAAGATAAATAATAGCTTAAATGTTATTAATTTGATCGCAAATTCCATCTTCTAAAGAATTGCATTCTTCCTCTGACTCAGACTGATGATCACTAAACATGTCTTCATTATTTGAATCTTTTAATTCTTCATCTAGAGTCTCCTCATCTGAAAAATCCCCTTCTAACAATTTTTAAAGTTTTTTCATCGCTATCATTTTTCAAATGGGGAAAGACCTAGCAGAATGACTGCAGCAAGCCATGGTTTTGCACTAGAAAATTCTATTATGAGTGCATGCATGGGATGTCTACACACCCTAAATTGTTCTAAGAATCTAAAAAAATGTTCAGGACTTGTCATTTTTGGTTTGTAACTGAGGAAGGTGACCCTGTGGACAGGTACTCATGGACCCAACCACCTCAGTTTTAAAACGAGGAAAAATGAAGTGCATCCTGCCAGGTTAATGCAAACTGACATGCTAGTGCTTTGTATTCAGAAGTTTTGCAGCCGAAATAGATATGAGTATTCTAATTTTTTTGTGTGTGTGTATTTAATTAATAGAGTTTACTTTCACTTAATGTGTATGTATGGTTTTTTAGCCATTGTTTGATTTTCTGTTCCTCTTTTTTCCTGTTTTAGGATACTTTTAAGTTAAATATATCTAATATTGATTTTAAAGAAGTATTAGCACGCGCTAATATGGGAAAACGTTCTCTTCATAGAAACGGTAAGTTAGGTTTTATTAAATCCACCCAGTTGCCGCTCGTTAATTTGAACCCAAAGGTTCTCAGAAAAAAATTTGAATTATCCAATGTTAAGAAAAAATATAACTTTCAAATTGTATCACTGAAGAAGAAAAATCTCCAACAATGTATAGCCCAAGAAAATATACTATACTATGCTATCTAAAATTATACATATTAAAAAGCAATTTTCTTAAAAATTCCTTCACCCTAAGTACCCACTCTTGACTGATATTTTCCATGTAGCTTTGCTTTAACTCCCCCCACCCTCCAAAAAAAAAATTCAATAAACAGTTACTTTAATCATAAATAGAAGCAGAAGAAATGCAACAGAAAGTAAACTTTAATTAAAATTTGTATGAATCACACATTTAGGAAAATTTGTAAAATCGATGTTTGGTTTCGTTTATTATGCCTATACTTTTCAGCCAGCTTCTCGATTTGAATTAAGGATTTCAATTCATCTTCTCTTTAGAATCTGTAGTAAAGCCTGTTTTTTTTAATAAGAAGTACCAAATAAACAAATGATTCTGACTCATATAATGTGTATTTTCTCTTAAACGAGGAAAAATAGTTTTCTTTCATCAAATTTTTAGTTCAAATTAACCAAAGTGATAAAAATGTAGTTTGAATTAATGAGGACCTTTGAATAACTTCGCATTAACCAAATTCGAATTAACGAGCATCCATTATATATATACAGGACAGGGGCGTAGCCAAGGGGGGGTCACCATCCTCGTGAGGGATTTTTTGCCTTACAAAAAGTATATTCTTCACTACCTTATATCACACACATGTATGCATATATGGGAGTTGCAGTAGTGGTACCCCCCCCATGAAAAATTTCTGGCTACGCCCCTGATACAGGGTGTCCAGAAAGTCCCACTTTCAAAAGGCCGCAAAAAAAGAACTACTGGTCAGAATGACTTCAAATTTGAACTGAATATACTGGAAGAAGGGGCAAACAATTTGGCATAATAAAAAAAGTTCCAAAATGTATCAATAGATGGTGCTGTAAGCGTCATACTATGCAAATTAATTAAAAGACACGCATGCGCATGATACATTGCATGTGGTATAAAAGCGTGGGGTATGTGGCATCCTCATCATATCATATCTGAGTAGCTTGTCATGAGTCTCTCAATGAAGGATTGCGCTCTTCTGGTTAAGCTGTTCTACAAGAACGATGACTGTGCGCCTGCAGCTTTAAAGAAATTCCAGTCATTAATGGGAATGAAAAAAGACCGTGGTCCAATTTCTGCAAAGGGTCTAAAGATTATGATTCAGAAATTTGAAGAAACAGGTTCTTTTGAAGAGAAATCATGCAGAGGGAGGAAATCAATTGCTTTGACATCAGCAGTGGACAATGTGGCCACAGCATTAGAGGAAGGGACGAACAGTGGTGTGCAAACGTGCAGTGCACGTGGTATTTGCCTGAGGTTTAGACATCCCTGCAAGTACGGTGCACAAAATTATACACAATATCCCGCTTTGCTATCCATACAAAATGATACATGTTCAGGAGTTGCTTCCAGCTGACCTGCCAATAAGAGAGGCATTTGCTCTGGAATTTCTCTCTCACATGGACAAAGAATGGCCATGGAACATTTTGTGGACAAATAAAGCTCATTTCCACTTCCACAGGCTTGTCAACACACAAAATTGCAGAATATGTACAAAGGAAAAGACATTCGCAACTGTATTAAAACAGATGCCTTCGCCAAAGGTAACTGTGTGGTGCGGGTTCATGGCATCGTGTATGGTAGGGCCATTTTTTTTCGAGGAGATTGGTCCTGCAGGTCCTGTACCATGAATGGTAAGCGGTATGCAAGTCTTTTGCACTGCCAGGTCATTCCAATACTTCAACAGAGTGCATGTCTGGATAGTGTCATTTTCATGCAAGATGAGGCTTCTCTGCACATTGCAAATGTTGTGTATAGTGGCCCGATTGCAAATTTAGCTGAATTGAAGACACAGATTATGCAACACATTAGCAACGTCACCCCTAAGACACTCTGATCTGTTGTGGAAGATGCTGTTTATTGCTTTCAGCTTATGGCGAAGAATGGTGGAAAGCATATTGAACTTATCTGCCGCACGTCTAGCGACAATTCACAGGTGTTTTCATTGTTGCTTTTTATGCTGTTTTTGGCCCAAGGACAGTTAAAAAGCGAATCATTATGGGCTTTTTATGTGGTTTTCGGCCCAAGGACAATTAAAAACCAATTTTTCCCATCCAATGTGGTACGACCTTCCCGTGGTGGATGGGCTTTCAACTAACAGTGCCACAACTGTTGACTGACTTGGAACTCATTTTTTCCATTAAACGACCCAAGCACACATGCACATTGAACACTACAGTTGGTTTACTGTGTAACTCATGCCATAGCTGTCGTATTTCGATTCAAAATGTCACTTGTAGCTGCATCCACTTTCGTTATGCTGCTTACAGCGCCATCTATTGATACATTTTGGAACTTTTTTTTACTATGCCAAATCGTTTCCCCCTTCTTCCAGTATATTCAGTTCAAATTTTAAGTCATTCTGACCAGTGGTTCTTTTTTTTTGCGGCCTTTTGAAAGTGGGACTTTAATTATGGACACCCTGTATATATATATATATATGTAATGTATAAAAAGGTTGGAACTTTACTGAAATATCTGACATCTCATATATATATATTGTTTTGAGGGTTCTTTAAAGAAAAACTTATAATAATAAACAAATTGATTACTTTTTGCTACATTTGTAAATGTTACTAATTTCATCTTATGTAAGTATTTGTGATAAAGTTAAATGAAATTTTGTAGTCTATCTTTTACATATCTGTTATCACTCTCAAGATAAGAGATTTTAAAGACTGGCTATGTAGTTAAAAACTATATAACCTGGTTATATAGTTAAAAACTATATAGTTTTAAACTTTTATGGAGATTTTATTGGCTTTTAAATGATTTTAACGATATAACTAAGGTCTCTCCATGCTTGATTTTAACTAAATAGACTGGTTATATATGATAGAAAAGCAATCATGGAAAGTGGATAGAAGAAAGCAATATATTTCTTTCAAATTCATTTTTAATAGAAAAGGTATGAGAATACACAGGAACAATTTTACTATGAAAATGCATAAATACAGAACAAGGAAATCACTTGCCATGCAGTTATGTTTGAGAATAGTCATTTCAGGTAACAGTAGTAAATGCTCAAATTTGTCTGCAATTTCTTTTAATTGTTGCTTAGTTGCACTCTATTTTGTATGTCAGGATACATTTGCATTTTCTTGCTTACAGCATGGCAAAATTTTCAGTTTCTGTGTAAAAGAAAAATTTTAAAGAACTCAAAAATTTTCATTTTTAAGTAGAGTAGATAATAAATTTAATGAGTACAAATTTCTTATTTTACAAGACATTTAAGAAGGCACTTAGTTGACATCTTGTATTACACTGATATTCAAAAATTAAGGATGAAGTGAAAATATTATCATTTAGAATTCGTTATGTATTTTTTCAGGGTGTCTACAGAACTGGGAAATCAGAAAAAACCAGGAATTGTCAGGGAATTTAGCTGTTCTGGAAAGAATTCGGGAATTTTATGATTTTTCTTTAAATCGGGGAAATTTTCGATATTCAGTCAAGTGCCTATGGGAGGTATCCAATGTTCCACGCCAAGGAGATTCCATTTGTTTGATCATATTATTCCCCCTCTGGTTGGTCTAAACATAGCATGTATGGGGGGGGGGACAACACTTGCTCAGTTGTAGTGTTGATATTTCTTTTGTAAATTATCTCAAAATCATATTTCTAAGCTATGCATCTAAAATGATATATCATAAAATCCCGAAAGTAAGTCCCCTGCTTGAGTAACAAAATAGATACATTTTGGGTAGGGGACTTATAATCGAGATACAAAAAAACATGGCACAGTGATTATGCCACTAAAAATGGTCGATGGCCAAAGTGTGAAGGTCCCGGGTTTGGGTCCCATTGCGCGGCTGTCGATATAATGGTCTGGAAATTTGGTAGATTTTCTCCAGATGTAATGTGAATACGCGTTAGAACCCCTTAGAAAGTCCTCCTGCCAAGGCACCCCCCCACCATTGGCAGATCGCCCTAGTGTAGTGTTGCCATAATCACACACAATCACAATCACAAAAAGAACTATTATGAAAAAAGTTGTTTCTATTAATTGGGCGGAGAGGGGCGACAGCCCCTTTTAATCCATCAGTGAACCGATGATTTCATGAGGCCTGTGTTCCGGTCAAAGATATTGATTTAGTACGAAAATTCCCCCTTCTTTCAATCTATTACAACTTCCAGCAAAGCAAATATAACATTTACGAGCATGTATGTTTAATGAAATTGTTTATTTTTGAAAGGTGAAGATTCCTTGAAAACAGGAGACAGAGAGGCTCCGCTCCGGTCAAAATAAATATTTCTATTCAGAAGGTAGCTAAACTGATTACGTAATATAATTGTGTATCAAAGAATAGTTTTAACCCTCGAAGATGCACGCTGCTTAATGTTACTTCTAAGGCGCACGTCGGGCCTTGTAGGCGCGAAAAAATTTTTTCTTAATAAAACTCAAAGGAAATGATTGTATTGTTATAAGTAAGTTTAGTTAATCAAAACACACTATGAAAATCATTTTAAAAGTTCCTTTTTATATAAATGTTGCTTTTAGGGAAGTGCTGAAAATAGCTGCATGACATTATAATATTCTACATTTTTAATTTTTATTTTTTTCATATCATTTAAGTCATAAATTTTGTTTTGCAACTTTAATAAATATAATTGATTTAGGAAAAAATAATTTATTCTTACATTGAAAAAATAGAAGTAAAAGTTACATTTTACTCACACTTATTGCAGAGGACGCGGCTGTGTTCTCCACACACACCTTTTTTTTTTTTTTTTTTTACATTTAGAACAATACACTTTTTTTCTGTTCTTTGAACTGGGGCATATATGACACCTTTTTCTTACCGAAATCTTTTGTTTTTTTGCTGGTGGTTCTGCATAATTTTCTGTATGGCTACTGTTTAATTTTTCCTGCAATTCACATGGAAGCTTTGGTTGTAAGCTTCTTTCTTTTTAGTGATCCTTTCACCAAAATCCTTCAAAAGTTCCATAGACATTCTTTGATGAACAAACTTCAATTTTTGTACTGTTTTGCAGGTGTTTTTGTTGATAACAATAGTACTCTGGCATTTATTGTTGCAATATTCAACATGCTAAAAAATATGGCCATGGACCATCTTTTGCTAATTCTAGCTGTAGAATATGTAGATTACATTTGATCCACTATATCTACAGCACCCTTTGTTAGATTATAAAACGTTATAATCTCTGGTTTCTTTGATTCAGTAGATTCATCAATGGCACTGTCGTTATGCATTGTGGATAATAATACGATGCATTTGTTTTTCTGTGGAACATAGGAAACCAAAGTCATACAGTTGAAGTAGACAGTAGAAGGGGAAATCAGGGAATATTTTTATGGGAATTTTGTTGACACCCTGTTTTTTTTCCTTCAAGCTTTTGTTAATTTTTTCTATATTTGACTTGCTAAAAATGCTATGATTTCTATCAATTTACACACAGCTGTGCTGTGAGATACTCTGCACTAAAAGACTACCTAATTCTTATTCTTTTTACACCTATGTGTCACCGAAACAGTCCTACTTACACCTAATGAAATAAGGACTTTTATATATGCTGAGAACATCTATGGAAAATATTCAATAAATTTTCCTAGAAATTAATTAATAAATTGTCATAAATTTTTTTATATTGATTTCAATTTTTCAGAAAAAAATATAACATGCCTTTATTTTGAAAATTCTTTTTATTAAAGTAAAATAATTACAAACTTAATCTAAAAATTAATTAGAAACATTAGTTTGGGTGTATGGTAAAACCGCATGCAACCCATTTGCATCATAATTTTAATTTGCATAAATTTATATCTAAGCCATATATGCACAGATGCAAATGGGTTAAGAAGACTTTTGTGTTACTGAATCACAAGCTAATGATATCTGTAATACTTGGAATACAGATAATAACAAGAGATCATGAGTGTAGCTTCTCTTCGTAAGACTAAGACAAATTTTCACATCTGTAGAAAAATTATATTATATATATATATATATATATATATATATATATATACACACACACACAGACAGGGTGTCCAGTGCTAATGGTGCCCAATGGCTATTTCCCAAACCGTTAGTCAGAGACACATAGTTCCTGTTGCAAAAATACTCTAAATTGTATAATCTAATAACAATCAAAGTCAATAAATTAATTCCTATAAAAATTATGAAACTTAAATTTTTATATGGTCCCCCAGTCCTATCAGTTATATTTAGAAAATTTTTCTTTATACAATTTGATGCACAATACAAAAAATTTTGCCCTTCTATGCCAAAATTTACCGAGTTATTGAGCAGTGAATATTTTGACTTAAGTCACTTTTTCACGTTTAAAAATGTCCCGTTACAGTAAACCGATAAGGGACAGTATAAATATTGAAATTTTAAATTATAGGTTATAAATTCATTTTCTGTCATAATGCGGAGAAAGAAGCAAAACTAACTTTAGAATATTAATCTTTAAGCAAAGGGTTATAGTCAGGCTCTATAAAAATCTATCCAGAATCAGACTTACTAAATCATATATACATATAGCATGCAGATGTGTAATTCCTAGTATGTTGCGCAAAGTTCAGGAAGAGCTTTCTACACGGATTCGTATTTGCATTGCAGCTGAAGGAAGCTACACATTGAGCAAATGTTATGCTAACTGAATTTGCAATATTATTTTAAGTTTCTAAAATATGTATATTCATACTTTAAAATGCTTCATTTTCTAATAGAATGTTTAATGAAGTGTTTTATTCTCTCGTTTTTGTATTTTAAGTTATTTAACGCCAGTTCATTTAAAAAAACTCTTTTTAAAAAAATTCTATTTTCCGTATAAGCTACATTTTTAGGTAATTTATTGGATTTACATAGTTAAACATTGATCTTCTTTATTGCAATCTACAATCGTAAAATAGTTGATGAAATTGCTAATAAATATTACAAGGCTCAAAACCATGTACATTAATTTTTCTCAAATTCATTTTGTATACAACCCATATTTCGCATCTCAAAAAGCTCTCTAACTTTAAGCAGCTGTAACTCGGTGAGTTTGGGTTGTAGAAGGACGGATTTTTTTTTTTTAAATTGCGTATGAAATTGTATAAGTAAATTTTTTTAAATATAACTGATAGGAACGGGGGACCATATAAAAATTTAAATTTCGTAATTTTTATAGGAATTGATTTATTGACTTCGATTGTTTTTGATATAATATATTATGCATTTTAAAGCATTTTTGCAACTGCAACTATGTGTCTCTGACTAGCAGTTTAGGAAATAGCCATTGGGCACTGTTAACACTGGACATCCTGTATATATTAATTTTTAAAATTAAAAATTTCAGTTGTAGATTTCATATGATTGATATTATTTATGAAATCATGCTTTGTATTGTAGAAAATTCAACCAGAAAAAAAGCAAAAAGTGGAGAAAATTCTGATAAATCTGTCAATGCAGTGTTAACTACTGATTCTGTTGAAGGAGAATCTTCTCTTTCAAACACATTTAATAGGGAAGAATTATTATATAGTAGTAGTGGTCCTGATACAACATCAGATATTATGCCTCCAACTGTTCAAGAAACCGAAGTGCAGACAGACCCTTTGACTATATTAGAAGAAGTTGAAGATCCTCAGGCAGTTTTTGATGCCAACCATCAAACCATTAAGTATGCTTGTTTATTTCTATATAATTATCTGAATTGAAATGGTATTTTATATGTTCTTTTAAACAATTTAAAAACCATATTTAATATTTATTTCAATTGAGTTTAAAATCAAGAAGTTACGAATGGATGTCATTATTAATTAGTACTTTGTTGTCTACAAGTACAGCAAAATTCAATGTTTATTTTTCTATATGAGGTTTTGAATCAGTATCTCAAAGTAATTGATGTTGTCCCTTTTTCTAGCAGTATTTATAAAATGATTTCTCTTGCTTATCAAGCAAGGGTTTTAGATGGTGTGGGGTATTGGAGCAGAAATATGAAGAATACTGATGTTGACATCTTTTCCTCAATGTAAGAATTAAATGAACATTAGGCCACATTATCATGCTACAGGAGGATGAGGTATTGCTTTGTCAGCATATAAAAACAAGTTCCACAATTTTGAAGTTACTTGCTTCATTTAAGAATTGACTAGCAGTCCTGAAAAGGTTAATTGAAGAATATAAAGCAATTGTTAATATGCAGGATGCAAATGTTTAAGAAGTCAAACAAAACAAACACCTTGCATCAAAGAATGCATGATCAGAATTAAAACACAAAGGTGCTAGAGGGTGCTGAAGGTGACGTTGTCATACTAGACAAAAATTCACAGAGAAGATTAAGTTATAAAGCAAGTTTAACTACATATGATTACATTTAGTTTTCAAAACTATGTGATTACAATAAGTATTCAAGACACTGATATGACTGGCAGCATCTCTAAACACAGTACAATAGTGAGGAAAGAATTGGGAGCATTCTGGAACACACCAGGCAAATTGCACACTTCTTTTGTAGTGGCAGAAAGTTTGGCAACTGTAGTGGGCTAATGCTCCATTTTGCTGGAGCCACACTAATCACCGGAAGTATGTAGGAATCAGACTTCGTGTAAATGTAATCAATTATTTTTTTTGTATATTTGTAATTTAGTCATAATCTAGAAATTTAGTTTTACAAATAATCTAATGTAATGGTAATCTAGAAAATTAAATTTCTAGATTATGATTAAATAATTATAGTATAGTTGTAATCTAAGCATCCCGTAATCATAATCGCTTGAGATTCTTACAGGATTACATTCACTAAGTTTTAGTTTTAACTAGAGAAGTGCTAGATATCTGTATCATTCAAAGATAAAAAAGTTCCATATCCAGATCCGTGAGATTGAAAGAAATATATCCAAATCCACTCGAGCAAAGAACTTTGCTTTTTCCCACTGGATCTTCCACGGTTTTTTTAATGGCTTTTCAGGAAAAAATCAAAGAAATGAAAAAAAAATCAAATTCTTTTATTAATGAGTTATTTTGTAATTAAACATAATTTTTATTGCTTAAAACTTAATGTGTCTTATTTATAAGTGATTCTTTTTGTTTAATATAAAAGTCAATCTTTTGCTAAATAAGTAAATTAGTATTAGTAATTTAAAGCTATTAACATGCATTTCCTACTGGCATTACTTAGTAAGATTTTTGAATATTTTTATGTGATGAGCCTTATCTCCACTCCAATCCCCCACCCATCACTAAAGGGTCTCATCTCTTGCTATAGAAAGTGAGATTTTTATTTATGGAAATAAAATCTTTCTAGGGTGGACTTAGTCCCTTCCTAGTTTTGCCAATGGTATTTACACATAATTATTATTGATTTTTACTGTTCGAACATGTACCATGTAAGGAAACTATTGTAATCATAAAATAATTAGACTATGATCTATTTATGTATTTATCATAGAGCAGGTATGAGGGATAGAGGCAACAGAAACTTTAACCACTTGTCTCAACAGCTGACAAGTGGCAAGATCTCATGCATAATTCTTGCACATCCAATTTGACTTTTAGCTTTCTAAGGAGCATTTGTGGCTAGTGTGCTAATCATCATTATATTTTAAAGAAAAAATGGTATATAGCTGCTCTGCATATGAATACAATTCATGATTTGTGAAATGTTCTGGAATAACATTTCACAGATGTATATGTGAAGTACCGTCTCCCCCCCCCCCCCCCCCCCCACAATATTTTAAAAACATTCTTTTCATCAAGATTTTTTTTAAAAATGTATTCACAAGTCTATCCTCTCTGTGCATTACCTCGTCACAAGTCACACAATTCACCCTTTTCTCACATTTCCAACAAATTTTGAATGGTTATACGCTCTCTCGTATATTTCTACTTTATGAGAGAGAGAGAGAGAGAGAGAGAGAGCATGATAGCTCTTAAACAGTGCATTCAGCTGAGCTCAAGTTTGGTAAATATATCATAGGCCGTATTAGTACAACCGGTATTGATTTTGGTCTATATAGGATGAATAGCTTCTTTTACAGGCATACTAAAAAAGAATTCTTATATACTACGACATATGGACGAAAATTCTTAAAAGTGTGCTGTCATCTAAATGTTGCATTTGATTGAGCACAAATTGGGCATGTATATTGTAGCTGGCCATCACATGACCTGTATACATTTTAGTATGTGTAGAATTGATAGTTTGTTCACACAGGGTTGCAAAAAAAGAATTCTTGTACATTGCGGCCTACAGATGAAAGCTGTTTAACGTGTTTAATGTCTGTAGTAGTAGTATTCAATTACATACTGTATAGAGTTTGGTATGTGTAGGGATTCATTTTTTACAGGACTAGAAAAAAGTATTCTCCTATAGTGTCACAAATTACTTTAAATGCACTAGTATTTGAACACTGCATTCAATTGAGTTGAAGTTTGGTATGCAAATTGTGAATCCCAGTCTCAAAATGTGTAGGTTTTCATGAGTATGAGACATTCATTATTTTACAGGGATACCAAGATTTTCATATACATTCTGGCTTACTTAGACTCAAATTAAGGTAAGAACATTTTAGTGTTGTTAAATTATTTAAAACAGGATAAAAATGATCAGAAATATGCAAATTTAGGTGGAAATGCTCAAACATGATCTGATAATTTTCACTATTGTGTTTGCTGAATTCAAAACGCTTGGTAATGATAAAGTGTTCGGAAAGTCGAGTGGAAATTACTCTAGATTTTTAATGTTATAGAACACCCTCATGTTTCGACACAAAATTTTCTGCAAATTTCTTAACTAGTACCAATTTATCGTTTGTTAGAGTGTTTAGTATGGTTTGTGAAAAACCATCCTAAAAATTTTCAAGTGTCAGACAGTCATACTTATGTATCAAAATCTCATGTTTTTTTTCGACCTATTGTCTTATTAAGATATGACAAGAGGCTCTATTGATTTGAAAACCTACTTGGTTTGGTAGTAGCGATTCGATAATTCAATGCACATGAAATCCTGTTAAAATTTAAAAAATAAAATTTTAATTACTAAAAACTTTTTTTATCCGAGCACTACTCAGTATTTGGAAGTTTTGCAAATGATCGCTTTAAGATGATGTATTCTGCAAAATAATATCCAAGCAAAAAGATCCGTATCTGCAGATATCACTGCAAATGATCTGTTTTCATATACGTCCGTATCTATGGATATAAGAAACAAATGATCCATTTTCGTATATGTATCTGCAGATGTAACTTTTTATTGATCCAGCACACCACTAGTTTTAAACATCAAATAAAGATAACAGAAAAAACTTATTAAACTGTGTGTGAAGTCTTCATTAAATTTCTAGGAGCTCGTGCTTTTAACAGTATATTTAAAATGCTGAAAAAAAAATTGAACCCCAGTATAATATGTTCATTCATATAGTTGCAAAGACATTAAGCCAAAAGTTATCCTTTCTGTGGCCAGTATTACTTTCTCTCATCTGTCCTCTCTGGGTTCAACAAGGCCTTCAGAGATCTATGGTGAGAAGCAATGCTGGAGATGGAAGGTGAAAATCTCTGCTGTTGTATTATTGCTGGGCATTGCTTAAACAAGTTAAACCTGTATTCAATGATCCTTTTATGCGTGTTATTTTACAAAGTTTAATTATTTTATCTTTTAAACACGTTTCTCTTGAGTGTTTTTTTGTTAATTAGTTGTCCTTTGCATAAGAGTTGTACAATTAAAAAGCTACAAGTATTTACAAAAAAAAGAAATGTTTTATAATCATAATTTAATTGTAATCTTATCATGTGTAATCATAATCAAAAGTTTTTGTTGGTTTGATTATTGTAATCCATCGTAATCCACAAAATTAATATTTGAGATTACCATAATCTAATTGTAATCAATAGAATTAATATTAGGGATTACCAGAATCTAATCGTAGTCTCAATCGGGAAAAGAAAAGTAATTGTAATCTAAACGATTATCGAAATCAAGCAGGAATTTTACTCAGCAGTACCTAGCAGCACTTGTTACAGAACGTGACATATTTTCTCCTGTCAAGGCATTCTGGCAGATCTGGTCTGAGTAAGTGGTTGTCGATTACTCCTGACCAAACATTGATAGAAAAGTATCAATCACATGCTATTAAACTTGCTTTCATAACCTAATCATTCATTGTATGTTTGCTTTCTTTGTCCAGAAAATCATTTTCAGTGCCCTCTAGCACCTTTGCATTTTAATTCTGATTGTGCATTCTCTGGTGAAATTTGTTGAAAGTTTGTTAAAGAAAGAAAAACTGTCACCCCTTAAAAGTTTTGTCAATCTTTTATAAACCACCCTGTATAAATTTGTTCAAAATTGATTTTTTTTCTCCATAACTTTTACGAAGGGGGGGCAGTGTGGAAAATAGGAATGTTACATGTCATATCAAAATTTAAAATGAATACTTACATTTTTTTCTTCGCTGAAGCATACAACTCCTACTTCCCCCTCCCCTATTACACATATTTTAAAATTTAGAAGTTCATGAAAATTATACTTTTAGGATTATATTTAAAGTATAGATTAAAAAAGACCAATGATAGTGAACATTTCAATTTCTAACTTTAAAAAAAAAAGAAATATTGGCTCAAGCATGGTTTAATAAAACATTTGTATGAAATTACTTCATATCCTTGTGTTCTCCCTTTTTTTAAAACTTGCTGTATTATTGACTTATAAAATTTTCATCTTTTTATGAATCAAGACATTTCATTTCAGAACTTCTCCACCTCACCCGGAAGTTCATCAGTATCCTACATGCTTCTTTGCATTACTGCGTGATATATTTTGTGAGTCAGCTGAGCAGAAACTGTCTGCCATTAAAGTAAGAATTGTTCTAGTCAAAATGTTACTTATTCCTGTTATAAATGTTACTTGTCTTTAGAGATGTTGTTAATTAGCTTAAATTTAAGATTCTAGCGGAACTATATAAAAATTAATTATTTCTACATGATAACTATTTCCACTTTATTCAGAGCACCTCATATGAAATTTTCATTCATAACCTCTTTTTAAGAAACAAGTTGGGTACTATGTCTGGAAAATTTCAGTGCTTGTGAAGAAAAATATTGTATCTTAAGAAATTTATTTGCCCGTGGCTTATTATTTATTATTAGGTCTGAACTTGCATAAATCTGATGATTTAACATGAAACAGAGCATTAAGGTAGTGTTTAAACTCTTTGGTGATGTGTTAAATAAATATAAAAATTTCTACTTGAGAGTTTGACTCAAAAAGCTTATTTAAATTATAAATCCATGTCATATAGAGACTCATGCTAAAGTGTTTTCTAAATGATTCATACTGATTTATTTTATCATTGTTCGATATGTAAGTTAAAAGTTTGGTAAAAATTGTGCATAATGCCTCATGCATATTGATAAATTTGTGCTTTGTAATAACTTTACTGAATTCTTCTTAAAACTTTAAAGTTAGGAAGTTATAGAGTGTATTTTAGGTTGATTAATGTACCAACTATGCAAAAATTCCAGAGCTTCCGTCTAACAGAGCAGAGGGAACTGAAAAAAATCTTTTTCAGTTCTAAATTCTGATCATTTTCAGTTCTAATTCTGATCTTTTTCAGTTCCCTGTGCTCTGTAAGATGGAAGGGCTTGTCTGATGAAGACCGAAAGAATTTTTTGCTCGAAACGATTGTTACGCCTTATAAGTAACCTTTTATGTGTGTTTTTTTCATAAAGTTTTTATTTATTTTACCTTTTAACACCAGTATTTTGAGTGTTTTTTCATAGTAATCCTTATTGTACATTAATAAAATTAAAAAAATAATGTTGTTAGTACTTTTCACTAAAGGGTGATTCCATGGAACTAGGGACACACGTGAAAAAAAAAAAAAAAAAATTCTTATAAAGAATAATAGTTTTTCCCCTATAAAGTAAACATTTGTGAATTTCTATAAAATTATGCTAAAAAGTTGGCAAAACATTTTTATATATATTTCTGTCTTTAGAGGTGTAGAAAGTTCATCTTGTTTTCTAAAATAAATCAACTGGTATGTATAAAGTCTTATTTTTTTATTGAAATTCCATTCATTTATGAGAAGATTAGAAAAGCGCAGAAACCTTTAACTGCATTATTTGCCTTGAGAACAATTTTTATAAATTAGTCGTAACATTAATGTAACATCACTCCTAATAACATAAAAAGTCGTAGTTTCATTTGGGAATTTTAAAGTTATAAAAATGTGTAAATGTATATTATAAAATATGTGTAACGTTAGGCACATTTCTGTTTTTCAATTAGAAAGCTACTTAAAAATATTGAGAAAATTGCATTGACTGCTGCTGAAAGACAGAAAAGGTGATGAGATAAATTAAAGAATGAAGGAAAATCTGAAGATCATTAAAACAAAGCAGAAGCAATAAATAGCCAAAATAAAAGAAGAAATGATCCAGCTAAATTACCTCAGTCAATTCAGAAGAAGATAAAAAGATTAATTTATCGTGAAATTAGAGAAAATGTTTGAGAAAGAGTATTCTGAATTGATTGAGGTAATTTAGCTAGGCCATTTCCTTTTTATTTGGGCTCTTTATTGCTTCTGCTTTGTTTTTCTTTTATAATCTTCCTATTTCCCTTCATTCTTTAATTTATCTCTCCTCCTTTTCTGTCTTTCTGCAGTAGTTAATGTGATTTTCCCAATATTTTTATGTAGGTATCTAATTAAAAACAGAAATGTGACTGATGTTGCATATTTTTTAGAAGTTTAAAATTCATAAATTGAACCAATATTAAATATTCAAAAGACTACTATTAAAGATATCTTCATAAAGGAAGAGAAAGTGACTTTTTATATTTTTGGGACTAATTTTATTTAAGCAAGAAAATCTTTTATAGAATTTTGTGACTGATGTTACATTAATATTTGGTCTAATTTACAAAAATTGTTTTTAAGATAAATATTGCAGTTAGATATTTCTGCATCGGTCTAATCTTTTCATATATAAACTAAATTTCAATAATAAAATAAGATTTCATTCATATTTGTTGATTTCTTTTATAAAACAAGATGAAATTCCTACACCTCTTTAAGACAAAAACTCATGTAAAAACAGTAATGTTGCCAAACATTGTGTATAAAACTTTCAAAAGGGTGTAGTTAACTTCTTTAGCATCATTTTATAAAAATTCACATATTTTTACTTCTTAGGGGACTAAAGTATTATTTATTTTTATTTATTTATTTATTTTATTTTTTGCCATTGGTGTCCGTAGTTTCATGGAATCACCCAAATTATACTGTGTAAAATAAAGGATTAAAATTTCAAAGCCATTACACATGCGTAGGCTGAGCAGTGCCCTCTGTACTGCTGGAACTGTATAAAGGACTGTAGTGGCATGTTTAAAATAGTCTGTGTTTATCTGTGTTAACCCTGTAATACTTAATCAACTAGTAAAGTTATTTTAATACAGTGGCATACCTAAGTGGAATACTTGCTATCTCACAGAAGGAACTCGTGGAGGAAAATAAAAATATAAACATGTCTTAAAAAAATAAAAAATACATCATTAAAAATTTTTAATAGTGATGTAATGATTACTTGTGTGTTATGACCAGTCTGTACGAGGAGCATCTGCCTAGGAAGGAGTGCCTTGGGTGGAGGACTTTTTAAGGGGTTCTAACATGTATTCACATTACATCTGGAGAAAACTGCCCTAAACCCCCAGTAATACTGAAGGAAATGTCACTACATATGATAATCAACTTCTAACAATATGTTTAGAAATAAGTTTGCACCTGCTTAAAAAAAGATTTCATTTTTCTAAATATTGGAAATTTCTGGCAACATAAAAAGAAAAAAAAATCATTAAAATATTAGTTATGCTGCTGAAGCAAAGCTCATATGAAAAAGTATTCTATTAACTTTTGGATGAAAAGAAATGTAGTTATCAGACTAAATTGAGTTTGCCATACATAAAACAAGCAAAAAAGGGACAAATCACAAAATAACTAAAAGCAAAAATGATGTCATTATTATTTTATAGTAGCTGTCTCTTGTGCTATGTCATCATTGTGTCAAAATTTGTATAGTTGTGATGAAGTCTTGGCACATATAGTGCACAAACGTGCACAGACACACACCAAAGCTCTTATGCAGGGTGTCCAGTGGTAATGGTGCCTAATGTCGATTCCCTAAACCATTAGTCTGAGACACATAGTTCCTATTGCAAAAATGCTTTAAATTGCATAATCTATTATATCAGAAACAATCAAAGTCAATAAATCAATTCCTATACAAATTATGGAATTTAAATTTTTATACGGTATCCCAGTCCTATCAGCTATATTTAGAAAATATTTCTATACAAATTATACTGTGAACTTTTATAAACAGTAAACCTATATTTCTCATGTAATTTTCAGTGCAGAAATCATTTTGCAAAATACTATATGCTTAATAATCTTTCTTGAATATTTCTTAAGGGTTTGTGTTGAAGGAAAATCTACCTCATGGTCTTTCCACAAATTAAAATAAATTGCAACAGGGACATGAAAAAATTCAGGAAGATTCTTTATAGCCTGTACTACATACTAGAATAAGTGAAAAACAGTTCCTTTAATGAAACTTTCAGAAGAAATTCTTAAATGCGGGATTGTATAGGCAAAAATTTTTTGAGTGAGACATTCTGCAAAATTTTCAATTTTTAAGAATTTTTTCTAAAATTTTCATAACTGATACAGATTTATCACTTATTACGCTGAATAGTACAGCTTCTGAAGAAACATCTTAAGATTTTTCAAACCCCTGGCATTATTAGCTTATTTGTATTCACGTACCAAAATCACATGATTTTTTTTTTTTTTTTTTTTTTAAGCACTCCATTAACTCTTTTAGATTGACTGTTTGTATAAGTGCTTAGTACAAGCTTATGAAAAGACATTTTAAAGTTTTTCAAGTTTCTAGACTAATTTTATTTTTTAAAGTTTGTTCACAAGTTGTGCCATTTCTTAATAAAAACAACTCAACTTCAACATCAAATTTCTTTTAAATAAATATACATGAAAAATTGAAATATTCCTGTAGTGTAACGTTGCACAGCCAGTTATTAGGTCCAGTAAAATACTTTATATAAAGGAAATAGATAGTTAGTAACTATTTCAGCTCTTAAAATTATTTAAAACTAGCTGAAACTTAATTTTAAAAAACTGCAGTCCATTTGTGTGTGTGTGTATAAAAGGAAAAAAAAAAGCATTTAAGTTTATTCCTTCCTTGTAGCTTGAAGAAAAGGTTCGTAACTGGCAAGGTGGACCTACTGCTTCTTTATTTGAGTGGCTAAATTACCAAGAATCTTGGTCAGATCTTGTTTCCTCAGCTTTAAAGTTTTTAGCTGGGGATTTAATAAGTAAGTGTGTTAAAGAAATTTTGTTTTTTGTTTGAATAAATATTATTTTAAAAAGAGTTTGTATAGACAAGTAGTTATTAAGTAAAGGATATTTTATACCCCAATATATATATATATATATATATATATATAATTAAAAATTATTACACATTTAATTTTAAATATTTTGCTGTCTTTATTTTACTTTGTCAGTTTGCTATAGTTTTTCATGAAAACATTTGACACTTGTTAAGTTAAAATGCACACACGGAAATATTCTTAATCATTAGGTAAAAGACGCTAAAAGCCATAAGATCCGTTAAATACGAAACACATCAAGTGTTTACAGTCAAGTGCTTTCAGCTGCTTCTCCCACAGCCATCTTCAGGACTGACGAAAGCCACTTCCTCCTTTACAGCACTGGAGCAGCTTGCTGTAAAAGAAGTGGCTTTCGTCAGTCCTGAAGATGTCTGTGGGAGAAGCAGCTGAAAGCGTTTGTCTGTAAACACTTGATGTGTTTAGTATTTAACGGATCTTAAGACTTTTAACGCCTTTTACCTAATGATTTGACACTTGTTTTAAATTATATCCAGTTTTCAAATTTTGACTTCCAAATTTTATTTGAATGTTGAATAAATTGCATGATCTTTGGGATTTTAAGAAATAATGCCATATTGAAAGATTTTTGACTGTAATACTGAGAACATCAGTTTCACTAAAAGACCAACCTACTAGATCAGTTTATGTATAACATATATACAGAAGGAATTTAACATATTCTGCCAAACAAAAAGTGCTGATAGAAGTGTCCAAGCAGCACGTAAAACACCCCTCTCTCATCATTTCGGAACTATGACATTTACTCAGGAAAATCTGTAAAGACTAAAATAAAAAAATCATCAAATTTATTAGCTTTATAGTAAATCTATACACAAAATAATGACATATTTAGAAAGACCAGCACAAATCCTAATAAAATGACTTCATTTTTGTCTGGCTATCTACATGAATTTCTTTAGGTGTTTGTATTACTTTGAACTTAAAAATGGATCTTATAAATAAATAAAAAGATGTTTAGATGACATTAAAAAATTTTTTTACAGAAAGCTATGTGCAATGCACGAACAAAGCCTATTTCTAAGAACTATTTCAGCACTTTCAGAAGATAAACAAAATGTACAGTTTTTGAATGAAAATTCAGTTCACAATAACTCAAAATACAAAACAAAAATGGCTGGAAATTGGACAAAATATAAAATAACTGAAAAAATAAAAATTCAGTTCCCCAAGCAATAGGGGGGGGGGCAGCCTTATATCATGACATATTTAGTTAGTGAGCCAAATTTGGTTGAGATCTCAAGAATGGTCCTGCTGCCTATAGAAAAAAGATGGATACTCTTATATATTTAGACGAGTTAAAATCATTTTATGTATATTATTTAATTGTATTTCATAGACTTTTCTATCTCGGGTACTTGTTTTATCAGTTACCGGTATTATATGTGAAATCATTCTTTTTTATTTAGCAAAAAAGGATATATTTAGCATAAATCATTGGCATGATAATTTCATACAATGTTTTTATGATACACGGGTCCTTTTAATGTTCCACCAAACATATTATACGTTAGCACTAACTAGATTACTAAAATACCAGACTAGACCAAACTTACTAGAACTTACATTCATAGATTTAGATTCTAAATTTTTTTTTACTATTTCATTATCACTTTCTTTTCTGTTATTATTTTGTGAGTTACATTAAGAATAAGAACTGTATTAAATACCAGTTTGTTTCTATTATTTTTTTCAGTGATATTTGCCTTAGAGGAATATAAATCAATATCTGGAAAGAGTTTAATCCTTTTGAAATTTTAATACCCCCCCCCCCCCAAAAAAAAAAAGGAAAAAAAAAGAAAGTTTAAATAAAAGTGTATGTTATTTTATAAAATTAATTGTGCTATTAGTTTGGTTTAATGAACAGGAAAGCAAGTACAAATAAGATTGTATATTTTTCTCCTTGTAGATATATTACCAGATACATTTGTTCCGTTTTTGGATTATAAGGAAAAACAACAGCAGTGGCAATGGATTGGTTCTGGACGAGATTCGGATGAACAGATGTATGGGTTGTGCCAGCAGTGGCTTGAAAATAAAGATGATATAACTTCAGACATTCTGGAAACTTGTCAAGGATCACCACCTCCACCAAGAGTGTAAGTGCTAAAAGCTTCGTCAGAGATAAGTACATTAGATTAAAAAAAAAATTCCATGTTTGTGTTCTCTCTTCAGAAGCTCAGTATTCACTAATGCACATCAAAGGTAGAAAAAGTAAATGCCGTAAATGTTTGTTTTCATCCAGCAATTAAAAAAAAAAAATCATATTGTAATGCTGAGAATACTTTGTTAATGCAAAGTTTTGCCTACTTGGTTAGTTTGAACAATTTTTTTTTCTTAACTAACCCTTTCATTCCCAGGTTACCGAAATTTCACAGCCCCCTTGAGAAATTTCAGCTTCTTTTAAGGAAGATCAGTAACCAAACTGTTCTCGCCTTTTCCATGTACACATGAAATGCGAAGAATAGTTCACTGTTAGGACTATCCCTCCAGTAATTGAGAAGAGAACAGAGAGGGAGGGGGATTATCGCTGACACTGACGGATTGTTTTTGGTCATATGAATAGAAGCTACCCTTTCCCCAACCCTGAAAAGATAAACCACTTATCATGTGTCAAAAGGGGGTGGTGGCATTTTTTCTCTGTCTCCGGACGATACGGAATCCAGTTTATGCCAGGTGCCTAGAGCCATTACGGGATTTAAAGCGTTAATCCTGTATGTAGCTGAAAATACGCACACTGCTATTTTATTATATTATGTCTGTCAAAATATCATCTGTATTTTCTTCCTCTGAATTAAGGCTTTATCGAGGCATAAATCTTGCTGGTGTGCTATAGTTATAGTGCTATTTAACACATTTTTGAAAAAGTGCACATATTCTTTTGAATCGCCATGTCCCCGCATCTGACTTGGAAATATATAAAGAAAGGGTGTGACCTTAAAATCTCTGATTCAATAGAAATGTGACAGAAATGTAGCTCATAATGCATGCAATCACTAGCAAAAATTGCAAGATCCAATATTTCAAAGAAATTACATTCTAAACATTTGAAAATCAAAATACATAGCTTAAATGATATTTTTAATTATCGAACAATTGGGACATTGATATAATAAAAGAAAGTGATAACTCACATAAGTGTATTATTTTGATAGAATGTAAAGACTAACATGATCCATATTTATGAACTGTTAAAAAATAAATACCGTATATACTCGTGTATAAGCCCACTTTATTGGACAAAAATTTGGATTGAAAGTGGGGGGGGGGGGCTTATACACGGGTCAAAAAAATTTTCAAAACTTTATCATCGGAAATTCAATGTTCAGGGAGCAGTTAACATCTGCACACATAAGTGCAAGTATGTATACTATGGGTGCGTCCAGACTGCCACTTTTGAGTAACTCGAGTTACTCGGGAAAAACCCAAGCCATTCACGATGCCCGTTTTGAGCTTTTCGGAGAGATAAACAAAGCGTTCAGGCTGCCAAGTTGAGTAGCTCGAGTTTTTCCCAACTCCCCAAGGATTTTCCGTGGGAAGTTGGGGAGCTAGATCACGTGACGTTTGTTTATTGTTATTGTTCGCTCCCATTGGCTGCACTGGTTAGTAAATACGTACCGCCCCCTTTATTCCTATTAAATACCCAAAACAGTTCACGATGTCAATCTCTTTGAGTAAAACTCGAGCAGTTCGTGTTTTACTCGAGTTTTACCCGAAAGTGGCAGTCTGAACGCACCCTATGTACATGGGAAAACATGGTCCCGGAAATTGACATGTCAATTCCCCCCCTTCCAGTGCCCATGCATTTAGGGCAACCAATTTAACTTTATGGAAACAAAAGTAAGATCTAACGCATTAAATTTTTGTATTTTAAGACAAAATGTTACAAATTACAAGAAAAAAAAAAAGAGAAAAATACAAATACTATACATATCACATCATTCTTCGTCGGAGCATCCGAAAAGTTCTTTAAAGTCACTTTCAGTCCTGATTTCATCGTCATAAATGTCAACAAAATCATCATCTTCTTCTTCGCCGGAGTCGGATTCTTCCGACGACTCAATTAATGAGTCTTCGCACCCGTCCATAGAATTGCTTATACAGCACTTCTTGAATGATTTCACTATAATATCCTTTGGAATGGATTCCCATGAATTTTTTACTCATTCAGTTACTGTTACGATGTCCACTTTTTTTAGATTGCCTGTCTTTGTAGTCTGTACATTATCGGAAGCCATCCATTCATTCCGAAATTTTTGAAGCTGGTCTTTGAACGGCTTATTGACGCAAATGTCTAATGGTTGAAGCAATGATGTCATTCCCCCTGGAATAATGGCGAGTTCCGTATTCATATTAGAAATTCTACTCTGTACATCGGCCGTTACGTGAGCTCTGAAGGAATCACATACTAGCAGGGCTTTCTTTTTCAGCAGCCCACCTTGCTGCTTGCTCCACACAGTGTTGAGCCAGTCACACATCATTTTTTCGTCTACCCAACCATTAGGATGAGCCCGAAAAATCACACCTTTAGGGAAAACGGCAGATTTAGGAAGCGTTTTTCGCTTGAATATTACCATAGGTGGTAATCTGTCTCCATTTGCAAGACATGACAACACGACTGAAAATTGTGTTTTTTCATGGCCTGTCGTCCTAATGAAAATAGATGACGCTCCTTTAGAATTTATTGTCCTGTTGGACGACAAATCAAAAGTTACTGGAGTCTCATCCATATTTGCTATCTGCGAAAGGTCAAATCCATGTTTTTTTTCGTTGGCGAATAATATATTTCTGCCACTGAATAAGCTTCTCTTCCAACTGCTCTGGAATTTTCTGCGCGATCTTTGTCCTTTGTCTCAACGTGAGATTATTCCTTTCCATAAAGCACGAACACCAACCAGCGGAACCACAAAACTGCACAATACAACTGTCTTTAAACTCATTTCTAGCTAAATACAGTGCTCTGATACGTATTGATGTTCTTGTTACGATTAAGCCTTTACATCGATTCTCTTGAACCCAATTCAACAACTTTTCCTCCAGCTCAGGAAAATGTGCAGTTTTTCCACGCATGGCTTTCTTCATGCGAGGCAGAGTCTGCAAAACATTTCTTCTTTTTCTCCATTCGCGTACTTGTTGGGTACAAACACCAAACTCACGAGCTGCAGCAGAATTATTATGCTGTTCGGCATATTCAATTGCTTTCAATTTGAAAGCTGTGTCGTAAGACATTTTTTTTACTTTAGCCATTTTCACTGCTTCTAAAATATGGAAGTTGAGTGCGAAGAATATAAGCTATCGGTTTGCACTAGGATAAAAAAACACTGCATCGCAAAACAATCACGTGATCACCGAAAGCCAGTCGAATTCTGGTAGGGGGAGTATTTCACTTACGCCTCCATTTTTAAAGTTGGGAGGGTGGGCTTATACACTGGTCAGCCAATTTTGAAAGATTTTTGGGAGAAAACTGGGGGGGGCTTATACACAGGTGGCTTATACACGAGTATATGTAAATAAAAATGGTTTTCCCTGTTGTTCCTCATTTCTTTCTCGTGATGTTCAGCTGCCCTTGTTTTATTTGCACAAACGTTTATTTTGAAGTATGTTACTTGTATATGAGAAGAAATTAATTTTGATTCCATAAATTTTAAGTGACTGTTAACATAAAAAATTTCTGTTAAAAAAATTTGCATATTTGATGAATATTAAAATCAATGGAAAATAAAGATTGTTTTAATTATTAAAAATATTCATATAAAATTACATTATTAATAGCATAAAATGGTTATATTAAAAATGTTATTAAATGATGAATGAAAGAAAAAGAGCTGTGGCTCATTCAGGAACTGAACCTGGTTACTTTGATACCATAATTGTCCAAGAGATAAGTTCAAGCTCACTTTTTAAAGCCAGAGCCTGAGGACATTTAATTTGAGCCTGCCTAAGCCCAATTATATAATTTAAGTTGGAGCCCGAGCCTGAGGACATTTAATTTGAGCCTGCCTAAGCCCAATGATATAATTTAAGTCGGAGCCCGAGCCTGAAATTTCAACTTGTAGATAAATAAAACTAAATTACTTCTATGATAGAATATCCTTAATTTTTCTGTTTGTGCTAATTAAAGATAAATGTAATAGCAAACTCTAACTATAGTTGTAACTACTCTATAGTAGTAACGTTTAACTAAGAAAGACCAGTAAATAATGAGGCCCAAAATTCGAAATTAACAGCATTTACACATACATAAATTAAATAGCAAAATGCACCATTTAGTAAATTATGTGAAAAAGCTAGTCCCCCCCCCTCAATCAATTATTTTGGTCTAACATCAGATCATTTTATCTTAAATTGTAGTAGACATTAAAAATGATCATTTACATTAGATTAAATTTCCAAATTTTATTATCCTTATGATATAACAATCTTATTTATCTCTCGTAGACTTATTTGCTATTAAAATAAACTAGGGATGCACTGAATACCATATTTTGCCTAATACCATATATTCGGTTAAAATTCTGACCGAGTATTCAGGCGAATACCGAATATTTAATTACAATTTATTAAACCATTGGGTACTTACGTATTATCCTAGCGTCCGCCAAGATGAGCGATTTTTTGCCAAGATAAATACCAGGCACATGAAATTATTAATGGTTTTGAATACGATTGGTAACAGTTTGGCAACTCATTTGACGAAAAAATAGTTTGGCTGGAATAACCGACAGGATAATACATAAGTACCAGCCATTGTTAAACTTTGATTGCAAATATTAATTTAATTTTTGTTTTTAAACAATATTTTATATTTCAAATGGTGTAAAACTTCAGAAATTAAAATGCTGCAAAATTTAATATCCAAGTGTTTCCTTTATGTATTATCAATATATTTTTTAAATATTTGTGAAATGATGATTATTTTTTAGCTGCATATTTTGTAAAAAAAAAAAAAAAAAATAGCAGTTCATTCACTTTACATATTTATAAACACTTAATATTATGAAGTTTATTTTATGGTTACTGTTTCATAATTAACTGAGTAATAGTAAAGTTAATGTAATGTGTTATAAGATTCAAGAAAAATTGAAAAGCAACAAAATTTAGATTTCACATCTGAGTGTTTTCTCTTGCATTAAAATTAATTTGAATGCGATATTAGTAAGTAAACACTTGAATTAATTTAATACTATGGTACTGTACTCTATCTTTCATTCATGGTATAAAAAAATATGTGTTTGTTTACCAATTGTTTGAATATTTAAATTTGTGTACTATTCGGTTGCCGAATAGGCAGTATACCAAATACCAACTGAATATTCGGTGCATCCCTTAAATAAACATAATATAAAACATTAAAATAAATATTTACAAGATACAACTAAAATTTTAATGACTTTGTAAAGTAAAATAGCAAACATACTACATATTTATTCCAAGTTGATATTCTTAATTTTTTTTTATTCAGTTAGCTGCAGTTCAGCTTATTTTTGAAGCAGTGGTCAGACAGAATTGTCAGATTGAATCGTGAAATGATTAAAATGACTTTCACTGTATCATTTACATTCACTATAACATTTTAGATTGCATAAAAAAGTTGACATACTTATTGTTTATTTCTTTATAATCTTTTAGAAAAATATTGATCTACAACATTAAAACTGAGATTGCATCATATTGAGATTGCGCCTGATGAACCACTTATTTGAGAAACCCTACAAGTCACTTTTTGATAAGAAAGAGTTTTGCATCAAAAACCTATAATTTGTGGATAGATGCATGTTTAGATGAAAAATCCTTCAATTCAGGCCATACACCTCCACAGAATAGTCTGAAGTTAATGTTTACTGAGAAACCCTGTACATATATGAACAGTTTTTTCAAAAAGCTATTCCACAAACTGCTATCAACTGACTTATGGGGTTTCTCAAATTAGTAGTTAAATTAAGAGATTACAAAATAGTCTTAAGTATTGGGTTGGCTTTAAAGATTTTTTTTTAATATTGAGTATCATACATATCTCACATGCAGTATAACTTTGTTTTCAGTTACCTTTTGATTTTATCACTATGAATTTCAACTCTATTTTTGAAAATAATACTTCTTCAAATGAAAAATCTCCATTTTGAAAATGCAAACCACTTTTGGCAAATTCAAGCATTTGCAAACCTTATTCACATACAGCAGAATTTTATTTCTTCCAGTTGTATTTTTATATTTCTTCAAATAAAGTGCAAATCTGTAAAATGCTGACTCTAATTTTCCTTTTTCAACTTGATTTAATGAATGAAACTAATGATGTGTGTTAAAGTCCAAGTAATTGAATTTGCAATTTCAAATTTAAAACTTGAGCTAATGTAAGAGTATGAATAGAGACATTTGAGTTTTCTTTTTTTTTTTATCATTTCTAAATGCAAATTTTCATAATTTTTTTTAATATCCTATTTCAGTTCATTCTTTTTAGTAAAATAATTTTTTATTTTAACTTGTAGAACAACTGGCTGGACTGTGAGACCTACTGCTGATGACGAAAAGAAAGCATATCGTGAGCAGGTAATTTCACATTTATATAATCAACTTTCAACTATTAAAATTAAATTTTTCATTGTAGATTGTAGTTACACTTTTGAGAAATCCATAAAAGTACTAATGTTTCTGTAACCAAATTTAGGTCCATTCACCACAATGGCAACTGATTTTAATTGTTCTCATCCTGTAATATGGATGTAGCTTGTAGATCTAAGTGGCTGGTAAAAATTAACCTTACCAGCCAGCTTGTCTAGTAGAAATTTTTCACTTTAGAGAATGTTATTGGTATACATATTATAATTGTAAGATACTCTGGTAAAATTGTTTACTCCTAATGTTTCTATTTAAATTCACTAAAAACATATTAATGTGATAAATTGACGTCAAGGTAAATATTGATTTCAAAATGTTCATAGAAGTAGTACAAGAATTCTAATCACTGCCATTTTCTTTCCTTTGGATGATTATATTTTGAAAGCAGATTCATCTTTTACCTTATTACTTTTTAATCTTGTAGTTTAATTACTTTAGCTTTTAAAAACATGGTGCAAATTGTTAAATTTTATTTCATGTGACTTAGAAGGAATAAAAAATTCAATATGTGTATACTGTTTTAAAATGTTTATCATGTACATCATGTATACTAGTTTAATTACTCAATCTTAATTAGTTAAAAAATACAATAATCAAATAACCTAAAATTTTAGTTTAACTACTTAGCTTTTTGAAACACGACACAAATTGTTAAATTTTACTTCATGTAACTTATATCTGTGTGTACTGTTTTAAAATATTTATTTTTGCATATTTATGTTTATCATGTGATGGAAATGTTAAAAGAGTTCTATATTGAAATTCATTGTAGGATTTTCAATCATTAAAGCTGTGAAAAGAAAATTAACTTACTAAAACTATGAAGGTTTAATGGATTTAGTATTAAAATGCTGTAATCTTGTTATAGTAAACATTTACACTATTTCAGTAGTTACTATAGGCTCTTGCAAATTGATTCTCTTAAACCTTATTGCTGTTGATG
The DNA here is from genome assembly GCA_038373885.1 of Cheiracanthium punctorium. Taxonomy (NCBI): domain Eukaryota; kingdom Metazoa; phylum Arthropoda; class Arachnida; order Araneae; family Cheiracanthiidae; genus Cheiracanthium; species Cheiracanthium punctorium. The sequence continues at coordinate 565,496 of JAWZYV010001861.1, forward strand.
GTTATTTAAGAGTTATTGAAAGGCAATTTTTATTGTGCAGGAAAACTAAAAATATTTTCATTGTTGCCAGTAGTTCTAATTTATTTAGAAGTTTTTGAAAGTCTGAAAAAATCACAGAAGTGTCAGTCAAAAAGTGTGAAAAAGTCATAGGTGGACAGAAGAGTCTATGAAACTGGAGAAAATTACTAAACATTAAAGCTTCTATTTATAAATAGTTGCAGTTGACTGTTTGAATTCTTAATAGCAATCTCTATTTAAAAAAAAATATTTTTCAGTACGGGCTCCTTCACTGAAAAAAAAAAGCCTATTTAATTGCAACAGTATTTCTTTTTCATGATAAATTATTTTCTTAGTGTGATAACTTATGTTTTCTTAACATAATTTTTTTTTCTCTCAACATTGTTCGTAACACTAACTAATAATAATCTTTCTGTGATAATTTTTTGGATCTCCATGTTTATATAGAAAATAATATAATTAATGAGATATTAATTAGAAACAAAATTAATATTAATTGGATTTTATGAGGTGTGTTAATTTTAGTAAATGTACAGGGTGTTTACCGCTCCGGAAAGTCTGGAAAAAGCCGGGAAATTGGATAATGGGTTCGGAAAATTCACCAAAAGAATCAATTTTTTTTGCTTCATGTCCCTTTTTTTACGCTTTCTTTCTAATTGTCAGACTGGAAACCAAAAGCAACTGTAATACATTTTTGGACCGCGAAAGCATCTAGCGATGTGTCTGTAGAAGGAGGGAAAAATGGAGGCTCATCAATCGTGACGGGAGGGTAAAAGACAAATTAGCTTACTTGGTTACTTATGGCTTAGGACCGTATTTCCAAGAACAGTTAGTTAATTCTATCAGAAAGTGCGACTACTTCTGTTTCTCAATTGATGAAAGCTTAATCTTATATACTTCAGTCAGGGGCATAGCCAAAGGGGGGTTAGGGGGGTCATAACCCCCCCCCCCATGAGAAATTTTTGCCATACAAAATGTATATTCTTCACTACATTATCACACACACCTATACATATATATGAGTTTTAGTAGTCATAACGCCCCCCCCCCCCATGAAAAATTTCTGGCTACGCCCCTGACTTCAGTTAAAATTAATTTCAAGAAGTTGTACAAAATATGCAAATATAAAGACAAGGGAGGGGGCATTGTGCAATTTCCCAAAGTAAAATGCACTGGTCAGGAATTTTTCTCCCGGGACCTCCCAAAAGTCAGGAAATTAATTGACTTTCAGAAATTTGGTAGACACCCTGATGTATTTAAATATACATAAATCTATATTTAAATATACATTGCTATATGCTAGTTGAAAGGAACAATATAATATCAGATTCACTAAAATCAAAGAATTATAATTTATTATTGGAGACTATTTTAAATTTCCATCTTTTTAAGACAGTTTATATTTGCAATAATTTTAAAATAAAATAATAATAACTGAGATACCTATTAAAAATAACTGTTCTTAATGCTATTTTTGATGCTGTTGGAGAAATAATAAAAGTACCTGATGTTTTTATTTAGGATATTTAATGTTTTTAGGAATATATCTGTGAAATTCCACTAAACTTTTACCTATTTTATAATCTCAGTGCCAGTACTGTTAAATGCTAGACATTGCATCACATATTATCATATGTGTGATTTCAATTATATATGATGTAAGTAAAACCTTATTGATATATAAGCTAGATGAATTTACTTTTTAGTTTTTTTTTTAAACTTATGATTAATTTACATTTTTAGTTATAAGAAAATATTTAGATACATCTGATTAGAATAAGATGGACAAAAAATCAGTTATTATTATTATTTTAATAGCTTGGGTTTTACTTTAGCTTGTATGCGATAGATGCACATGTGCATTTTTAGAGGTATATGATGTATCCTGGCTGATAGTAACTATTTCTGTTGATTTTATGGGGGTGATTTATCATGTAGTTGGGATTTTTTCAATCTTTATTAAAGGAGTTTTTTAATTACAATTATCCTTATTTATATTTTCTACAAATAATATTCATTATATTAATATTATAAATTTATGATTTGTGTGTGGTATAAGATAATTTATTCATCTACATACTTTATTGTGGATGCTTTTCATGGATATGATTATTAATTACATTATCTAAGAATTTATTGTATTTTTGCCATTCAAGATATATTTTCAACAAGATGGTTGATATTTTGATTATTGACTTGCTTTTTGTACACTCTCAGATTTGTCTGGGTCTTTTATTATTTTTATTTTTAAATGAATTTTTCATTCTTTTGAATTTCAGATAATCCAATATAATCATTCCAGATTTATTGTTTTTTTAGTGTTGCATTTTAACTTACATTTTAACTTTTTGCTTTCAATCCAACCAACCTAACCAAAAATGCATGCTCCCAGATCCGGCCTTATGGCTGGACGATGTTTCTTTCCCCTTTGCCCTGCAACATCCATTTACAAGTGTCAAGAGTGGGAAACCCCTTTCTTGTGTTTACTATTGTTACCCTTAACCCCTCTGCATGTTAGCCTGTGGGTGATTAGCTGTATTTATGAACAGGTGCTTTGCAAATACTTTGGAGGAGGAGAGGGGAGAAGATACCTTTCCCTCTCTCACTCCCACTTATTCTTTGCACTCCTGTTTTGACAGAGATACATCTACACAGTTACAAGAGAAACGTGTTTCATGGGGGGAAAGTATACAAAAACATTTCTCAGTCGTTTCTGGGAGTTTGAGAAAACATTCCAAATCAAAGCTTATGAGCAAAGGGAAGTTTCTTTTATGCCATTTATTGTTAATGATTGTATGCACTTTTAAAAGTGTTTTATGCCTCTATATCATTCCAGATGCTGTCCCCGCATTATATAAAGAGATTTTATATTTTCTTTGTTTTTCATATTATTGGGTGTTTTCTAATTTTCATCTACTCATCTGGTTTGTGGTCTTTGTATTTTCGTACTTTGTGGTAAATATACTTTGTTACTGGAGTGTATTAGTTTTAGTGCAAAGTTTTCATCATCTTTGAAAAGTCTTTGACTTGCAAAGTGGGCTGTTTTTATCAGATAACTGCACCTGCAAGTGACAAGGCATTAAATTAAAAACTTACAGTCTATTACAGGAAGTATTTAGTTTGAAATTAAAATAAATGACTAATAAAAATATAAACTAGAAAATGTAAAATCTTATTAGCCATCCACAGAGTGAAATCGACACAGTGTTATCACATTTTCACATATTTTATTTCTTAAGGATGTTTTTTTTAGGTTCCTTGAATGTTGTGAATTAGAGAGCCAACTTGCTCTCTATTTGCACAATTTTAGTTATGGATCTTTAAAATATTTACTTATGAAAACTCACTTTTGACACAATTTTAAGTTTATCTTATTTTATATATTAAAAATTTAAGTAATTAATTTAATTTTACATAATTTTAAACTATATTAGCAGTCTTAAAAAGTTAAGAAAATATGACAAGTTTCTGTTATAGAGATAAATGTAGATAAACTATCTTTCTTTATGCTACAATTCTTTTGTTTCTTCAAATTCAAACATGTTACAGGGTTTCCCCAGCTCTTGAAAATCCTTGAAATTCGTTATAATTAAGCCGGGCCCCAAAAAGTCCATGAAAATACAGAAAATGCATAAATGGTTCTATAAAAGTCGTTAATTTTTTACACACTGACTAAGTGAAGAAATATTTAGCTCATTTAGAAGAGCAATAGGCAACAACAACAAATTAGGCAATTCCAAGAAAAGAAAGTGTTTCTTTGATGAACTGGAAGAGTTGAGAGATTTAAAAAAGTGTTTAGAAAATACAATTGAAAATTTTGAAAAACAATCGGACAAATTGTCTGAAAGAGCTGACTCATCACATGACTTAAAATATATTTATCAGTCGAATAGTTTTCGGTGTTGAGCTAAACAACATAAATTAGAACTGAATAAAGTTGATGAAACAATTAATGAAATGCTGAAAGAGTTAAAAAAGTAGTAATTATAACTGTAGCCTCTGTATGGTTTGTATTGCAAAACATCTGCATTAAAAAGTTTTTGTCTATTTTCTTGCTAAGTTCATTTTTGCATGTTTGTATTTTTTTAAAACCTAATCATTATATTTAACTGTATTATTAAATAAATATAATAAGTGTATTATGAACAAGGTCCTTGAAAGTATCAATTTGATCCTTGAAAGTCCTTGAATTTCACTCTGATAATTGAGTGGGAACCCTGTGTTAATCATACAGATTTACATTCAAAAATGTACATTGTATGATAAAATGTTTTCACTTTTGAGTATTTAGAAACTACAATGTAGTATAGTTTGCTACTAATTTTTTATACATTTTTTAGTGTATTATATGTATAAATATGTTATAAAATTTCAGGAATGTGTGCGATATCAAAATCCCCACAAAGCATTTACATTTAAAGTTCATGGATATGAAGCTGTTGTTGGCCCAGTCAAGGGTGTTTATGGGAAAGAAAGTGGTATAAATAAAGCCAGAGAACATTCTTTGTTGACATCAGATCGACCCCCATTTGTTACAATTTTATCACTTGGTAAAATTTATTTTATCATTCTATTCTCTTGAATTAATTTTTTAAAATTATATTAACATTTGTTTTTTTCTCCATGAACTTCTTTTTAGTTTCTTATTAAAGCTTGCTAATGTTTTCGGTACATTTTAGAGCTATATATTCGAAATTCTGGATTCTTTAGACAGTTTTTTTTTTTTTAAATGTGACCTTATAATACCTATTCATCTGTCATTATTTTTATTGAAATACTTGAAACATATTTTAATTAATTAATTTTTGTACTGTAATTTAACTTAGTATTCAAGTGGACATATTTTTGTTTAATTACATTCTTATTTTTGATTTTAAAAAGTGAAAAATTTATACTTTAATATTTTTCTATGACAATAATACTACTAGTAGTAAAATCTTTTACTCAAAAATACTGATTTTTTCTATTCTTCAATCAATTTAACATTATTGCTGTATTATTTAATCCAGGTTGTCCACTGGTGACTAAAAAGGCGACTTTTGCTATTAATTTAAAGATAAGGTGTCGTAGGAAACTTTTTTGAATGAAAAACATTGTTTTTTTACTATTTTCAAGTTTTTGGCTACTTGCATCTTACTCCAGGCGACTAATTTGAGAATCAGATTTCAGCTTTTGCCAACTCCCTTTCCTTTCAAATTTACAATTGGTTGTTTGCCAAATATTTTAATCTGTTTCTTAAATCTTCCTATAAAATAAATGTACTATATGCTCTGTTCTATAACACATGCAGTTTTTTAATTTATCATTTTATTCATTCCTTCTCAAATTAAACTGAATGATGTATGCTTATTTTGTATATTTTAGTCTTAACTACAAATTCTTCCAAAAATGCTACTATTTTCTCAACTAAAATTAAAAAATGGCTACTAAACTGGCAACTTTTTCAAGCCTGTGAGGGTACTAATGATACTATTTTTTCCTCCTGACTTTGATGGACACACTGATTTTATCTTGAAAATAAACACAGACATAGTTTTATAAAAAGACTTGCTTTTTTTCAAACATTCACCCATTATTTACTTATTATTTTTTTAGTTCGGGACTCTGCTGCTAGACTTCCAAATGGTGAAGGCACACGGGCAGATATTTGTGAATTATTGAAGGATTCACAATACCTTGCTCCAGCAAGTGATCAACAAGTATTTAACAATTTGTTTTTAAATTTAATCTTAAAGTAGTATCAACTGTTTTGAATATATGGTGCTGTTGCAATTTTTTATTTTAATATTTCTAATTTTTTTTGTTTTGATATTCACTAGTATTCAAAAATTTGGTAATGCTAACCTAGTTGGACGGTGTCCCCTACTATTTGACGACTGTGAATTCAATGACATTTCTAAATTTCCCTTTAAGACTTTTTGGGGATTATCCTCTCGTTTATCAAGTGAGGTGATTGCCACTGGTGGGAGTGTTCCGAGAAATGGAAAGGGAGGGGGGGAAATCTTCTCAGATAAAATCTCCTACATGGAACAGTTGAAATAGAAAAAAAGGTTTTACCAAGACAATTTTACAAACAATTTCACCGTGTGTTAACCTGCTAGTTGAATTATTTTGTTGTCGTTGAACTTTATTAGTTGATTTTCTAATTTTTTAAATGAAATATAGTTTGAAAGTTGATACACTTTGAACGAGTGACACTGAAAGGACTAATTTTTTTTATTGTTCGTGAAATTGTGTAAGGATTAAAAAAAAAATAATAATAACTGGTAGGACCAGGAGACCGTATAAAAATTTTAATTTCATAATTTTTATAGGAATTGATTTGTTGATTATAAAAATAGTCAATAAATTGTGTTTCTGATATAATAGATTATTCAATTTAAAGCATTTTTGTAACTGGAACTATGTGTGTCCTGACTAACAGTTCAGGAAATAGCCATTGGGCACCATTAGCACTGGACACCCTGTATAAACAATATATACAGATATTCAATCAGAATATCTTTTTACTAGCTGTACTCTTCATTCTTTTGAAAACCAAATTTATGAATATGATGAAACTCTCAGAATATTTTTAAAACTTTTTTTTCCATTTTATCATTAAAACTCTGTATTTAAGACATTCTTTCTCAAAGTTTCATAAGTCATACAGATTTACCATTTTTAAGAGTACATAACACAGCCTGTGAAGATACGTTTTGAGTTTTTTTTAGAATCTCTTATATTGTTTAGCTTTTAACGCTGTTTAAGTGCCATGGTGACATGATCTACTTTTCGAAGAATAGCCTTTATAAGATTTGTGGGTCGACATAAAATTTTTATTTGAAAGAAACATCCTTAATCCCATAGACTTCTACCCTTATCACTGGCTAGGTGTATGTTTTGAGGTATTCCTTTTCCTGTGGGACAAGAATATTTTTTTTCCCTTATGGGGGAATTTTCCGATTAGGGAAAAATACAGCGAATTGTGGGGTGAATCACTTGGACATCAAGATAACATGCTCAACCAAAAAATTGTGCTCAGAGCATCTTAATTTGAAATGTTGATATTTGTTGTAGTCAGATTACAATGAGCTGTAATCATTTACGAAAGTAGGAGTTTACAAGCATGACAGAAATGCTTTTATAAAATTGCGTTACTCTCAAGTCCTTAAAAACCTGACTTATGGAGAACTTTTATTTATGAAGATCGAGATTACTGTATACCTGCCAACTTATATGGTTTAGCTGTACAATGCACAGATTTTGGTTATTTTGTAAGATTGTACGATACTGTGATCGGATTGTACATTTTTTGAACAAAGCACAGTAATATTAATTTTGAAACATAAATCCTGTGCTGATCTTTGCTTAAAGGCAATTTTTGCATGAAATTTCTGTTTTATACTTGCTTCTACCCGCCCCCCTTAAAAAAAAAAAAAAGAGAGAGAGAGAGAGAGAGAGATGTTGGAAGGAGTCAATCATCAGTTAATGAAAAGTCCTTCCATCCTAGTTCTTTGGCAAATGAAAAGAGTGGTCACTGCCGTGGCACGACAAAAAAAGTCTAAGATGGCATCTAGTACGTAAAGCTTCTCTGCCCAAAAATTTATATTACTGATGAAAAAGATGCAACAAAATTAAAGTTGAAAAAAAAAATGTTTAAGAAAGCAAATGTAAAATGAACTTAACATGTTTTTTACTTTTGTTTTTTATGTACACTACATAACTTTTTAAAACTTCTTTTCACATGTGTATTAATTGTTTTTCAGTACATTTTATCAATAAAAGAAATGTTAAGCAAATAAGAAATAAATATGTTCATCCTTTTTCCTTGACATTTTAGCTTTAGTAGGTGTATTTATTGCTTTACTGCATAAGGCCGTAAGATAGTAAGATTTTCAAAAATGGAATGTTAGCAGATATGTTACTGTCTTTTAATAAATTTAATTTTTATTAATTATAATCTTAAAAACTGTCAATAATCATATTCATAATTGATATATATTCTAATAATTGATTACAATCAACCTTGTAATCTATTAAAGTTTGAGAAGCAATAATTGTAGTTTATAGAAGCAGTTAGCATAGTTATTATACATATGAAAGATCCATTCATCCTGTGGTATTGTTTTATAAAGAAAAATGAAAAAGGGGAGTATTAAGAACCTAAAGGGTATTACTTTTATCTGTCGAACCTTTTTGTGAAAAGCATTTATTTCAGGTTTGGTAATTAATTTTACATGAGCACTATAGGTATTCATTTATTTTGTTTATTTAAAGTTATATTAAAACCATTTAACCATTAAGTCTGAATGACTTCACACCTTTAAAGTGAAATCAGAATTTTCCAGTCACTCACAAATCATGAGAGGGAAGGGTTAAAATATCTATAAATGAATGATGCATAATGCTTGCAGCAGTACCAATAATTCAAAAGTTATTTACTGATACAAATTGAGTTGTACAAAAAACTTTCTTATGAGAAATAATTTACTGCACTTAGCTGTGTTAAGCTAAAAGAGTGGTACAGTGCGCACCGGTTATAACGGACCTGGGGTATAACGTACTATCGGTTATATTGTACCTAGAAACTAGGTCCCGATGGAAGTCCTATATTTATAATGTTATTTAACTTTGGTTAAAATGTACTTAACAAAAGTACGTACTTCGGCTATAACATACTTTTTATACCAAAGCCAAAAATAAAATTTTGCTTTTCTTAAGAATTTTATTTCCTTGTTCTCGGAAATTTCAGTACCTTCAAAAACATTCATTGTCAGTTTTCGGATTCTCTAGCGAGATGAATTGTGTATGGATGAAGGGAGCGATCTTTTATCTTTTTCGACTGCTAGGTAGGGTTAAGAGCATGACTGTTTTTTATTTGACATTCATCAATGTAAATGCCTCCTGAAAAGCTCTATCTATAAGGATTCTGATGATAGTTAAGAAGAAACAGAGGAGCCAATACCAAGCATACCCAACGCATTCAATGCTGCAAAAACATTATCACGATTTTTTGAATGCCGCAGTGATGATGCATAGATTCTACAAAAGTCTATTATAGATATCCAAAACGGTATTTTTAAAGTAGCATTGGCCCATTTAAAACAACTCAATAAAAATTATAAGCAATAAAGAATTTGTTTTGTTTAATTTAAATTTTAAAAAAATCGGACCTGTTTAAAACACATATTACGGTGAATTTATGATCCCGTTCTTTTTTTGGGTAATATTGAATCTTACCGGCGGTACTGCTTATAACGTACTACTTTTTTAGGTCCCGTGAGAGTACGTTATAACCGGTGTCTACTGTATATTGAATATCGAGATAATACTGCATTATTTAAATAAAATTTATTGCTGTATGAATATATACCAAATTATGGAATAGATTGATCTGAAGTTTTAGAGCAAGTTCTATTTGTCTGTCTCAGTATTTGGTACTTTAAAGTGACCAAACTGTTTTAGGGAATTTTGTACTTTTTTCAAGAACTGCACTCATATTAATACCTATATTCCTAAAAACTCCATTGCATTCTTTTGTATTTTTTAAGTTTTTAAATTTCAACATTATTTTATGTTCTTTTAAACATTTGTATGCATAAAGTTGTCTATGATGTTTGGTTGGTATGTGACTTGTGTACACCTTAACACTGGCATAGATAGTGTTTGAATAAAATGCTCCTTCTAAGTCCTTAAATTTCCTTAACAGAATGAAAAATTACAAACATCCATAAAGACTAACTGCAGTTTCAGGAGTTAAATTCAATATGCAGGATATAATTTGTTCTGCAGTATATGTGCTATTGTAAAATAGAATTCTGAATCATTAAAAAAAAATATGTGTATGCAACAGAAAAATAAGATTGTATTAATTAAGATTTTTATGAATTTGAAATAATTAGATTTGTTTTTATGTTTTAAAAAAAAGATGTATTGTTGGAGTTCAGTTGACTCAGTGGTTTATTTATTTATTTTTCTTCACAAGTCTAATCATCATGCCCAGTGAAATTCCGTATGTACTACTTTTCCAAATAAACATAGTTGGTCGCATTAACTATGTATCTTCAAGATCTGTGAGGATTCTGATAATGATCAAGGAATCATTCCAAACTTAAATAGATTAAAATGATCATAAAACAATTAAATTAATTTAAAATCTAATTATCTTATTAAAATGTGAATTTCTTTCCTATTTTATATATATGTATATCTCATGATCAATATAAAAATTATGTCTTGTAATTTTATACATTACAAGCTTTTGTATTAATAAATGTATATTAGATTCATACAGTTGTTAGTGGAGCTTTAGATCGCTTGCATTATGAGAAAGATCCCTGTGTAAAATACGATGTAAACAGAAAACTCTGGATCTATCTTCATCGTCATAGGACTGAAGAGGAATTTGGTAATTTTTTAACTGTTTTGCTTGTAGCTGTTTTTTTTTCCTTTTTGCATGTGTTTTCAGTTATTAGAAACTTTCAATTTATATAGTTACTAATTTGTTGATGTATAGAAATAACATATACTTGAGTTTAAACAAGTACAATACAGTTTGACAGTGCGGAAGGTGTTCAAACAACTTTGACTTTCTTGGTGAATTAAAATATAATAAATAAAACTAGGATGGCATGTATTTAGCATAATTTAATATTGTCTGTTTTTTTTATAATTCTTTTTTTTTAAATGTTACTAATAAGTAATGAATTGAACCAAACCAATATATCTTAAACAAGAAAACATGCTTATTTAATTATTTTTTAAAAATGTGAACAAGAGGTTTTTAATATTTCTCCACTTAAAATAAATGACATAATTAATGCAAAACTTAGAAATGTCAAAATGAAACACTAGTCTAGGCAAGAGTCAAGAAATATGTACCTAAGAAAGTACATTAGGGCCAAACCATGATAACTGGTCCCGAGGTAGCCAAACAGAAATTATTTGAAGCAGATAAAACTTTATATTTTAAAAATCTACAGACACAGTAGTTTTGGGAAAATGTAAATTAGTTATTTATTCATATTTAATGATAGGTGCATCCAATTGATAAAAAATAGTTAATAATGAACAAATATCTAATTTTAAGTGTACAGGCAACTTCCACTAATCCGCAATGCGATAATCCTGTAATTCTCAGTGCTTTCACAATGTAAACAATTGTTGTTGTTGTTGTGCTGAAGGGAGAAACCATGGACGAAAAGTTTGGCTGTGAGCATTTGCACGGGCACTTTATGCTACGTTCACCTAAGAAACTCTGAGAGCACATCAGGGGGTGGAAAAAGGAGGCAAACTGAACACAGCCATGCTCCTTGCAATCACTTTGGAATTAGTGGTTTTCGCGTTAGCATCTTATTTTGGTAAACTGTTTGCTACTAGTTTCTTGCTCGGCACTTATTGATTTCACATGTTTGGGTGTTTTGTCATTGAGTTTTTTGCATGAAAAGTTTTGTTATGTTTTACTTAAACATTTTTTTCAAGATGTCTAAATGTTATAACAATAGAAATGAAAAACAAAAGCGTGTTTCACTCAAGATAATTCAAAAGGTGGAAATACTAAAACAATTAGATTCTGGATGTTCTATCAACCCCCTTGCTTCCATTTACAGAATTGCTGCAAGAACAATCTATGATTTTAGGAAAAATAAAGAGAAAATTGATTTTTTTTTCAATAAGTGACACTGTTGCAGGTTTAGCCCCCCCCCCCAAAAAAAAAAAAAAAAAAAAAACTTTGCAGCCTGCAAAAGATGCAAACATGGACAGCATTATTTATGAGTGATTCAGACAACGAAGGAGCAAAAGTGTTCCAATGACTGGCTCCTGTCTTGTGTAGAAAAGCAAAACAGCTCCATGATGAACTAAATGTTCGAGAACCTTGCTCTTATTCTTCTGGCTGGCTGACTCAATTTAGACAGGGACACAGGATTAGATACTTGATGTCCTGTGGTGAAAAATTGTCTGCAGATACAGAGTCAGCCGAAAAATTCATAGAAGAATTTGCAATTCTAATTCAAAACGGAAATTTAATGCCTGACCAAATTTACAATATGGATGAGACAAGACTATTTTGGAGGTGCTTTCCAATGTACACTAAGACAATTAATGAGCCAAACTTAGTGGGATCAAAAGAATCCAAAGAAAGAATTACTGCTGTGTTATACATCAATGCATCTGGAAATCACAAGTGTAAACTTATGGTGATAGGCAAAAGTGCCTATCCTTGTGCTCTAAAAGGTATCAAAGTCCTGCCAGTGATTTACAGAAATAATAAACATGCATGGATCATCAGAAAGAGGACAATGGATTGGTTCCATAAACATTTCTTAAAGAATCCCATAGGCACTGCAGTGAGGTGGGTTTGCTGTTGTAGGATGACAAATCAAGCGAAGCAGTGTGCCTTCAGGCACTCTGGAAGAATATTGCAGGAGATCTGTATACATATACCATTTTTAAACACTTTAATTTACCAGCTCGGTACAAGATTTGTAGATCATAAGAACATTTTGAATTCCGTTCAAAATTTGTTACTTCACTGTGTGAACCCAAATATGGAAAAATGTAATGTAGAACTTATTTTAGAACTGGCATCCATGTATAAAATAGAAGAGGTTCCATGAGAGGTGAATTCGCCATGTGGTATCGAAAGTTAGATCGCCAACAAATATGACCAGCAAACACACTAAAAGCCTTAGATATTTGCAGTCAGAAAATACTTCCTAATATCTTTGGCTGCTTCAAATAATGGCCACATTACTAGTAACGAATTGTACCAGTGAACCTTTTAAAAGTGTATCTTCGGAGCACAACAGGTGAAAGCAGACAGAATGGACTAGAGATGCTGAACATCCACAAAAACCTCCACGTTAGCCCCGAAGAAGTACTGAATGATCTGGTGAAACAACCCCGATGCTTAGATATTAAATTATAACATTATCACTTTAGCATACTTAATTTGCATTTTTACATAAAATAAATTGTGAGCAATGTAAATTCATTTTTTGAAATATATTTTTACAGACAAAAAACATTCAACAATGTTTGACAATTTTTAAGAAACCCCCCGCACAAAAAATTTCTGGTTTCGCCCCTGTTCTGAATTACTGTTTATTTATACTTTTAAAATAAACATTTATATAGTTCACACCCAAAACATTAGATTAACTCTTTTCATTTTAGAAATCAAGATGTAATATGGTAGCTAATGATTAACAATATGAATTAGTAATTTATTTTTTCTATTATATAACTTTTAATAACACGCCAGTTTCATGATTGATCTTGGCACTTTTTTCTTAATTACTTTTCTAATTCTGGTTCTAGTAACTTTAATAATTTTTAAATTTCTGTTCTGCTTTTGGGAACACTTTCTTGCTTCATTATTATTTACACTTAAATTTTTCTTTAGCTGGGTAGAGCCCCATTGTGGATATTAGTTCTTTTACAAAGCCACAATTCCAAAGTCATGCTATATTTTCATTTTAATATTTCCTCTAAGTGGTTCCTGACAAGTAGATAAAGGCATTGCAAATTCTTCAAATAAGAACTTGCATCTTTTGTACTTCTATGTGGGTGACAAATGTGATAATTTGCTATTCTGGATGTTAAGTGTGATGCACATTTATGGAGTACTATAGTTTTTAATTTTTTTTAAATCACAAGAGTGCATGAACACCCTCTGCATGTTTAATGATCAGTAATTCAATAAATACTTATACTTCATGAAAAACTTATACTCGCACAAAAATAATTTTACTTCATGAAGTGAAAATGTGAAATTTTGATGGTTTTAGCTTTGTTATAATTTTTCTGTTAAAAATTGTACAGTAGATTTATCTCTGTCAAAATATGTTTTACTTGTTGTATAAGATTCTGAAAACTAAATGTTGGTGTTTGAATATTGATAAATGTGTTATGAATAATATATATATATTTTATTAATATTTATTTTAGTTCTGTTCACATTATTCATTTGTGTTTATACAGTGTACAAATTTTGTTTTTATTGTATATACTGAAAGTATGTTTATTATTGTAGAGCGCATACATCAAGCTCAAGCAGCAGCAGCAAAAGCAAGAAAAGCAGTCCAAAAGAGTAAAATTCCAAAATTTGTGAGTACATAATTATGTCTTCATCTAGTTTTTTTTTAAATCAAAAAATTATTGTAACTCATATTCTTGATAATATTTCAAAGAATGAAAGTTATTTTTTTGAAATATTAAAAAGATAAAAAATTGTTCAATATTTAAAAAAACTAAGAAAAAAATATTGAAAATATTTTAAAATTCTTCTCTCCTTTTCCCCCAGACTCCCATAAGTTATGTTTTCTGATTTATTGTTTTTTATTTTTGTGACACTTTAATGTGAAATAACTGCTTGATTTCCAAAATAGATTATTCCTGTTTTCTCTCACTCTTCTCTCCCCCCTCTCTCTATCTATATAATATATATATTATCTGATTTAATGTTTGTAGAAAAGTTATCCCCTTTAAATTTCTTTTCTCTAGTTTTTTTTAAAATTAAATTGTGTTTTTTGATAATGAAGCTTGTGAAATAATGTACATCTAATAAGTTCTTTTTTTTCCTCCATGTTTTTCTTTATTATTTGTTATGAGTCTTATCAAATTAGAACATTTATATAAATAAAAGTATTGCTGCTGTTTTTTAATGTGCTTATTGGTGTTTTGTTTTGCATTTTAAATTGCCTTCATTCCACCTTTTTCTAAATTAAGGAACTCCTGATTGACAGATAGTTTTGTTAATTAAGGAAATCTTAAAAACATTTTAAAATATTTTTCTATTTTCAGAAAAACAAAGATATTACACGTGCTTTGTCTTCAACTCATAATACTCCCAACACAAATGCAGAAAGTAGTCCTCTTTTGACTAATGATGTACCTTCTAGTGTTACTGTCCAGAGTCCTAGAGGTGGTAGTTCAAGTCCTAGAACACAAGTAAGATGATATTTATTTTATCTGGTATTAGAAATAAAGCTCATTAGCAATGCATATTGGAATTTATACTATTGTGCTATTAATGTACTTTTTAATGTTTTTTTAACATGATATTTTTTATCATTTAAAGGGAAGCCCTAAGCCAAGTCATACTCCCAGTCGATTAGTAATGCATACTATACCCACACCGAATCAAGCTGAAGTTAAATGTGCAGTGTTAAGTGTTGAGAATCAAAGTAAAAGCAGTGAAGTTGTTTCGAATGAGTCAATACCAACTTCTAACACATGTAATGATAATAAGCAGTCAATAGCATCTATAATAGCTGCTCAAAGTCAAGAAGTAAGCTGTTCACATCCTTCAACTTTGACATCAGCTATGCATTTGAGCAATAGCAAAAATTCAATTGGTAATGTTGCTGCTACACAAATTGTTAGTGTTACTCCTGTGCAGTTAAAAACCATTAAAACAGAACCTGGTCTGCCTGTAAATTCTGCATCACATGGTCATGATGTATTAAATGTAGATATGAAGCCCTCTTCACCATCATTTGTAGGTCAGCCTCCTGTTCTTCAGCCTATTATTAGTCATACCAATGTTGAAGTTTCAAATTCTCATACAAATGTAACATCTGCATCTCCTCTGATAGCTACTACAGCTGCTTCTGTTGCTAAAGCAAAAGTAAATTGTGCTAATTTGTCAGGTTTACCTGGTACAATAGCAGGATTTCAGACAATTGTTATTAAACAAGAGCCTGGTTTAAGACCATGTAATGGTGTCTCTACCATTCCTTTGCTTTCAATTGAAGAACGATTACCGTCTACTAATCCATCAGCAATGAATTCTGGTCCTGTTGTAGCAAGACTTGTGCATGGCTCTCAGTATTTATCATTTTGTAACATCGCTGCCAGTTCTACAACATGTTCTGCATCAAAACCCATTACAGCAGCTGTGCAAAATTTTAGAGTTCAAGGAGGAAATATTTGCCAGCAAGTATTATCAACATCTACCATTAAAGTAATTAATTCAACACCAGTATCAGCAATCACTGATACCAGGTAATGATATTTTTGTATGTACATCTTGTTTTTGCTATTGTTTGGTCTGCTGATTTTATACCTCATTTAGTATTCAGGCAGAGTCCTTCAATTACTATTATAAAGTGATTAGTCTTAATTATCATCCCTAAACCACAGTTCTTAAAGTTAAAGAAAATTTGAAATTCAGCCGTTAAAAAAAAAATACATTTTCATTTTTAAAGTTTTCAGATTTTGTCATGTGTTTACCATTATTCCTGTTGATTTTATGATGTACTTAACTCATTTCTTGCCAGTGCTGCACTTTCACAACATTAATTTCTACAAACATTAGTACTAAACAATGATAATTCATTATAAAAACTCACAAAACTTCAAGCCTTTTAAAATAATATTATTAATTTATTTTGATGAAATTGGTAAATTTCATACTAAAAAACTTATTAAGTTAATGTTTTGAAAACACAACACTGAAAGGAAGGAATGGGTTCAACTTAATCTTCGACTTTGATTGATTGCTTTTTATTTATAAAATGTTTTCAGCTATCAATTTATGTAAAATTTTAAAATACTGCATTGGGGAAGAGATAATCTTGGACTACATAACAGAAACAAATCTGTATTATTCAATGCATCTGTCTTTATTAACATGTAATGTTTTGTAAATTATATTAGTTATTGCTGATATAATTTCTGTGTATTATACAGAGTTCCAGTGATTGCATTAAAGAATCAAATAGCTTCTGGAAAAGAGCCTACTATATTAACACAGTCACCAACATCATTAAATGTCTGTGGTCGACTCTATCAGATGGCAAATATAAGAAATGCAGTGCTACCAAAAGATTTAACTGAATCTAAGTCAAATGATATACCATCTTCAAAAGATGCTTCTGAAAATGTTGAAAAAGATACGAAAGAAATAAATATTGCAGCTCTTCCTATTTCTACCATTTCATACGGTGGCGCTGTGCCTATTACTGCAAGAACTTCTCAAACAGTCTTGAAAGGTAATTTAATTGATTATTATGCACTCCAAAACTTTTGTCAGGTAAAGAAAAGTATTATGAGATAGAACATATATTTTTATTTATTTATTTATTTATTTATTTTTTGTGGAATTAAGCAGTTTCCCTCTAAAATTCTCACATTTATAAAATGTCCATAATATTATCTATAAGTGTCACATAACATTAGAAAGGTGCCCTGAATACTACATTTTTTGTTCTTTTTTTAGCTCATTAAATGAAATACTTAAGTAATTGTAAATACTTTATTATTAGTCTCGACATTTCATATTAATTTTTTGTTTAATAATTTAAAAATATCTTCAAATACTTTTATATTTACTGTAATGTTTCTCTAATTTGCAAATAAGTATGTAATATAGAAAATTTTCATTGCTTAGCATTCTTCAGTTACTTAAAGATTACAAAAATCGAATGGGGGTTGCTTCTCAGACATGAAATTCAGTCACGTAACCAGAGGCAGATGTATTCATATAAAATACACAAGAGTAGCTAAAGATCATGTGAGGAAGAGATCTATCTAAAATATGTTAAATATTTCTTTAAAATATTTTAGATAGCTCATTATCCTTGATCTAGGTTAGTCTTTTGGAGAAATAAAAAGTTTTAATTGCACTGTCTGAAACTGTCTATGATCATTTTCAAACTAATTTATCCATGATGCTATTGAGGATGAAAAAGACTATTGACTAAATAAAGATAACAAACTGTTATTAAGAGATGCATTTATATACACTGAAAAATTCCTTTGCTAGGACTGTAAATTAATTTTGTGGGATATTTTATAAATTCAAATCTTTATTGTGAAAAGGTTATGTACATTATTTTTCAAAATGTTGTGTATCATTAGCCACTACTTTTCTCCATCTTTCTGGCAGCATGTGTATTTTGTGTCAAAAAAAAAAAAAAAAAACTTATCTTTTGGTGCTGTCTGAAAATCTGTCCAATTTTTGTATTTTTGTAAGATTGGAAGTGCTGCTTAGTCAGGCAGTGCTCCATGGACGGGAACAAGCTGCAACAACATCTGTTGAATATGGTGGGTGGGATAAGTTTTTCCATTTCATCATTTCTAAGAATCTTTACTACTTAAGAAACCACACAGTCTAGCATTGTATTGAAAGTATGTCAGGGCAGGTAGATATTATTTATTCATTTGGCAGTTATATTCTGTTTTAGATAATTCAAGTTTAATTGGATTTTTTAAGTTACTCCATATTTTACTATCTGTGCCAATTACTAATATGTGTACTGTTCATGCAAATTGAATATTTCTGAGATGCCTGCTTAACATTAAAATGGTTGTTCTAAAATGTGCAGAAGGTAAGTAAATAGCAAGATTAATCCTAAACAGTATTATTTTACATTCTTATTAATTCCTCTGGATCAATCCACATTTAACATTTCAATTAAGTCTTGGTATCTCAGATTTACATAAAATGTATTGTTTGTAATGTTCATGCATATTTATGAAAGGAATTATTAAGCATAATGTGTTGCTGTATTTTATTGGATCAGAATCTTGGTTTTTCATCTACCATTCTAATCTATTTTTTCAATTGTGCTATAAAAATAAATCTTCTACATGCTCCATTATATAACACATGAAAATTTTTAATTTAGCATTTTATTTATTTCTTCTTAAATGCAACTAAATGGCCTATGTTTATTTCTTAACTGCAAGATCATGCAAAAATGCTACTATTTTGGCAACTAAAATTAAAGAATATGACTACTAAACTGGCAACTTTTTTTATGTTGGTGAGGTGACAAATGGCACTATTTTTGCCTCCCTACATTGGTAGACACCCTGTTAATACTACTGCAGTGTATATGTACATCATTTGAAATATTCATTGATTGTCTTTTGCTTTATGTATACAGATACTATTTTCTTTACTAGATTATGTCCTTCATTATGCATAAGTAGCTCTGTATTGTTAGAGCCAGATGGATCATCCATGTTCAAAAATAAATATGTCATCCTATGTAGCGTATAATGTCCTTCTTTCAATGATATAGTGTCAATTTTTTCATTCAATCCATCTGGTGAAACACATTCAGGACTGGAATTCAATCGTATAGCAATGAAAGTTTGTTTAAATATTTCAGAGTATGTATATGTAACTAACTACTCTTTGCAAATTAGGTGCACTAATAAAAAACTTTACTCACGTAGATCCTGCTGCAAACCATTCTCCCATCCGTCATCTAAATCACCGTAGTTTGGTACTGAATGGAGTGTATCGTCACTAACATTTATTTTGCAGGCATCTGCTAACATCTCCACTTCCTCCTTTAAGGCATCGGTTTCATCGTTGCATAGTGTTGGCTCAAAATCATCTTCAAGTGCACCACAGAAAGCAAAGCATTTTTTGATGAGTGAAGATTTTAATTCTAAGCCTGTTTTGACCATGAAATAGGGTCACTAACAGTAATTTTTTTGTTATCTTCATAGCTCGTGTGACTTCATCTATTTTTGATACAAAACATAACTCTTCTGCAGTAAAAAAAGTTTAAATGTTTGGATGATGTCTTGATCAAGTGGCTGTTACTTAGAAATTATATTTGGTGCTAGGAAGCACAGTTTCACATCTGAAAACGTTTTGGTTTTTAATATGTGGCAAGGGGCATTGTCCAAGATCAACAAACATACCACTTTGTTATTAAAATTGCCTAGCCAGTTTTTGAAAATGCTAGTTATCAACCATGCTGTTCAAAACCAACCATTCAACCATTCGTTTTTAAACAAGGACTTTTTGGTAGTAATTGGGCCAAAAAGTCCACTTTCATCCGTATTAAAAATGTCATCCATTGAATATTCTCTTATAATTGAAGTCAATCTTGTTTTCCACTCTTCTAAAGCTGTATTGTCCACATCATCACTTTCGCCATTTATAAAATTGAAGACAATATTTTTCACAAATGAACCCTATCCAGCTAGCCATTACTTGCACAGAATTCATTCACTCCTAATTTCTTTAAAATTTCCAAAGCCTTTTCTTTTATCATTGGATCACCTGTACTCGGGCAAACTTAACCTGATAGTGGAGGAAAGGCTAGAGGGGCCCTTTCACTACTCACCGCGTCTATCGCTCCGACACTCGTTTCTCCTTCCAATTATGTGGCTGTCAACATCACAAGGCAAATCCACACTACTCAATTCTCGCCAGCACAAAAGAGATACTCTTGACCAATAATAATTGTTCCAGCGTCTGGGAAGGTGTTACATCTGATTTCTGACTTAATTTCTTAATCCTTCTGATTACTGCATTCAAGTAACACAAATATGCAATTATTTTATAGCAAACACTTTATTTTAGCACTTAATAGA
Source organism: Cheiracanthium punctorium (assembly GCA_038373885.1). Lineage (NCBI taxonomy): Eukaryota > Metazoa > Arthropoda > Arachnida > Araneae > Cheiracanthiidae > Cheiracanthium > Cheiracanthium punctorium. The sequence goes on from JAWZYV010001861.1 coordinate 585,842, forward strand.
TGAGAAATATATTAGTTCTGTAATAACTTAGGTAAATGGAAAGAACTATTTGAGAGCGGCAGACTCACACAGTCTATAGCTTTACCTTCACTATCAGGTTAGCTTTGCTCCGAGTATACACGAAGTCCTTTGGATGTTACACCCTTTAACCACTCATAAACATACTCGTTAATTTCAGGATATTTTCTTCTTGTTTTTCTTTCAAGCTGGCACTCTTATTTTCTTCACCATTTGTTAAAATTTGGTTCTTCTAAAGGAATTTTGTTTCAGAATTATATCAGTTTAACAGTGCATAAAAATATTTAAAAATTTTATTCTTAAGAAATTGTGAGAATATTGAAGTTAAAAGTACTAATTAAACAAAACTTTTTATTTGGCTTCTCCTTGATATGCTGTTTTTTTTTAATAATATTGAAAAGTGATTTATTGAGTATAAAAGTTATTTAATAGCTTATCTTACCAGTGGCCTGTTATTAATTTCTTTTTTAAATTTCTTTTTTCAGTATCTCCCAAGTGAAATGCTTCAGAAAAAGTTTCTGTGATCTCAGTTTTCTTCATGTAACTTTAACTGTTATTATAAAGCTTTCGTAGTTGCTTCTACACATTTATCTCTTTAACTTATTTTTGTAATCTGTGATATTTCATGAATTTTGAAATATTAAATTAGTTACATGTGTCACACATATATGTATGCTTATGACAACATAGATTTTGTTAATGTTTTGTAATTTTGTGTTCATGTACAGTAGAAGCTTGATATAAGGTAGTTTTTAAGCAATATGCATTATAACTTGTGATTTATCCAAAGGTAACCACAGAAATAAGGGAGAAAAATTCATCCTGCAGAAATACAGGAGGAAAATATTTGCGCATAATTTTTGTGGTAAATCTGAGCATAAAATTATTTTATAAAACTACTATTAATTTGCTGAATTTATACTGTTTCATTCATATTTCAAAAATAAAGTTATTTAATAATTCTACATTTTTTTGTATTGAAAGATGTAAATGCTTATAGTATTTCTAAATCTACTGTGTTATGTTGAGCTTCTACTGTGTTACCTTTTTTCTTGTATAATGCTAAACAAAGTATGTGTTCAAGAGCATATCAATTATATAAAATGTTGCTAAGTTTACTTCATATCATTTTTCAAGTATTGTACAACCCTTGGGAAAACGTGATTTTTACTAGTATAGTCTATTTCGGTTTATGCTTTTAATAAATATGATGATTTTTAATTTAAATATTTAAAATCATGATGTTTAATAGGCTGGTTCAAAATGCCCTGTAGATTTTCTCCTACTTCATTAAAGAAGAAGCCTTTTCTCTATGTCTTTATTTTAATACCTGATACATTTGCAATCTATTGAGCATAAAAAAACACACTTATTGTTTCCTAAAAGTACATGTTACTACTCCTTTTAAATCCTTACTAAACTATCTAATAAACATTTTTAATTTGCTGAGATATGTGTAAGTTATGTAATATGATACTTCATGCCAAGGGTTGTAGATGTTTCTAACAAGTTATTTTTAGTTTGTGTTTCAGAAAAATAAAATATGTATTATCAGTGCCAATTATTTATTTTTTTAGTTTCTCCCAAAATGAATTATATATTAAAAAAATAGTAAAACTTGATCTCAGTTTTCTCTATTTAATTTGGACTATTTTAAAGCTCTTATAGCTGCTTGTAAATATTTTATTTCGTTAACTTATTTTTGTAATCTGTGATATTTCATAAGTAATGAAATATTAAGCACATTAATTACATTCATCATATACAAATGAATATATTTGAAGAAATATGAATTTACTTCTTTTGCAATTTTATGTACAGTAGAAACTTGATGTAAATTAGGTTTTTGGTAATGCACTTTATGCTTGTATTATAATCTAATTGGGGTTTATCTAAATGTAACCACATAACTACTAATTAAAAAAATATATTTGCACTAATTTTAAGACTGGTAAAAGAGAATCTAAGCATAAAAATGTCTTGTAAAAACTACTATTTGTTAAACTTATACTGGTTAAGACAATAGTTTGAAGAAACCATGATTTATGAACATTCTCTAAATATTATTGGATTGTAAACTTGAAAAATTTTTAAGATGTCTCTTCATAAAACATGCTATATACATTGTAAGAAACAATAAACTTATGCAAATTATGAAACTTAAAAAGAAATGTCAAAAATGCAAGATTTTGCTAAATGTATCACATAAAAAATTTTAATATGCAACTGTATTTTTAAGAATTAACTATTAATGTTTCATAATAAGCATAAGTTTACAATTTACTATAGTGTATAGTAGGGTTTCAAGACACTTTCTCTAAACTTTTGAGTAATTCACATTATTTTTTGTATTGGGAAACGTACATGCTTCTAAGTTATATCTAAATCAATTTACATATTCGTGAGCTGTGCTATTTCAAGTTTCTCTACTGTACTTGCCTTTTTCTTTTAATACTATGCAAACAATGTGTTCAAAAGCATATCAATTACATGAAATTTTGCTAAAAGTTTTGTTTCACTTTCTAAACATTATACAACCTTGGGGAAATAGTCTTTTTTACTTGTGCAGTATATTTTGGCTTATGTTTTTAATAAGAACAATTATTTTTTTTTCAAATTCAAATATTCAAAATCATTCTATTTAATACTCATATGAGCAGGTTAAGAGGCTACAAAGTACCCTTGAAACCTGCATATATTTATTAACTTTAGAGAAAATCTGTCTGAAATTAGTAACATTAGTGTTTACTAAAAAGTTCCCTATATTTTGCTACCAAATACCTTTTCATTGAAGTTACTTAACCTTAACCAGTAACCAGTTGCACAAACCAGTAAAAACCAGTTGCACAACTTCTCAAAAACATCCTTGTGCTACTCCTTTTCAATCCATAGTTAATTTTCCAATAAACATTTTTAATTTGCTTAGAAATATGTAAATTGTGCACCATGACACTGTTTACCAAGGGCTGTAGATGTTTACAATTAATTACCTTTATTTAGAGCTTCTAAAATTTGAAATGTGTATTATTTTGTTTTATATTTTCTTTCTATTAAAATATTGTCTAACTCATGTGATATTTTCAGAAATTAGTCAATTATACCAGTGCAAATGTATAGCTTTGTCTTATTGTATGACTATTTAATGTGTAAATAATTAACAACCTTATTTATTTTGGACATTTTTGGGATTATTTTAAAAGTAAAGAGCATTACAGAACTGATATTTGTTCAGAAGTATGTGTGGGAAAATGTTTGGAAAATCGCTTTTTTTTTGTGTGTGTGTGTTACTGTTGCATAACTTTTTTTTTTATTTTCTCTATATTGAATGAATTTTACACTGTCTCTTTCCATTTGTTTGTTCCATTGGTGTTTTTTTTTTCATCATAATGTTTTGTATATAATAAATTCTAGCATTTGGTTTCCTTATTTAAAACTATTTGGCATATGCCTGTTGTAAACAATATGGAATTTTGTCAATCTCATATACACAGATGATCATTCAAACGAAAGCTTGCCATTAGTTTTAGTTATATAGGATGCCCCATCAAGACCACACAAACAGCTTAATTGCTTGGTTGGAATGCATAGAAAAATGCTCAAACTAGACCTCTGAGCCCCCCCCCCCCCAAAAAAAAAAAAAACCCAAAGAAAGGTAATGTTTCATTTGGTGCTAGAAAAAAACTATTAGAAGCATAAGCATTAGCTGCTGAATTAGATGTGGGAAGTGGGTTGGATGCCACAGTTATCAGATCTGATGCTGGATTTCCTCCTATAAAGGATATTTTTAAAAAACTGGTCAATCAAGACCTAGTTACTACAAAAGCGACTTAGTCCCTTCCCTTCTTGCTGTATTTACTTTTGTGGACACCAAGTTGATGCAGCATGAGCAGTCAGCAATTATGCATTGCACACATGCATGCCTCGATATGCGTGGCGGACATTATGAACACAATTTTGTGTAAACACCTATGTTCCTTGCTTGCAATAAAAGTTCTTTTTTTGTACAAAAAATATGTTTCTACTTTTTCTCAAAACTGGGTTGTATAGTTTTGGACTTCTTTATGTACTCCTGCAAGGAATCTGTTTGGTCAGAGTGTATGGTGTCTTGTTGGGACACCCTATATTTATATACATAATATTATGTTTGAATGTATAGTATTTATAAAATCCTTGAGAATGAATTTTCAGGACTCCCATCTGAGCTACTTTTTGAGAAAATCTCCCATTATGCTGATAATATGTATGTGCGATTGGAACGTCTGTTGTTCTCAATTATTGCTAAAATATCCTACTTTTCTCCATTAGTTTGCCACATTTTTTTTACGTAAGCAGTTAGGTGCCCTGAATTCCATGTAACTTTTTTTTAAAAAATACCATTACATTTCTTAAAACTAGGCTTGAAGATTATACATTTATGTGTATACTCACTTGGCTAATTAAAATTGCTTTGAATTTATTTGTTTTTTGTGAATGTGTTTGGATGGGAACTGTGGCACTCTCAGGATTTTAGTTTAAAAGGGGCTGGGCTACAAATACTGATAAACTGTGACCTTGATTATAGTAATAACTCTCTTATAACTTAAAAATATTTTGCACTGCTTGCCCATCAAACATAAGCCCACTATCAACATAACTCGTTATAAGCCATAAATACTAATTTTTCTCAATGGCGTTGTAATAGGGTTTAACTGTACTTATAACATCATAATATGGTAATAACTCTCTTATAACATCAAAATGTTTTGCACCACTTGCCCATTATCAATGTAACTCGTTATAGAGCCATAAATACTGATTTTTTTTCAATGACGGAATAGGGTTTAACTGTACTTATAGCGCCATAATATAGTAATAACTCTTAAAACGTCAAAATATTTTGCACCACTTGCCCATAGAACACAAGCCCACTATCAACATAACTTGTTATAGGGCCATAAATACCGATTTTTTCCAATGATGTTGTAATAGGGTTTAACTGTACTCAGCGATGCTACGGCTGCGCCAAATGGAATCTCTTGCTACATCCCGATGCAAAAAACATATATTTGAAAGTCTCTGCGCTAAAAGAATCTCTTGGTATTTCTTGATAGTAAAAGTATTATTTTAAACAAATTCTGCTCCAAATCCGTGCTGTCCCAGAGTCGAAAAAAATAATAAAACCAAAAATTACATACTAATGTGTCACTTTCCCATTTTCAGTAGAACTCTGTTCTCTTTTTCTTATCAGAAAGCGCATACAGCCCGAAACTGATCTCTCCCCAAATCAACAAATCCAAACAATATACTTCATTGCTTTAAAGCAAGCATAGAATTAATAATAGTTAAAATAAAACAATTAACAAAAAAGACAAGGGTTTAAAAAATGTTTTCTCTACAAAGCACTTTATTTAATAGATTCCTGTAAATGAGGTATCAAAGGTCGTCAAAACATCCTGCACCTTTACCCTGTTTGGTAAATGATATGCATTCAGAATGAGGCAGATGTTCCATCAAAAGAATAAATAGAGAAAACTTATCCCATAGGTTAAAGTAAACATAGTTTAGCGCTGATATAAATCACACAACAAAAATAAAATCGCTAATGTACCTAAACACTCCTATATTTCTGACTAGGCCTAAATGCTATATATGCTTTTAAAACATGATTTTTTTTCTTAAGTATTTTTTGTGGGACAATAAGCGTAGTGCGAAAAAGCAATTGAGGGTGGGGAGGAGGAGGCGGCTAAATAATATATGTAACAGTTAAATTAGCAGTTTTTTAAAAGGTTCAAAAGAACGTTTTAAATGAATGGTTTCAAAATAAATTTCTCCTTTATAAAAGCAAAAAAGACAATTTTTTTCTCATTGTATTTTGAATAACGTAAAAAAATAATGCACTGTACGCAAAACGGAAACGAAATGAAAGCTCTCATAAGATAAAAAGTAAAATCATTAAATGAACTACTTTAAACCAATAAAATCACTCAAAATAACGGGTGTTTAAAACATAAAATAATAATAAAAAACTTTATAAAATAACACCATAAAGTTTACTTCAGCTGCCATACAGCTAGCAAAAACTTTTTGCGCCCCACCAGCAGCATAGTGCGTTGCGCACTGAACTGGGATATGGAAAGTGCCAGGTTCGAAAGCAGGTCGCGGGTGCTGACCAAACTGTTCAGAGTTTGTCGTGGTTTTCTCTAAAACTTAGCATCAATATGGGTTAGGACCCCTTAGAAAAACCCCACGCCCAGGCCTAGCTCCCTCGTGTAGATAATTGGCCTTAATCCCACAACAACAACAAAACTTTTTGCCCTTTCCTCAATGACAATCCTAACTATTGTCACTGAGGAAGGGCAAAAAGTTTTTGCTCAAAACAGCTGTATGGCCATTGAAGTAGGTGTTATTTTACAGTTTTTTTATTAATTTACATTTTAAAACAAGTCATGAATTTGCAGTTTTTGCCTCGATGTCTTCGGTATGATACAGAAAAACCTAGTTTCTACCACGAAAAGACTTTTTACAAATAAACAACTGAAAAAAAAATGACCTAAACAATGAGCAAAATGTGCAAACTAATGTAATTTTCTTTTCTCTAAGTTCTGCATATGAATATACAGAAAGCTCTGTGAAAGTAGTTTTTTTTCTTCGCTTATGCCATTAACTAAGGAAAGATTTCAACAGCTATTCAAAAACCGGCAAGTCCATAAACTTGAATTAACTTAGTGACAGCGAACCTAGGATGCCATCCCCGTGTTCGCTATGACATGCGTTCAGAGCCTTCGAAGGAAACAAAAAATTACATAGTTAAAAAGTATGTTTGCTTTTCAAAATTTTAAATTCTTGATACGGATTCAGTGTGACGTTGTTTAGAGGCATGGTTGGCAGATTTTCAACGCATGACATTCTAAACCTTATTTAACCATCACATTGAAAAACCTAGACTTAAAATTTATTTTATAAATATTAAAATTCAATATTAACATTTAATATGTTAAAATCATTCTAATACTAACTCGAAGACTAGATTATGATATTGAATAAGATTTTTTAAGGACTTGACTATTTGGGAATTTCAGATGTAGAGTTCATAGAAAGTACTTATTTTCTTTCCATGTGCTAAAAAAGTCATTTAATTTTATTTATTTGAAAGCGCTTGGGAGTTTATGGACCAACGAATTGTCTTGCTCACACGGGCGCGCCTTACGGGAGTTTGCGTAGCATCACGTGACACATGACAAAGGAGAGGGAAATCGTTGTGACTTTGCGATTCCTGGACAATGGCACAAGCAACAGTTTCTTTTTTTTTCCAGATATGGTGGTCGCTTATCATCACAATATTAGATAGATAAATTAAACAAAATATTTATTAATCCTAATTAGATTATAGTTATGATATAATAATTATTTTAATTACAATTTTTAGTTACATAAATTTATAAGTGAATCATGAATATAATGCTAGTATAAACTAAAGGTTCCCAAGTGTCAGATTTTGGGGGTACATGCCCCCCCCCCTCCTGGGTGTGCCAATATTCTGGACAAAAGATTTTACTTTCTTTGAAAATTGCTGCCTTGACAAAAAGAAAAAAAAATACTTTAAAAAAGATTTTCTTAAAATATAACATTATTAAGTTATTTGCTAAATTATTTACACATAGCTCCTGGCTTGTAATTGTTTGTTAAAAAAAAAAAAAAGTGGTAATATAATGCTAATGTCAACACAAAAATACAGACCAATAATCAAACAAATTTAAACACCAGTATAACCAATTTGAAATCATCCACTTAAAAAAATACATATAAAAATCAGCTTTACTGATAACAGTATTTTCTTTTTACCTTTTTGGAGGGGGAGGGGGAGAGGGGGTATTATACATAACATGTAAGCGATACAAAATCTTGCAAGATTGATAAGTATAGAATTTTCTTTTTAAACACAAAAATTTGCAAAACTGATGCACAAGCAGATATTTTTGATGCAAAACTGATACAAAAGTAGTTTTGTGATACCAAAGTCAGTAAAATTGATACAAAATTAGATTTTTTTCTGATACAAAAGTCGATTTTTTCCTGATACGAAAGGCCTAAACCGCTGTAGCATCACTGACTGTACTTCATACACCAACTGTAAGTATTTATTTAAAAACAAATGCTTTTTTTTTCCGTAAAAAATGACATAATTTGAAGACAATTTTTAAAAACAAAAATATTTTAATTCATTAATGACAATATTTTCAATTTAAAGCTTTTTAGAACTAACTCTTCATCCCAGTGGGTGTGTCTTTGGATGGGAAATAATCAATGTTGAAAGCTCAATAATATTTATATTTATATGATCTATGCAGGAAACATGAAATTCAAAACAACAAACTAAAATATTATAACCTTCCATAATTTATTTTTCAAAATTTGTTCAGCATTTTAGTGACATTGTTTTGAATATTCTATAATCATGAGCCTAATTTAATTTTAAATTCTGTTATGATGTGTGATAATACATTTAATCTGCTTGTAGTAGTATCTTACTGGATGAAGTATGGATGCTTCTGATGAAAAGTTATTAAAAAATTTCTTTATTAACCACCCATAAGGTACGATATTGTTAATGCTGATCTAAAATGATAGTTTTAAATCCAACATATGTTCTAATGACAGTAAAAAGAGTACAGTGACAAGAAAAAAGCTGAATTCTGTCATTATCAAGAAAATAATTATTAATAACTGTACAAGTTTCATTTGTAACAAAAGATGTAAATAAAAATTATTTATTCGAGTTGCTAATTTCTTGAAGTTTTAACTTATAAGAAATATGTACTTTATTACTATTAAAAACAGTGATATTCTGGTTTTAAAAAAATCCATAATTTTTACAGACTTAAGAAAAAGAAAAAAAAAAACAACTAGAATTTGTGTGTGTGTGTGTGCAGTTTGGTGCAATTTATTATTGGTTTAATATTTCTTTTATATTAATTTATGTTTATAAAAATGTTGTCACTTTGAATAATATATGTAAATAAAGTTTAGTTATTTGATAACCCAAATATTTTTACTAGTTTTGATGTGTTTTAACTATTCCCAATTGGTTGTATATGTGTGTATACATACATTTCAATCAGAACAACAAAATGTAGTCAGCATTACATAAAACATGAACATTTATAGGGCTGTCAAAGAGTGTTCTGATTATGGGGTGTTCATTTAGAGGGAATTTAAGAAATGCAAGTACATAGTGAGTTTATAGACTATAGAATAGTTACCCTTGTTAACCATGCCAGTTTTCAAGATGAAGGTGCTGAATTTACATTTGGTGGCTAGTGCAATGTCAAACTAAATTCAATCAGACCTGTACTAAGAGTTTCACAAACCATGCAACAAAATTACACAATTATGCTGCATTTCTTGCTAACACTTTGAGTTCTAATGGCAAGTAACAGGACAACACAAGGGAAAAACAAAACAAAAAGAAGTATATAAAATATAAGAGTGACATCAACTTATATCTGGAAATCCAATAGAGCTCCTGTAAAGAAGTGGTAACCAGAGTATGACAAGAAGCAAGGTGAAGAGCACAACCTGTACATTACATGAAAAAGTTAGTAAATTACTTAATCATACTACATTATTAGAGAACATAATTGTTACATAGTATGGAAAGTTATAATTTTAGTCTATTTTTGCATTGTGTATGCTTCTGCAGTGTACATTTCTCCAAATTTCCATGCTTGGATAATTTGCTGAATTCCAATTGCAAATACATTGTTTAGAGAGAGTAAAGGTAGAATGTGGGGATCAAAAGTAGTCGCAATATTGGGGTGTTCAGAATACAGAGAGTTCATCTTATGTTAAGTCTATGGAGTTTCCATCAGGACCATGGTAATGTGTTCATAATACTGGGGTGTTCGCATTAGAGCGTGTTCAGATAGGGCAAGTTCACTTTAATACAATTTACAGAATAAACCCTTCCACTTTGTCGAAAGAATGTACGAGTGTATCACTACCAGACTGACAAACTTGCAGGAGGTATAGAGGGCACAAAGATAATTCTGATTCACATAGCAATACAGGGTTGAAAACGCTGTAGTTGTGAGCTCTGGTGAAAAAAAAAAACAACAGAAACAGGAAGACATTAATGGGACAGAAAACATCTTGTTCAAGGGTTGTACTGCAGAAGGTGTTCGAAATTATGACCAGAAGTATTCAGACAGACTTGACGTGGCTGGGTGGCATAAATCGGGTGCATGGAAGTCTTTGCATTCAAGATTACTGGCATGTTGCATATCCTCCCAGCAACTACAGATATTTGAGCGGTGAGGTCTTCAGCTGAAGAAATAGAGGTCTTGTTCACTTAACTCTTTGTTTGGCCCTAGAAGAAGTCTATGCATGATCAGTATTAATCTGGCAGGCAAATGAACTGTGCTACCATGACCTATCTACTGCTGACCAAATGTTAAGTCAAGGTGTCGGCGGGCATCATTTGTGTAATGTGCAGTAACACCATCATCTTGGTACCAAATAAATTGGCGTAATGACAAAGGAACATGTGCTGCATCAAGACATTTGGGCAAGACTTGCTGTGTGTGCAGAAAGATCAAGTATGTTCAGGTCTAAGGGATTGGTCAAAAGGTACAGTCTAGTGAGGTAATCTCCAAGAATGCCTACCTAAACGTTGAATGAGAAATGCCATCAAGCTGCATGTGTTTGCATACCATGAAGATTCTCCTAAGGCCACTCATGAGTGTTATGTTGATTAAATGTTCTCTCGTGTGAAGTATGCTTCATCCATGAACGATACAGATACAGCAAATTCTGTCTACAACACTCAGTCGCAGGAACCATGTAGCAAACACCTTTGGAGTGGATAAGCCTCTGACTAATGATTGGATGCATTGAAGATGCACTCATTTGGTTTGCTGTGAGTATCCTCCTGATGGTGGAGTGACGAAAACACACTTGTTGGCCTCTTACTCGAGTTCTTGTACTTGGATTTTCTGCCAGACGCAAGAATGTCTTCTCATTGCTAGGTGTCCTCGTCGTTCGCTCTCCATTCCTTATAACTCTTGTTAAAAAACTGGTCTCATGTAACTTGTTCATGCTTGCGAAGATCATGTGATGTGGAGCACGTCTGTGGTACCATTCCTGGTACAATCACCGAGCAGCATGCCTGTTACAATCTACAGTTCCATGCATGATCAGCTTGTTGAACAGTTCATTGTTCGAATACGTGCTCAACCTACTATCTAGTAAACTGTGTTGCAAATGATTACTTGCAGCAGGATCCCTGTTTATGTGACCTTACATTCAGGCACGTCGAGAGACAAACTCGGGCCCGGGGGGTGGATAGCTGCCGGGCCTTCCCTCCCCCTCAAAAAAAGTTATCATCTTATTCATTCGCATTTTTAATCAAAAACATACCCATTTTCGCTTAAAATGTTTGTTCAAACTTTACTGATAACATTATTTTTTAAAACAGGCGCTAAATGTTCACTGTTGAAAAATAAAAAACTGAATATATGCTGAAAAATATGGAGAGGGGGGGGGGGAGGCGCGACGTTAAAAGGTTGGGAACCGCTGCTCTAATTAAATTTAATGAGTTATTACAAATATGCAAAATAAATGTTCCGAACAATTTCACTTGGCTCTTGGGCAAAAGTAATAGTGTGCTAAATGTAAAAGATATAAGTTTAGAAAACGCTTTAATGAATTCTTAATATATAAAAATAAATATGTGAAAAGCTTTACAGAATCACTATCATAAAAAGCTTGAATGCTTCAGTAGCAATAAGATAATTTTAACCTCAAAAGTTTGCTGTGAGAAATTAAGCCTATTCATGAGAGAAAGCACTGACGAAATAAACATACTTTGTAACAAATAATTATTTAAAAAATAAATAAATAATCTCTGTGATAATAAGAAGTTTAAAAGGGTAAGTAAACTCACGTAAACAACTAAAAAATCCACATTCCGAGAGCAATTCTGACCAATTTCATTGCAAGAAAATTTTGGGGATGAATGAATTTTCTCGCGCTTGGAAATTATCAAGTTTGCACCTGCCGACCTGGAGTTCTCATGGTGATTCCCCGAGTATGAGAGCACAAAGGGTGGTGCATTTGCCCCCCTCCCCCCCAAAAAAATATAAATAAATAAAAGAGCGTACATGACGTCCGATTTTAATTTTTTCTTTTTCGCTATAATACTAGTTTTAACTCAGATGTATAATTCTTCTTCTAATCCTAGAGTTATTAAAAACTTTATTAAAAAATGGAATTTGATTCTGGTAACTTCGTTACGATCTACCTGATTGGTCGAGGAACTCCTCCCTTTTCAGAACCTCTCTGTGTTTACTTCTTTGCGATTCCAGCGACTAGATTAGTGTTTTTTAAGTATTTCTCCTCTCCCAATGTATTTTTATATAAAAAATATATAAAAATAAAAATTAATTGAATGTCTAGCACATTCAGCTAAGTAATAAAAATTTAAGATTACTTTATTACCCAGAACCAGTAGCGGATTCAGGGGAGGGGCTAGGGGGCTTCAGCCCCCCCCCCAAAAGAGATTGCTAAAGGGTAACATTCTGCTACATTATGCACTTTGAATATATAAAGTGATCTTTTTTAATCACTTAGCCCCTCCCAAAAGTTTTTACATTGGTTAAGACTAAAATTTTGCTTTATTGTATATACTGTTTGGGGTAAAATAAGCATTTTTCAAAATTTAGCCCCTCCCGAAAGTGAATTTCTGGATCCGCCACTGCTCAGAACTACAATTATTTAAAATTATAACTCCTTTTGAATTAACTGTTGCTTTTTATATATCATGTTTACTTTAGTGTATTTATGTGTTGCTCAAGTATCCATTTTTTCACACACGATTGTACTTGTATTCTTATTACTCCCACCCACCCCTTTTTTTTTTCTTATTGTAGGTATTGTATATCTTAAATTTTTTTAGCTCAGAATTATTGAACTATATTCCTTGTTAATATAATTATTATGAGCGGAGTTGAGGGCCTAGAGCCCAGGCACTCTGGATAACAGAATTCGAAGTATCGAAGTGTCGTCAGCAATCCCAGACAGCACATAAGCTTAAATCAAGCTTGACATTTGGCTTGGCAATGCAAGCTTGGCTTAAGCTGGATTTTAGCTTGCAAACTGCGCAGTGATGGCGCCATCTGTGAAAGAGAATGGACATTAATTGTCTAGCATCCTCAAATTTGCTGAAAGTTTGTAAAAGATGTGCTTTATTTTATTACCAGTGCCATATTACCGGCAGGGCAAACAGGGCAACTGCCCAGGGCCTACAGATTTTAGGGCCCAAAAATCTTACATCTTACACTTTTGTAATTTTAAAATAAAATTACAAAGGATAAAATAAATTCAGAAGTTAAATAATTTTTTTAATTATAAAGTATGAACAATGAAAATAATTCAAATTTACATTTGTATAAATTAATTTAAACTTATTTTTAATTCTTCGAAATGCTCTATATCGATATAGCATACCAATATGTAGGAAAATAACCACATTTGTAAAGAGAATTTTTAGCGTTAAAAAATAGCAAAACTTTTCAGTTATTTGTTATTTTAACAAATATTTACAAAAATGACTAAAGTGTTTGTATTCCATACATGCGTTAGCAACACTGATATAGCATTTCGAAGTAACGTTTAACTATCTGTTTCTTTCATTTCAGATTACTTAACACAAAATTTGTGTTAAGTTAACCCATTCTATATTTCCAAATATGGAAATTCTTGAAAATAAAATACAATTATATTACGAAATTGATTTCAAAATCAGTCGTTTGTCTCGATTTTGGCCAGCAGTATTGCTCATGAGTGTTGCGGCACTGAAAGTTTTAAAACGTGTGCTGCTCTTAAGTTTATATTATGTTTATTTCCCTATTAGTAGAGTCTCTAAATCACACATAACATTATTTTAATTTTGATGCATCCCATGGAAAAATAAAAGAAACAAATAGCACATCGCCCACTTATCAATCTGGCGAGAAAACAGCGTGGTAAGTCACTTCAAACTTTAGTCATAGCTGCACAATGCTCGGTGGCTGAATGCATAGCGTGCTCGACTGCTAAGCCAAAGGTCCCGGGTTCTATTCCAGCCACGAACACTCGATGGAAACAGATTAAATTAAATTGAAATT